>JACEII010000074.1:30478-132836 GCA_014332785.1 Antheraea mylitta | reverse complement strand
AAAAAAAAAAAAAAAAAAAAAAAAAAAAAAAAGTAGGGTGATTTAATAGTTGGTTAATATAATATGATTATAATTTAAATTTGTGGGATTATGCTGTACTTGTAATAAATACAGAGTAAAGTATTGTTAAATATAGTTATTATTGTATATCGATACCACAGATATTTGTTGTATATTACAGGTCTATTTCATACGTGCAAGTGTTCGTATGCGGGCTATTCTTTCATAAGAATGACTATGAAGATTGTATTTCTTGATCAAGAACTTGTAAAAGATGCTATAAGAAAGATACAGAGTATACAACACTTCAAAGAATTCTTTCACGATTCCCGTGAGTATCAACTCGGAAGAATTAATTACGAAATACGGTCTAAATATCAAAGGATGGTACGACTTTATGAAATCGCTTTCAACCATATGAATGATCAGGATCACAATGAGGTGACTGTATATACAGATATCATAACAATAAATACTTTATATTCTCTTTTATTCTAACGCCTACATAAAAATATAAGCAACAAAATTTGGATGGAGTCAGTTGTATTTTGGTATACCTATATATTGTTGCGTATACTTACCCAAAGAAAATTGTTGTTTAGTTGTAAAATACATAACAAAGTCATTTATTCGGCATTCGGATATTAAAATTGACATTAATAAAATAGACGACGCGACGTAAACACTCGTAATTATAACAATGCTGTTGAATTGAAAACTCGCATGGAATCGGCTACAAGCCCAGTAAAAAAATTTTTTGAAAGATTCCTTCTGATTCAATGCTCAATAATACAATACAACAATATAAATCCTCATATGATTTTATCCATGGGTATAAGAGAATTATCTTCTAGAACAATTTGAACATCTACTACAACATATAACGGCTGAGACAATAGATATATTTTATTATAAAGATGGTTGCAAGGCTAGGTAGTTCTTTGGCCAGTTCCAGCGGTCGCGTCGGCCGCCGCACACCCCCACTTACAAATAATAACTACAACGGTATATTATTTAAAACAGCGGATATTTTCAAGTTTTCTTTTATTAATTAGGTCTGTTATCATGATCATTTCAAATAGTAACAATGAAGCTGGATTCAGAAAAACGTATCATGTTTTTACGAAAAAGTTAAGTACCTACTCGTTGGACACACGTCTAAGAAAGGTTTCATTACAAAAGAGTGTCTTACTCTTGTTTAAATTTAAACATTGTCTGACGCTTGTCAAGTTGACGGTTTTTAATCTATTGTTGTGATTTAGTGTATTTCTATTTTTTGTAAAATATATTTTGGTATTAGATTATGTATTTCGTGAGTATAATGAAATTTGAAAGATGTAGTTAAATTAAACAGTTTCATTCATAAGTAAATCATATAACTAACTTCTAACTATATGATATCTGACAATGCATATAATATAAGGATTTACACATAATAAACTTATATGTTACCTACTTATTTAAACAATAACATTATTTCTTATTAATTAAGATGTCATAATAATAATAACCGGTCTTATTTAAAATAAATATTTTTTCCGAATGAAGATCTGGACAAAAATATAACCCATACATTCAAATTATTTCCGAAATATTTAAAGTATTCACAACTTTAGATACGAGTAAAACGCGCGTTAAACGCATGTTTATTTTTGTATTTATATTTAAAAAAGACTTTGTTTCAAATCTAATACTGTTATATATTATTGACCGTGGCTTTTTTGAGGGAGTCAGCTAACTAGAAAGCCAGTATAAACCACAACCCATCTATACCAGAACTCTTTTCTTCACGGTTCACTGATAACTCACTAATGTTTTCAAACTCTTCTACATATATATATATATTATATAGTTTTGATTGATTTTTCTGATGGCACTAGCATATAAAGAGATGGGTTGAAATACAACAGCTGAGTACGGAAATCGAGAATTTAGTTCAAGCGACGGTTGTTTACGAGAAGAAACAGGACAAAATGCAGAAAAGGAAAGCGCGTTTGTATAAGCTTAATCATAATGGTTCATCCAGCAAGTCGATACACCACTACGGACCATCGACAACTGACGGACGGCGGAGGCGCTTTACACCTTCAACTAATTAATTACCAATCGACACATGGGAATAAACAGCGGGAATGATACCGTCATATCACCACACCCTGTCCTTGGTATAAACAAAACTGATTGTTAAAATATTAATTACTAATCGATACATTCAAGTTCGTTTCACGGGAGTTACGTCCGCTATTGAGATTGCTATATTCTGTATTGGAATATTTACTATTCCTTCTTTCACCATATATACAAAATATAACCAGTAGGTAATAATCATTCAGCAATTCGAATTAGACCATAATAGAACATAAGTAGCCTGAAGTGTGATGAATAAATTAAACTTTAGGATGGTGAAAAAATTATCCATTAAAACATATATTTATGTAAATAATTTTGATCTAAAATTGTATATTCTAACTTTGTAAATTTAATATTATATAAAGAAATACTACAATTACATCAATTTAGTTAAGTAATACAAAAAAGTATACATTTGCTAATAAATATAATATGTAAGAGGCCTGTGTTGAGATTACATTTAGTTGTTTTGCTTCTATGTCGTTAAAGTGAATGCTGGTAATATGGATAACTAGCGTATTCTCTTATCTAATATATTTATTAAGAAGATATCTTCAACTGTATAATATGTAATACATGATATATCTACATATTACTTTACATACAATTCCAATATTTTTGGAAAATGATGTCCCGAGATATTTGTATTTTTGCATCCAAATAATGCTACTTTCTACACAATACATACTACTTATGTATACAGTAGAAACTTGAACCCAGCGAATGTTTTATCGGTGTTTATGAGTAAAGGATTAGATTTCCAACGTTTTGTGTGTTGGCCCATGATACAATTACGATTTAATCGTACTGAGTATCATGCTATTTGACAGTAAGAAATAATTGATCAAAAAATGGTCACGTTATAAACCTGAACGGTAAAATTACGTGGTTTCAACTTGTTATTCTATTTTGTAGTGTAAATAAATTAATATTTATTATGAAAGGATGAGTCTCGGTGCGGCGGTATATGAAGCGTATCGCAAATGTAAATGATCGTTATCTAAGTATTTGGTTACGTATGAACAGAAAAACAATGATTCGTGTTGTAAAAGTTATCGGAATCGAAATCGTGGAGGGCACGGGGGTTGAGGGAAACAAAAGCACTGTAACCATTGTATGTCATTTTAGCGCGGTTGCAGCTTACAGGCGAACTAAGTATAAACGGAACGCGAGGATACATCGGTTTACTTTTGGTTAAGAATTTGTTATTGTAAGCCATATGGACACAGCGCGGTGCGACGCGGCGGCGCGGCGGTACGGGGAGCAATGCGACGCAGTGCGGGGGTTTTTTTCTGTTACGACGAATTTAAGGCCATCGTTAAACAATGGGACACATGGTTAGTTACGTTCCCGTACATCTGTGACGTGTTTGTTGGCTCGGTCGCGGCCGCCATTGTTTCGTCACGTCATTGTCCACATTTTTACAGAATACCTAAAATATTTTTATACAGGTATTATTATCTGTTATTGATGTTCATGTACATCTTAATTATATTATCATCTATATGAAACTATACCAGAGAAATTCCTTCCTAGAGTTGGCATATTAAATATTTTTTAATATATTCGGTCGCACCATCACTTAACATCTGGGCAAAAACTATCGTAAAAATCATAAGTACCAAAGTGAATATTTGTAAAACATTTAGTAAATAAATGTGTGATCTACTCATATACAATATAGATAATAGAATGATGGAGGCTATCGCGCTTTTTCGCCGTAATAATTTGTACTTATAGGTATATTAATATTAGGTATTAATCTGGTTTAAGAGAACGAGAAGAGTATAATCGTTACAGCGGCCTCAGCTCCGCGACGCCGGAAACTTCTAACAACCTTTAATGAATATCTTTATTATAATATCCGAGGGGAAAGTTTAAGGCTTAGCCTGAGGGCGATCGCGGCAACGCCAGCTCCTAGCCTAACTTATTCACCATTATGATACTTTACAATTATAACTAATTCAGTATCTATATTGTTTCAATCTGCTAATTTTTGTCATAAAAGAAGTCATGTTTGTAGGCAATAATCTCTGATACTACTGAACTGATTCTGAAAAAGCCTCTTATAGCCGAGCTATACTTATTCTTATATTTTTTGAAGAATTATGTTATTATAGCTGTTCTTAAGAAACCATCGTCAATTTAAGAAACCGTCGCGTTGCCAGTCCTCGCGTTCTGCTACCCACTCACGTGCGGGTAGGTGTATTATGATGATATTTACAAAACGGATATAATAATAAGATTCATATTGTAATCAAATTAAACAAGAATACCTACCTGAACACATGATCATCATCAACGTGAACGTATGTTCATCGATCATCATCATCAAAATCAGTCAAGCCGTCTAGGAGGAGTTCAGTTACATATATACGGACATAGAAATCATACATATATGGGAATAAATAAATAATTAAAAATATTTGTGTATACGTTTGATCCGGCTCAAATGACTCGTATCCGTTTGTAGTGTAGTTTCTTAAAAAAAGTAAATGTGCAATGACTTGTGTTTTTTTGGAGAGACGTCAGCTGGTCTGCTGTGTAAAAGATTAAAGATTAAGATTGTAAAAACCTGTAAACGTTAAAAGAGCGAATTAAAGCTTATTTCTCCATATTCCACCGTGTTCTCAATCAATCCCACATCTATCTAAGGGATCTACAATAATTATGTTGAGAGTACCTAGCGTATCTTTTAGGACTATAATTCGGAATTGTAAATAGTACGAGTTTAAATGTCACGTGTTTAAGGTAGTGCCTGATAAAGCTGATTCCATATGCGACCAAGCAGCTCTGCATGCTTCTCTCCTGGTCTAGTACTAGTGCGTTTCACAACTTTCGCAAGGACGATGATGCACAGCGGTACTAGTTTTTCCTTTTAACAATATCTCGAACGTTATATTTTTTAAAAGCTCATAAGAATGCTTGTTTTTAATCAATATGCTCAAAGTCTCGGATCTTCATTTATTATTGTTTACGTATCTTGCTTATAAAAGGTATTCTGATGTGTTAAGGTCCTTCGTGTAAAAAGGGACCGATCCTTTTCCAGTTTTCGAATATCAAATATTTACTAAATAGTATAACATTTTGATAAAAATGCCTAAATGTTATCTCCTTATTTCAATGTAATCTAGAAAATACTTTCCAATATGTTTCAAATTAAGTGAAATAAGGATGTAAGAGAACTGAAGGCAAACCTACTTCTACTGACGTGTATTGCAAAAGAAAATATTTACATATTTTTTTTTTAAATGACTATTCTATTGACCCAGCAAGCTCTTAATAGCTTCACCGGACTATTAAGGCGAGCACTTAAGGCACTCAGCCAATTTTATTTTGGCAACTCGGCTTGGCTGTTGCCTGCTGCATGCAAAATCGTGACCTATCTTAGCTAACTTAGCTAACTATTCATATATGTATGAGTTGTTGAAATGTATATGTGTACCACGCATACACGCCTCAACAACTCCTTCTTATATTTATTATCAGAAAACTGAGAGGAGTTCAGTTCGATAAGGGGAAAAAATGTAAACCCTTCCACTTTCATGTGTAAGCGTGTAGGCGTGCACGTGTGTGGGGGTGATCGTGTAATGTTGTAGCGGTAATGTATATTTGTGTGTCACCGTATTGCGCAAGCAACGCACTCAGGACTCCCTACCGAGCGATCGAACCTAGGCTTGAGCCGCTGCCGTGGGAGGCCTAATCGGGTGTGCGGAAGCGAAATTAACATCCAGACCACGGCGGTGTGATCTGTGGTTACGCGGGCGTGGGCGTGAACACGCTCTGTTTCGAGGGACAGGCTGGTACTGATCGTTCGCTGACGTGATTGAATCAGGAGAGTCGGTAAAAATGTGTCGCGGACGTCTTTTATAACGCGTAGCGTTAGCTACGGGTTCATAGTTTGCGGTGGATACCACTAACGGACTGGAATAATTCGCGGCTTTTTCAAAATAACTAATCGTAAGTGATTTTACGTACGCCCAGATAGAAAGGATCTCTAGGTCTCTCTGGAGATCGACTCTCCGGATATACCACGGAGCACCGGTCACTTTACGTAAAACACGATTTTGGAGAACCTGCAGCTTATCAAAGTTATCTTTGGACATATGCGCAAAAATGGAGGCTATATGTCACCGCGGGACGGATACACGTCTTATACAAAGTGAACTTGTGTCTGAGGGACACCTTACTCTTATGACAAAGCAACGGATGGAGGCGACCCAAGACCATAGCGGCTTTGTTTCGCACTGTGTCTATATGTGAATTGAACCTTAAATGTCTATCTAATGTAACACCGAGATATTTGACCTCTTCGACCCAAGGGATATCGATTCCGTATAGCCTGATTGGCTCAAAGTTGTTAGCGCGTTTCGTGGGATCGAAGAGCATTGCGGCACTCTTATCAGGATTAACTTCTGTGCGCCATCGACGAAACCATTCACCGAGAGTATGAACGGCTTTTTCGATGCGCTTCCTAAGAAAGTCCGACCGCCAGCCCGAAGTGTAAATAACGGTATCGTCAGCGTAACAACCTCCCTCGACCTCCCGAGACCGAAGTAGGTCACTGATGAACAGATGTAAGAGCATGGGCGCGAGTACGGAGCCCTGTGGCACACCTGAGTGTATCGGGTGGTGCGATGACAGTTCACCGTCCACTCTAAAACGGAAGGTTCTATCAGTAAGATAATCGCGAATGATGTGAATTAACCTATCGGGTACACAAGCTAAACGTAACTTGTATACGAGCCCTTCATGCCAGACCTTATCGAAGGCCTTGGCAATATCGAAAAAGATTTACATAAATATATGTTTTATATCATTCTTGTAACCGCTGGCGGCTTCCTCAATATTCATCGATACTAATGTTATAAAGCTGAAGAGTTTGTTTGTTTGTTTTATTGAAGGCGCTAATCTTAGGAACTACTGGTTTGATTTGAAAAATTCTTTCGGTGTTAGCTCATTTGTCAAGGGAGACTATAAACTATATAGAAGAGAAACACGAATGAAAGATGTGTCAAAATCAGGGTCCTTTTCCTTTTGAGAGTTTCCGCTGAATATTTGCGTTAGCCCAAAGTAACTATTCCACGCGGACGAACTAATAAAATACATTTCAATCATTTTCTGTTTGTATGTTTTTTGTACAGATATCGCTGATAAAGTACCGCGCTCATGATAAAGCCTTTTCAAATAAACCATGAATCATATGTTCGAGCAACACTTAGTCTTTGCTTCATTAAAATCCGTTTGCTCTATTAAAGGTTATTGAAATTTTAATGTAGATACGTAGATCTAGTACGAGAGAAAAGTAAATAAATAAATGAACTCAATACATTCAGATGACTTTATTAGTCCCCGTTTTTTACACAAGGTTCCACGCGGACGAAGTCATGTGCTCAGCTACAGTCTGATATAATTGTTTTTAAATTTAAAAATCCTAATATAATAATTCCTAGAATAAGAAATAAAATACATTACAATCATTTTTAGAAATGTCTATTTGTCTATCTGTAGGTTTGTTTCGCAATCGCATCACAGCTAAAGTACATTCATGATGAAGCCTCTAAAACAAAATAATCATAAATCATATGTGTGAGCAACATTTAGACTTCGTTTCATTCAAATCGATTCACTCTATCATACTAATATTTTCACAGATTATCGATTTTGGAATGACATTGCCCACGTAGAATCGTGTTACTTTGCAAGTATCATTAATATCGGTTAAGAATGAACAGATATACTATATAATATATGATTCACTAACAATTTTGTAAACGTATAACACACCAGTTGAATTACTTAAGCTTCCCCTATATAAAATTACATAATAATTGATAAAAATCGTTTAACAGTTCAATCTGAACACACGATTAGAAAAACTTTTTGATGCCATATTTTTGACCAGTGTTTTTTATAATAGACATCGATCACAAAATTAGGAGAAAAAAATAAAGACAGAAGTAGTTGCAAGTGTATTCATATTGATTATATTGAAAAAAATATATTTGTACTTATAATATTGAGGCAGTATAAAATTGTGAACTTGGACGTGGGTAGCACTCAGTGACAATGCCTCGTCCGTTTTTATAAATACAGGGCGTATTCAACCGTAAAGTCTGTGTATGAACACAGACATGGTTCATTTCAAATTTGGCTGATTCATTGAACCACTCCACTAGGAATGTCACGGATCAAATTGTCCGTAAACTTCAAGTATTTACTTTAAATTTATTCTTTAATTATTGTACTTCTGATCGGGGTATCCAGCGAAGTGTTCGCTCGAGTTCTGTCGGTGACAATGCACGTCATTCACTAGATGCTTCGCTGTGTTATTTTATAGCTATGGTTTAGCCAGAGACCAGCTCTTTTTTTCACTAACTACCTACGCTATTGACTTAACAAGGTCTTAACAGCTTCACCGGATTATACTAAGGCGAGCGCTTAGGCCACTCAGCAGCTCGGTTAACACACGAACCTCATCAACTTTAAACATGTATTATGCGAACTCATGTTTTAATTAGCTCTTGATGATGAGTTGGATGAGGTTATAGAAACTAGATGCCGGAATCACGTTTTTTAATATCAGGGTGTAGCTCTGATGAATCGTACAGTTTAAGTAGGTACACCCGAATTTATAGAGTATTCGAGATGCATCTATAGTTTCTACAAAAACAATAACAATGACATTTGATCCAGTTTGATTACAGACAGGGCACGTCATACCTATACAGCAGTGTTTTACAAACTTTTTCTTGACACGACCCATTTAGTATGAAGAAATATTTCGCGACACAAACCACCGCTCTACCCGCGACGTCCTCCCCCCCCCCCCCCCCCCCCCCCCCCCCCCCCCCCCCCCTATCCACGACTCCCGTACCCGTTTTATATTTCTTATGCATTTCTTATATTTCTTATGCCTTTTGCAACCCCGTTATAGAACTTCGCTTCGCGACCCCCATTAAGAGGCTCCGCGAACCCCCCAGAGCTCGCGACTTACTCTTTGAAAAACACAAAAATTATATAAAAAATTATAAGGAAAATTGTATGAACTAAATCGTGAGCTATATTGCTATACACGTATTAAAGAGTAACGCGTATAAACTACTTTATACGCGTTACTCTTTAATACGCGGGCCTCACCCATTCTGTACAATTTAGTTATTCGAGACGCAGCGCGTGACACTGCATCATATAGTTGTACGTTGTATGTATTCGAAAACCATTCTAACTACATATGTCCATTTTTTACGGGTGAACAGAGAGAGGTCTAAATCCAGATATCAGAATTAATCCGCCGTATAATAATAAGCCTTTCGATATCAAAGCTCGTTTGACATACTGCTTGAACGTACGATTTGGCAAATGGATTATATTCCTTGCAGCCTTTTTATAAAACCTAACATTATTTATCACAACAGACAGACAAAAAAAAAAAACATAGAAATGTATTCTGTCATCGATTCTAAACCCCACCAGTGTATTATATGTACACTTACACATCGTTACACTTGTATTATATGTTTAGATAATATATTACTTATATGCAATTTAGTTATTATTAAAATTATTCGTAATAGCATTGTTAATTTGCTCCTATTCTTATTAATCCCTTTACGTTGTGGTATACTGGTACGTGGAACCGAATGGTTGATATTTGACTCATTTCCACGCTGTGTATGGGAGTATATAAGAGTGGTTATGTAGTATTTGCAAAGGCAGGCCGCTCCATATAAAAGGGATGGGAAGGTAAACGCTCAATAAAGATAAACGTGAGGCGCATGCGTGAACCGCTACAGCACAATACGAACGTTCCGTTACCTAATAAGCCAATGGTTAATATATACACAAATCATAATCGCAATACCGTTTATTCTCCTTAAAATAAATCGATTAACTATAAGGATTTTATATAAACTAATGTTTGATCATGATGTGCTCTGAACAATCAAAAAATATTTTATTTAATCTAGGTTCTGAGAAGGCACTTATGAACTTCAGAACACTATGGATTCGGAAAATAACCCAGTAACCGAGAAGAACCGGTAAAAACTCCTAACCTGGTTCCTGGTTTATATTCTTTATATCCTGGTTTATCTTTTCATTATACAGAACATAGCACAACATGTCTTATAGACATACAGACATATACATTCGTTTTTGTGCGAATGCAATGAGAAATGCGTCTTTTCTAGATGTCACCATCGTACACATGTTGATCCACTTTATAATTGCCTTTAGATATTAAAGTTGCTTGACATGCTTGTTGAACTATCTGGTTAATCGGTAAAGCCTTGGAACTTTGTTATGAAATCTAACACTATTACCTAAAAACTGTTACTGATCTTAGAGAGCCTGAAACATGGAAAAACCATTTATCATTGTTTCTAGTATTTAGATCATGTCGGTTTTTTACTAAATCCAGATTATTTAAGTATTTACGAACATACATTGGATTATCAAAAATATATTGGGATACTAAATTCCCGAAATTTAGCCTTTAATGAATCACGAGATATTGCTTGAACTGCTCGTTTTAGTAATAGGAATATGTTGCCCACCTCAGCTGCTATCCCTCATAACAAAATGTTATAAGATATTAAGCTATGGAAGTAAACGAAGTATACCAATAAGCGATTAAGAAGCGTGGTAGGATTGGGATTGGAATACACGTTGATAAATGCTGCATCTAAACATGATCCGCCACTTAGCCATCATCGATTCAGTATATTATAAAATATGAGATAATTTGCTTAAACAAACGTAATAATTGTGAATTAGTATGATTTTATAATCGCTAAATCCTTTTCCTTCATTTTTCCTAGGGCATAATGTTTTTTACTTTGTTCAGCAACGTAGCCGATGTAGGTATTGTATACAGAGTGACAATTGACAATGTATGAATTACTTGATACATCTCGACGTAGTAATTCCAATATTGATGGAAACGATGTGAACAGTGAATCTGTTAATTGTATTTGAACACATATTTAAACTTATATTGAACATAAAGGCATCGCACTGGGGGGTCGAACCGAACCACATAGTAATAAGATGTTACTGTAACACCCCACGTTTATCTAAAATCAATTCGTACAATAGATGCCAGGGCTTACCTTTACGGAGCCCTACTTCGACTTGAACCTTATTGCGTTGGTATAAAGAACGGTTTATTCTAACCGAATTAAACAAATAGATACTTGAATTGTTTTTTTTATTTTTATAAGTGAACAATAGAGTCCTTTATTGGCCGTTTTGTGCATCAGCGAATGTCACAAAACGTTTAGTCATCGCCCTATCGGCTGAGTAAACACATAACAAATTAAAAGATTCATGTCTGTAATGTTCTCGGGAAAAAAATGTTCTTATTTAAATAGCCACATACAAAATACAAAGATAAAATTACAGATGAGTTATCAATAATTATATAATTAGTAATCTATTCTTGTTTTGATCTAGTCTATCCAACATTGTGCTAAAAGTTTAAATTAAAAGTTATCATCATATGATAAGAGATATACTTAAATATCTATTTTATGTTATATCATGAATATTATTACTAACCGTAATATTGCAATCATTAATGTTATATGGTATATACTAATTAATATAACAATATACATTAGTCATTAAACAGTGTAAAATAAACTTTTAAACCCATCAATAGGTAACTCATATAGTGATAAAAGAAGTTATATCTAAATGGATTAGGAATCTTCTCTAGTGATTTACACAAAAGAGCAGAGTCATTAGAACAAATAATAGTTAATCCGCATTATGGGATCCGCCGCAATAACATGGCTTCGTAAATTCGTAATTTTTCACAATAGGAATTAGAAGTGTGAGCTTTTGTTGCAAATTGGGTCGTTCTTCGGCTGTTTAATCGCCGTAATACCATTCACCGTAAATCTATTAAGAAAAACATGACGACTTGTCAAAACTGACCAAATTGGGTGGCGTACAAGTGATGAGCTTTGTTACAGCTTTATTCAAATAGGTGTGGCCTCCTCGACACATATTATACCTGGTGACGTGAGAAAACGTAAGAAACCTGGGTGTGACAGTGTTTGCGTGTTCGATTGTTGTGTTGGATAATCGTATGATTTAAAAAGTGAGCACGATCCTCCATTCATAAATTTCATATTACCTAGACATTATTTATGGAGATTTTGTTTTCATACGTAGAGACTCCTATAACTTTTCATAATTATATATGCGGCTCCATGGCTGTGGCCTGGATTTATAGCTAAGTAGAGATGGGGCAATCTTGAGATTCCTTGATCACAAACTTAAG
The DNA here is from genome assembly GCA_014332785.1 of Antheraea mylitta. NCBI lineage: Eukaryota > Metazoa > Arthropoda > Insecta > Lepidoptera > Saturniidae > Antheraea > Antheraea mylitta. The sequence continues at coordinate 120,415 of JACEII010000074.1, read as the reverse complement.
GGGTTCTGTAATGTAATGGAGCTATATTATTAGATAGATTCATCTTCAATAGGCATTCCAAAGATATATAAATGTGACAACATAATCAATCAATGTCAATCGTTAACGTGTTAACTGGTAACATATATAGGTGTCATACATGAACCGTCAATCATTACAGTCTCTATCCGTTTACCCGATTAGGCCTCCTACGGCAGCGGCTGAAGCCTAGGTTCGATACCTCGGTAGGGAGCCCTTGAGTGCGTTGCTTGCGCGATACGGTGACACACAAATATACATCACTGCTACAACACTACACGATCACCCTTACATACGTGCACGCCTACACGCTTACACATGAAAGTGGAAGGGTTTACTTTTTTCCCCTTATCGAACTGAAAAACTCTCAATTTTCCGATAATAAATATATGGAGGAGTTGTTGAGGCGTGTATGCTTGGTACACATATACGTTTCAACAACTCATTCATATATGAATAGTTAGCTAAGATAGGTCGCGATTTTGCATGCAACAGGCAATAGCCAAGCCGAGGTGTGCTGCGCACCCTTGAGCTGGTTACCAAAATAAAATCGGCTGAGTGCCTTAAGCGCTCGTCTTAATAGTTCGGTGAAGCTGTTAAGACCTTGCTAGGTTAACAGCGTAGTTATTTCGAAAAAAAAAATAGTCTCTATCCGCCATGAGCCGGTGAATTTAAACAATTCATGTTCGATTCTATGATATCTTGAAGCAAACGTCTCGTGCAAACCTAGGTGTTAGATGGAATACCAGGATGTTAGATGGAAGACTGCCGGTTTGGATAAAAGGCGTAGAAGGACCACGAACTGATGTATTGTACATCGACGATGTGGCGATGAACTGATTGAAGAGTCAGCTACACTAACACTACGGCACTGTTTTCTACATAACAAAATAAATTGATGAGCTCATCAAACAATAAAATTCCAGCTGCAGTTTTTAAGGAAAATTATAAATTTCTTATTTCCTCAAGAAATTTCCTCAAGAACTAAATTACTCTTGCATTAATAGCTTCACCTGAGGCCGAACTTGACGTATGCAAAGCAATAATCCACTAAAAAGAATCTGAAAGAGGACAAAACGCCTAAATGCCAAACGTAGCACTTGGGAGCAAATAGTCTGCTTCCTAGGCAAGCATCATGTTTAGCATAACTCCGACTTTTAACTATTGTGACCGTTCAGCATTATATTTGGAGCAAAGCTTGATTTGTTGGGATAAAAACCTGCTAATAAATCGAAAGGATGTGGAGGAAGAGGAGAGATAAATGTACATCCAAGAAACTAGCAGACTCATTGCAAATTTCTCACATAATGAACATGAGACTGAACCTCGTGGCAAACCAGTTTGTTAAATTTGTATAGAGCGCTCCACCACAGACGTCATAGTATAAGTGAGTAGTTTGGTCTAAGAGGCCATTTAGCAGGTTGATATGGTGTTATCATTTCCACTTGATATCATTTCGCTCTGACGCTTTGTTGAGGCTGAGAGCTATAGAACTCGCATTCTAGACAAGTCGTATTCCACAACGCGTGCAACCAAGATTTGGTGCTGAGCGGTACACTTCTTCATGATGTTAGTGTGGTCTGATATGCGGAAGCCTAACTCTTACCGAAATAATGCAATTTTGGTGGCAACTGAGAAGACAACGGCAACGCGATATCGATCTGATTCGGTGATTAGACTTAAAAGTGGATCTGCACATTATAAATCTTAATCATAACTTGCATTTAGACATCAACTTTCAACGAACAGTTAAATAACTTCAGGCATATAACCCTCCATTGCACAGACGCTGGAGCGTAGCTGTTACCTAATCTTTCGCAATATCGGTGCTCCACGTAAACCGCAGTAAGTGATGTCCGTCAGATTCGCCCGCGGGTATTGTATAATGAAAAATATATTATTATCTATGAATCCAAACACAGCAGTAAATAAGACACGTTACATTTTTTAACAAATACCCTGCATAAATCGGTACTCGGTTTATTAAAATAAGAAATAACAAAAATGTGACATCGGCTCGGCTCATATTCATAACCGTCAGGGCTTAGGGTCGATACATGGTGGTGAGCGGCGGCGTAGTGCCCTTCACCTCCTCGCACGTGTCATTGTTTGTGTAATGTCGTCTTAGGTAATCACTGATTTATGCCCAGAAATGTTTCTACTCGCTTGACATATTAGTTAAGTGATGAACGGAGCATATCATGCGGGCCATTAGTAGATGAAATTTAATATAATTTATACGGCCTTAGTCGCGTCTTGTTGTTTACAATAATGTTATGCATAAATTGATATAAATATCATAATGGAAAGTGAATAATAAGCTGTCATGTTAAATAGAATAATGTGTAATTCGTTCCTTTTGAGACTGTTGCCATAAAGAGGAGTGTCCGGTCTGGTCGACGCTATATCCGCGTCACAGTGTGTGGAGGCGGTCGCGGCGCGTCACTCGCGTTCCTCTTATGTAAACAAACGGTACTAAGTTTAACCACAACTGAGCCCCTCCACTTCACTATTTTAGTGACATATTTCGTTTTATAGGTATACTAGCTGTTACCCGCGGCCCCGCACGCGTTTTTTGAATGTGTTAAATAAATTTAAAATTGTTATTAGATGTGTAAATAACAATAATACTCTTTCAAAAATATCTGTAAGTATGACACGCACATCATCTACAGTAACAGGTAACATGTACATTATATATGTGAATACTAATAGTGTATCGAATGGGATGGGCGTCTTCTCCGGCGGATATCCTAACCGCGATCAATTTCGATGAAGTTGCAGGCGCATGTTCATGATGATCTCAAACATCATCTGATTGAAGAATATTACACAGGTGGCAACAACTATATATGGGTTCATCTAGAAAAATATGCAGTGGATATTGGATTAGTATATAAACCTGGTAATACCAATGTTCCAGAGTTCTTACAGTTTTACGGATCAAAATTATTAAAACGAAATAGATCTTTAGTTTTTGGTGATTTTAACTTCGATTTACTGCGTAACAATGGATATACTACAAAATATGTTGATATGTTTAAAGAAAACGGATATGTCGTATTAAATAAAATACATGAGAAATATTGTACTCGAAATACACCTACCACAGGAACAATTCTTGATCATGTTTGGACTAATCTCAAGAAGGACAATTTTATAATGACTATTATTGAATCGGCATTGTCTGATCATAATCATATTTATTTTGAATTAATAAAATATGTACCTCCACTTAAAGAAAAAAATCAGTATACATACATTAATTACAAACAGCTACACTTAACTATGAGAGATCAAAATATTAATTCATGTGAAAATAAGTTTTCCCTCTTGGAGGAGTATATTAAAACAAAAGTAAAAAAATTTACACAAATAAAGACAAAAATTTTAAACCTACCCCAAGAAGATTGGATAAATAAAGATATCATACAAAATATAAATAGTAGAAATATACTATGGAGAAAACTGAAAAATGAACCAGAAAATCAAGACCTACGTTTGAAATTATTACAAGAAAGAAACAAATTACAGATGAAAATTAAAACCACAAAAAAAAACTATTATTTTCGAGTGTTTTCTATATGTAAAAATAAACCAAAAAAGATGTGGAAATTAATTTACGAATTAAGTAATAACAAAAAAAAACAATTTAGCTCCCTCAAAATTGATTATGAACTCTAAAGAAATAACTGACCCACTAGAAATTTGTGAAAGCTTCAACATCTTTTCTCGACAATAGGCAAGAACTTAGCAAATAAAATTCCGCAAGTTTATCATAATAATCTGGTATCTACCGCAAACAAAACTACTATTCAAACGGATATTAATCTCACGTCTATGGCGCATTGCACAGTAAGTGAAGTAAATAAAATAATAGACAAATTAAATTCTAATACTTGCATTGTTATAGATGGCATATCAACTAAATGTATTAAATGTATAAAATCACTAATAATAGAAGACCTGATTAAATGCATAAATAACTCTTTTTCATCTGGTATCTTTCCTGACTCTCTTAAATTAGCCAAAATTAGTTCAATTTATAAATCTGGTTTGAAAACAGATCCTAATAATTATCGCCCTATATCGGTACTACCAGTACTTTCTAAAATATATGAAAGACTAATTTATACAAGATTAGAAAATTACATAAATAAAAGTAACTTTCTTTATGAACGACAGTTTGGCTTTCGACAAAAATCTAATACTTTAGCAGCTACTATTGATCTTGTTACGAATATAAAAAATAAAATAGAAGAAAAACAAATTGTTTTAGGAATATTTATAGACTTAAAAGAAGCCTTTGATACTGTGAGCCATAAACTTTTACTTTTGAAACTAAAAAACACTGGGATTATTAATAATGCATATGATATATTGTGCCATATCTCAAAAACCGCCAACAAGTAGTAAAAATAGGCAATAATGTTAGTACTTCCAAAATAACAGAATATGGTGTTCCACAAGGCTCCATCTTAGGACCTCTACTCTTTTTAATTTATCTTAACGGTATTGGTGAATTAGGACTATCAGGGCAATTAACACTTTACGCTGATGATACAAGTTTATTTTATTCTGGTAACTCAATACACACTATTATTGAAGAAGCTCAGAATGATTTGGACAAGCTTTATAAATGGTTTAATTACAATCTTTTAACAATTAATATATCAAAAACTTCATATGTCATATTCTCAGCAAAAAATAAAGAAATACATAACCATGCCCAGTTAAAAATACACGGAGAAGTCATTAAAAAAAGTGAGTGTGAGAAATACCTTGGACTGAAATTAGATAATAAATTATCTTGGCAGAACCATATTGAGCATCTGAAAAATAAATTAATTCCCTTTCTTATTACGTACGTGAATATAGCAAACACGTTCCTATAGAAACCCGCTACTTAATCTATAATGCTATTATTAAGTCACATTTAGATTACCTAATTGAAGTGTGGGGATGTACTGCTAAATCCACACTAAAACAATTACAAATTGCACAAAATAAAGTCATAAAAATACTATTTAACTATAATATTTTAACTTCAACAGAAAGAATATACAGAGAAACGAATATTATGACTTTAAGGCAAATGTATATATATAAAACTTGCATATTAGTGAAAAATATTATAGATAAAAAGTTACTTTCACATATAAGCTTTCCAATAAATACATCTAAACGATGTTTAAGAAATTCAAGCAATTTAGTTCTAAGTAGGCCAAGAACTACACGGTACGGCATACAAAACATCAAATTCGAGGGAGCTAAACTATTAAATGAATTACCTAAAGAATTACGAGATATTGAATCTTTAAATATATTCAAAATGAAACTGAAGTTGTTTCTGAAGGACAAATATTTTGATGTATAATTAATTGTATACTTTTTCCTATATATATTATGCTTTCTACATAAGTACATATAACATAAGAAATACTTTATTTTGAAAGAATGTTTCTTTATCTAACACTGGATTAGCTTAACGATTACTAATTATTAATGTTTTATTTTTAAGTATCAATAAGTGAACTATGTTCTTTGAGAAAATAAATCCTTCTTTAAACTGAAATATCTCGGTGTTACATTAGATAGACATTTAAAGTTCAATTCACATATAGACAGAGTGCGAAACAAAGCCGCTATGGTCTTGGGTCGCCTCCATCCGTTGCTTTTTCATAAGAGTAAGATGTCCCTCAGACACAAGCTCACGTTGTATAAGACGTGTATCCGTCCCATGATGACATATAGCTGCCCCTATTTTGTGCATATGTCCAAAGATAACTTTGATAAGCTGCAGGTTCTCCAAAATTGTGTTTTACGTAAAGTGACCGGTGCCCCGTGGTACATCCGGAGAGTCGATCTCCATAGAGACCTAGAGATCCCTTCTGTCTGGGCGTACGTAAAATCCCTTACGATTAGCTATTTTGAAAAAGCCGCGAATCATCCCAATTCGTTAGTGGTATTCGCCGCAAACTATGAACCCGTACCTAACGCTGCGCGTTATAAAAGACATCCGCGACACATTTTTACCGACCCTCCTGATTCAATCACGTCAGCGAACGATCAGTACCAACCTGTCCCTCGAAACATAGCGTGTTCACGCCCACGCCCGCGTAACCACAGATCACGCCACCGTGGTCTGTGGGTTAATTTCGATCCCGCACACCCGATTAGACCTCCTACGGCAGCGGCTCAAGCCTAGGTTCGATCCCTCGGTAGGGAGCCTTTTAGTGCGTTGCTTGCGCGATACGGCGTTGGTTGCGCGGTACAAATATACATCACCGCTACAACACTACACGATCACCCCCACACACGTGCACGCGTACACGCTTACACATGAAAGTGGAAGGGTTTACTTTTTTTTTCCTTGTCGAACTGAAAAACTCTCAGTTTTCCGATAATAAATATATGAAGGAGTTGTTGAGGCGTGTATGCTTGGTACACATATACGTTTCAACAACTCATATATATATGAATACTTAGCTAGGTTAGCTAGATAAGTCGCGATTTTGCATGCAACAGGCAACAGCCAAACCGAGGTGTGCTGTGCACCCTTGAGCTGGTTTCCAAAATAAAATCGGCTGAGTGCCTTAAGCGCTCGCTTTAGTAGTCCGGTGAAGCTGTTAAGACCTTGCTGGGTCAATAGCGTAGTTATTTCGAAAAAAAAAATGGGATGGGATTTATCATAAGCCACATAGCTGGAACTTTAAACTACTATCTATGTATCACCCTCAGTGCTCACTTACACTATATAAGAAGGTAATGAAAATATTAAGCTATATTAGTCCGGTGAAGCTGTGAAGGCCAAAGAATTAAGGCAAATAGCGTAGTCAGTTCGAGAAAAAAAAAATTAAGCTATACATTATCGAACAATATGTGTTAATTATTTTACTATATAGTAAATCTATATAATATATGTCCATATTGTTGATATAATCAAGTTATTAATATACCTTGCTATAACTTAAATCACATATAAACATATGACTTTCAATTATATTTATTCTTGGAGTTCAGTACAATGTACGTCATACGCGCATGTTTACAGTGAAAAACATATTTTTGGTCAATTTCACACATACCAATGCACGGATAACAGTTCATTACAACATAGTGTCAACAAAGTCGTGTTCCACGTCTGTCTATATGTCTGTTCGCGATAAGATCAAAAACTCATCTTCATGCCGTTTTTACCAATATATAAAATGATTTTTGGGCAAGGTTTAGGTATAGTTTGTCTTATTATTAGAGCGGGTATCGTCTGCTGAACTTGCTAGCTTAAAATAAAACAGCTAATTAGTTAGTTATTTGCCCGTAAAATTCTCGTTCAAATATTACTTGTAGTTCGTTGAAGCTGTTAAGACCTTGCTAGGTCAATAGCGTAGTCATTTCTAAGAAAAAAAAACCGTTCAAATAGGTCCAGCCATTTCGGAAATTACCCGGAACAAATAAACAAACAGACATATCGACGGAATTAAAAAATTGATATTTGTAGCACCGCAGATATATATATATATTCATCAAAAAGTATTTATTTTAATATTATATACACATTTTTTATTCTCATAATACATAATATATCACAAACCAAAAATTGGGAACAAAACTAACGTAGAATAAACTTTTTGAGGAGTTTTTGGCGGTATTTCAATATGTCATGTAGGGGATTTTGTATTTTATTCATAATCTTGTGTTATTTGACTTTGTATTGTAGATAATTGGCAGCGTTTTATGTAATATGGATTGTTTATTGTGCATAAGTGAAATGACTGAAAAATAATTCCACGGAGCATGTAAATGCATGGAGTCTTAAAAATTAAGAAGATAAAAATTTACGAAATATTATATAGAATATTTGGCGTTTATAACTTGACATTAACTTAGACTTAGAAGAAAAGTGGGTAGAGAATACATTAGAACTACCTATATTGAGAACTTCAGAATTGGCAGTATGGATTAATTCCTTCGCCTGTATTGATGGACGAATATTATTATTACTAACCTTTTAGAATAGCAGCACAAAATAGACTTTACATATAATCAATAATTGGAATTAGAAATAACGTAGAATAAACTTTTGAACAGGAACACAAAATAAACCCTAATAATATTTCCGATAGAATGTTATCATGTTACCATGGCAACACATATAATACTGACACTGACACGCAGCGGATGCTCTAAAAATAGCCCGATTTTGAGACATTCTTCATTAGTGCTCCGCTCCTATTGATTTTAACGTGATGATATGTAGCCTATAGCTATCCTCGATAAATGAGCTATGTAACACTAAAAGAAACTTTCAAATCGGACCGATAGTTCTTGAGATTAGCGCGTTCAACCAAACAAACAAACAAACTCTTCAGCTTTATAATACTAGTATAGATATTCATCCGAACAACGGGCTTCCTGGCTGCCGGTAAGATTTGCGTTTATTTGTACATATCGTACCTTTACAGACAAAAATATTGATTTTTAAATAATTTTAGGATGTTTTTTTCACTAATTTTGAAACGTTATTAAAATGGAATTATTATTGAAAGACATTTCTGGTATTGACAATAATGTGCATGATGCTATTTTTTGGAAATAAAAATAAAAGTAATCTTAACCCATGTTAGAATAGCAGTAATTTTATATTTAGATATAAATAAGTACAAATTTCATCTTTCACACTAATTCAGTTATTAACTCAATATTTAGACCCATTTATGCTATAAAAATAATATGTGTATAGAATATAGCTACAGGTATAGTTTAGTGCAGTGCTGGCTGCACGATAAAGATAGCGATAATTGTGGCAGCGTATCTTATCGACGCATTTTGTTTTTCGAAATGTATACGCTGTTGGTCTGGAAAAGTCTTTACAGCTTCACCGAACTATTGAGGGGAGCGCTGAAGGCACTTAACCGACTTGGGATGTTTGGGCGACCAACTCAAGGTTGCACGGCACACCTCGGCTTGGGCTGTCGCCCTTTTTTGTGCAAAAATCATGACCTATCTGAGCTAACCTAAGCTAAGCTATCTAGATATACGTATATAAGTTATTGAAACATGCATGTGTACCAAGCATGCCTGCCTCAACAACTCCTATATGTATTTTGTGTCGGAAAAATTTCTCTAAACTATATAGGATAGGATAGGATAGGGAAAAATAAGGGTAGAACTCTTTGTCGTTTATTTCTCTGTTGTAGCAGTGATGTAAAGTTTTATTTCACTATATCGCGTGAGCAGCGTACTCAAGGGCTCCCCGCCGAGAGAAAGGAAATAGGCTTGAGCCGTTGCCGAGCGGGGCCTAATCTGGTGTGCGAGAGCGAAATTTACCCCCAGACCACGGCGGCGTGATCTGTGGTTATGCGGGCGTGGGCTGGAATACGCTCTGTTTGAAGAGATAGGCTGGTACTGATCTTTCGCTGACGTGATTGAATCAGGAGGGTCGGTAAAAATGTATCACGGTCGTCTTCTATACTGCGCAGCGTTAGCTACGGGTTCATAGTTCGCGGCGGATAACACTAAAGAGCTGGGATGATTCGCGGCTTTTTCGAAATACCTACGTGTGAGTGATTTTATATACGCCCAGACAGAAGACATCTCCAGGTCCCTGTGGAGATCCTTATTCCGGACCTACCATGGGGTACCGGTGATTTTACGTAGGGCTCGGTTCTGGAGAACCTGCAACTTTTGAATACGATTTTGCGCATGTGCAAAGACCGAACAACTATACGTCATAATCGGATCAAATAAAGTGAGTGTATGTCTGGGGGACATTTTACTCTTATGACAAAGCAAATGATAGAGACGACCCAAGACCATAGCGACTGTGTTTCGCACTCTATCTGTGTGTGAATCCAAAATTTAAGTGTTTATCTAAAGTGACGCCGAGATATTTCACTTCGCCGGCCCAAGGTATTTCGGTTTCGTATAGCTTGATGGTCGACGACGCATATATTTAAGATGGCGTCAGTCCCAAGTCATACATTTACGTTTATCGTTGTTTCATTATATATGGTGAAACCTTGATATCAATAATGTTTAATAAAATTGTTCTTTGCTATGGAAAAAAATTGGTTTGAAATTTATTATTTTTATTTATAAAATATATCAGCGGGTATATATATGATTGTTTATAAAGAAATGTGTCTGACTGTGATAAATTCATGCTTTTAATTGCGTTTAAAACTTACTGAAAAAAAAATGTTCCTAAACCTATTCATAAATCAAAATTAATTATATCAAAATGCGCATTAAAAATACGTCAACCAAGTGTCCTTTCAGGCTAATACCACTCTCTCACAGAAAACCGACGTGAAATAACAGTGCTTGCATTGTAGTGTTTCGTTTGCTCAGTGAGAGCGCCGGAGGCCCACCTCTCTTGTCCTTTCCTCCTTTACCTTCCCTTACCCTCCTCCTCCCCCATATACAGGTTGGCAACGCACTTGCGACACCCCTGGTGTTGCTAGAGTCTATAGAGGGTGGTGGTCATTTAACATCCCGTGACTCACCTGTTTGTTTACCTCCTATGATACAAAAAAATATATATTGATATATTAAAGAACTAGGTACTCTAAAATTCTTGTTATTTCAACGTTGCCGGCTCTTGTACTAAGGTGTCGCAAAAAAGTCTAGTTACGTTAAGTACAATTTTTTGTTTTTCGTTATCCTGGAGAACCCCTTGCGTTTTATGGGACAAAAAGTATCCTGGATGTAGCCTTGTAATATCAGTTATTACTGTGTTAAGTTTCGTCAAGATTGGTTCAGTACTTTCGGAGTGATGTGTGTTCATAGGGATAGACAGACAGACAAAAATTGTAAAAAGATTATTTTTGGCATCTATATTGATAACATAGTCTACCCTGATTAAATTTTTCAAAAAATATTTAATGTACAGATTTCGACTTGTTACAGTTTTATTATTGTATAAATAAGTACTGTTGACAAAAAATACAAATATAATATTTCATTAAGATCGTAAGCATAATATATATTTACTACAAAGATTACGAACTGACTCACAAAAACATCGTAGTACATTTAATAGTAAATAGAGAAAAAACCCCGAAGCCGTCGAGAAACGTCTCATCCGTCAGTACCGCGATCTAAAGGTAACGTAATATAAAATAGGTGTCGATAACGAACATGTAATGGAACATGTAGTTCTAGTTACCATAGTAGTGGTGAGAGCCTCGCAGGTATACGCACCGTTGATGATCCTGAAACACATAAAAAAATCCTTCAGTGTTAGATATCATTTATCAGGGGAGGTTATATCCTCACGCTATGGCCAACAGGAGCGGAGCACTAATGAAGAATGTTTCAAAATCGTTTCTTTTTCCTTTTTGAGAGCTTCCACTGCGTGTTAGTTAGCCTAAAGTAACTATTACATGCGGACGACGTCAGGGGGAGAATCTAGTTTCAATATAAAAAAGATAATATGATTTGTAAAAATGTGATTATTTGAGTGGTGGAAATCCGCAAGTCGCAGGTCGAAAACCTTCCTATATACGCATATCGGGCGCCTTGAGCTATGAAATAAATATTGTTTATTGAAAAAGATCTTCAAAGGTAAACAAATAAACACGAGTCGAACTCCGAGACTCGCTGACACGACTCTGTTTATATTGTATTTTATCAACACTGAGAGTGTACGCTGAGAGCGGGACACGACCGCGCCGGCGCGAGGCACCACGCTCGCTCCCGGACTATATAGCTCCCTACAGAACCAACTAACATATTAATGCATAAAGTAACGAAGCTGATGTGTAAGCGGTTTCAAAATCTATAATACTAATGTATACACTTATCTTAATCTCGCAGACACATAGCTAGATGATAAAACTAAATGGTGATACTTAATCACAGAAACAAAATTCAGTGTCAGCACAAAAGTGGGTACAGATACGAAACAAATCACATTATAATAAGAGACTCAATGTTCAATATGATGTAATAGTTCGTTCATGCTATATTTTAATCTTTTCTATTTTTATATAATATAATAAAAATTATAATCTACGGAAATAGGGTGGTCTAAACTAATATGAAAAACTCGTTCATTCTCGATTTACTAATAATTTCCATAAAATTGGGATAAATTTAAATTTATTTTTAAATCAACCATTTACCTTCATATAGATTTATTTCTCTTTAAAATATATGTGGAACCACTTATTATTTGTAAATGCAAACTATCAAGATGCAAAAAGGTTACAAACGATTATTGCGGCGTTAATATTCTATATATTAATTAATACGTGAAGCCAAAATTTGATACCCCATTTTAAGCGAATTACGCGAACGTATAGTAAAAGTAAAGCTTTTTACCAAAGTCAAACTTAGTATGTGCGTGTTTAATATTTTTTTAATGGTAAACTCACTTCAAATGATTATTCAATAAAAAAAGATTAGTAAAAAAATACGTTGAAAATCAAAATAAAAATTTGTTAGCTCATGAAAGTTATCCATCACTTGGATCTCTGTGGTTATAATGATGTACTAAAACCTGATGTAACAATTATATTTAATACAGTTAATGATAAATTTTGAACAAAATGAATTAATTTTCAAAAGTTAGTGGTAGTATTAAAAACATCTTTGTTTTGGATTCATCGTTTGATTATATTGTATATCCATTACTTTTCCAAACAATGAGACTACATTTAATTCAATATCATCCAGAAATACCATCTACCCATGGTGTCGTGTAATATTAAAAGTTGTGTCATAAGTTGCGATAAATTTGTTTTTATTTGTAAAGTTATATTTACTTACTATTTAAGAGCTTAAGCACCTTATATAACCGCCTGTTTTTTGTTTCAAATTTGTAATCAATTTAATCAATCAATAATTTGTAATCAATTTTCATTTAGAAGTATTTTTAATGTGTATGAGTATATAATTTTAGAAAAAAAAACTGCCAGATTACTGAGTAGCCATGATGAGAACCTTTTATTATAGAATCCCTTTGATAAGAGAACCCTAATAAAGTTCATACTTTAAAAAATCAATGAACTATGGTCGAATGTGGACCACTGGGCGCCCACTAGTTCTTTATGGTCATAAGTTACAAAGGAATTCCTGTATAAATATTAAATATATGGTAGTTTTAGTCGGACGATAGTCTCGATAATAAACTTGTAGTCGTTAATATCACGTCAAAACCGAGAGTGTGCGGCGAGAACGGCCTCGTAAGCGGTTCAGCATTTGGATTGCTTTATTCAAGAACAACACAACTACTCAATACTATTTCGTATACTTACCTATTCGTATTCACATTTATGTATTCGTACAAACTTTGTAAGAAATTTGTATCAGGAAAGCGTATATTATATATATATATATATCTTCGAATCCGGTAGGCATTCGCTGTCCTGCAACAAACCTTATATCGTTTTGAATATTAAATATATATTTAACAATTTTGAGAGATGCTGGGGAACTGAAAATCAACGCTTACGTATGTTTTACCTAAGCCATAAAACAAATATTAAATTAATGTATAAGTAATAAAAAATAGTACTAGAACTGGATAATTCGATATAAAAAAAAAAAACATTAAAAGCGGTTTAGCCATTTTGGCGAAGAAAAATTGCAAACACGCGCTCATCAGAATTGGAATGAATGAGGTTTTACTACATAAAAAATGGATGTACAATATGCCGACGTATTAGGAACGAAGTTTTCAAACTTCTTCCTGACCAGTTTATAACCTTTTTGATCTGCATCTTCAAGGCAGCTATATCCCAGATTAATATTTAAAATAAGTTTTAGCGAAAGGAAATCACAAACCGACAAGAAAGCTATGCTTTCCGATAGATATCGCCTGATTAGCCTTCTAGACATCCTAAGTAAGCAGTATGAGCTATATGAGCCTTCTGAATTGTCATAACCTCGGTAAAAAATCAGTGATGGAGGACCATGGAGTGACCTCTCTCTCTACTGTCGGCAGAACCTACGGGGATAGGGCAAAGTTTGAAAAAATAAAACAAAAGATAACAATAATAAAATGATGAAAGCTTACGTCACTATTTTTGCATGTATACGTATATTTAAAAAGCATTAATAAGTTGTAGCCATTACATTTGTTTTCCGCAATATCGTTTAGACACATTTTATTCTGTCTTATTAAAAATCTATATACCGCAATTTTAATTGTGAGTGCTCGTATTGTATTGCTTAGGTAATGCGGTGTAGTGGGACTTTTCAGTTTTAACTAAACGGTACGATTATTAATATTTGTAGTAATCATATTTATGCGAATGAAAGAATAAAGAATCACACCAAGCACACAATAATTATGTTTTACATCACAAAAGTTTGTATCCTCCCGTTTTAAATGCTTATTGGTTTTGGCATAATCCGGTCCATTTCGGGGCCGCCCACGTGCTCACCATATTGCACGCCGACCGTAGTTAACAGCAGACGTATTGAAAGGTAAAACCAAATACTGCCGGTCATTTGTTTACTGTACCCAATCGCAGTATAAAGGGTGGTAATATTTTACGAGTTATAGCCGTAATCATAACATCCATAGCACGCAAGAAACAATAAAACATATCAACGAATTGATTTGTTTACTTGCGCTCGTACACTGAGTTTCAAGTACTGTTGTGGCGGTTCTTTATAGTAATGCATCGAAATGCACCAATAAGCGTTAGCAATCGTAGTCCGGTGAAGCTGTTAAGACCTTGATGGGTCAATAGCGTAGTCATTTCGAGAAAAAAAAAGCGATACAGTGACACAAAACTTTACATCACTGCTACAACATCACACACATCACCTATACACACGTGCACGCCTACACGCTTACACGCTGTTTTTCTTTTGCAGAGAAATAAACGACAAAGAGTTCTACCCTTATTTTTCCCTATCCTATCCTATCCTATATAGTTTAGAGAAATTTTTCCGACACAAAATACATATAGGAGTTGTTGAGGCAGGCATGCTTGGTACACATGCATGTTTCAATAACTTATATACGTATATCTAGATAGCTTAGGTTAGCTCAGATAGGTCGCGATTTTTGCACAAAACAGGTGACAGCCCAAGCGGAGGTATGCCGTGTACCCTTGAGTTGGTCGCCCAAACATCCCAAGTCGGTTGAGTGCCTTCAACGCTCGCCTCAATAGTTCGGTGAAGCTGTAAAGACCTTTCCAGGCCAACAGCGTATACATTTCGAAAAAAAAAGCGTTTGCAACCCGTTATCTTCGATATTAGATAAGATCGAGTTGAGAACGTGAATCTGAATTTTACCGCACACGTAAATATAATCCTACATTGAAATTTAAATCTCGCAGAACAGTTCTACGCCGATCACTGATAATAACATTATTTACTACTTAATTAATAAGGAATAGTATACATAAAAAAAAATTCAAAGTAGTCATAAGTATTGCCGACTGATATGAAAACTCAGAACAATGTACTGTGTTTTTATTTTAATCTAAAGATTTCAATGAATCATAGTATGGATTATTTCAATTTCGTTAAATTGAAATTATTATAATTAGTCTGGTTTTCAAATCTATTGGCAACTCGAACAATAATAGTTATACATTTCTATACAGTTTACGAATTAATCAAACTTGTGATGGGATGAAAAATCTCAATATCATCATTACATAAAACAAAACAACTATATAAAACAAAGTTCTCTGCCACATCGTCTGTCTGTATGACTGTTCGCGGTGAACTCTAAAACTACTGAAAGGATTTTCTTCCGGTTTAGTTATATAATTTGTCAAGGTTTTTAAAGTAAAACTTCTTTAGGCGCAACTAAGAAGTAAATGGATGACAATACAACGGGAGACCGTTACGGCAACATGGTGTCATGTTTCTGTACCTACGGGTTAGATAATAATTAAACATAATCAAAACTTACGTTAAATCATGATTAATTTAATTCGTTACTCATTATAGTAATCTGTTCGTACTTCCCATATTTTATTTACTTTACAACAAAGAATTGATGATAATATTTCCTGTGTTTATGTTGTAATTTTTGTTGTGTTTATGTTGCAGTTCAATTTACCAGATAATGAAGCTTTGATTTAATTTGTTACTTATTTACATTGAAACCAGATGTCAGCACGGTCGCGCGCCCTTTACACATAATTAATTCTATTGTATGATTTTTATTATTATTAAAGTAACATTTTTTATACAAAAAATTATGATTTAATTGTTTGTAAATTATTTATTGACGAAATTAAAAATATTTAAAAAGTTTTACTTCAATCGTGTGCGACGGTTATACAGACTTATTCATCAGGGCAAGATAACGTTTGCTGGGACCGCTAGTAAAGTATAAATATTATATGTACACAAGCTGATATACTACGCGTCGCTGATCGACGTCAAGGATTCAGGTATTCAACTCAGATAATCTGCAGCACTTTGGAAATAATAACAGAGACATTACTCACTAGCTGATCCTGCAACTTCCTTTGCACCAAATCGGTTATCACCAGTTTCATTTATATTTTTAAACACGAAATATTTTAATAAACCTAAAACGCGATTGCAGTCGCATCTACGGTTTCCAATTGGGAATCTAAACTATTAAGGTATCAACAATCTACCAGATGGTATGTGAGAAATCCTTTAGAATAAGCCTAGAACCCGTTTGTAGCATCATCTACTGGGCTCAATTAAGATAAAAACTATCCTACATATATTAGCAGTAATGTAAAAAAAAGCTTGAGGGGTCTATGGACCCGCGGTTGGAACGAAGTTCCTTTCCCTTTTTATAGATGCTTACTATACAGTCAGTATAGTTTATTATAAAATACCAAGTTTATAGAGTTAAATTGCAAATTAAAGGATAAAATATATTTATAAAATAAATAATGATAAATTAAACACTGAATGATCTGGGATAATCAAGTTAATAAAAGTTAATACACCTATAAGTAATCTTTAACTTGGTTTGTTATTGAAATGAAAATTTTATGTAAAATGTATATATTATGTACACTCTCTGTCTCTCTTTTTCTCTGTCACGACACCTAACCTACTTCACATAGAGTCTGGACATGCAAAATACTTAAAAATAAAATTGAATAATCATGTTTACCACTTACTTTATCGTAATAATCATTTACTTGTATTAAAACTTTTTCACACTACATTGAATAAAAATTTGAAAAATATAAATATGAAAAAAATATGAGCATCGCGTCGACACGTCAAATGTAATTTCAGGCCAGCGACTTTAACTATTTGTCTAAGAGCTAGCAACGGTTTCGAGAGCGAATTTTAATAAGCTACTTTTTATATATAAACAAGATCACGTCAAGTGGATGCCCCTTGTCTCGCTCTACCGTACAATTAAAATTCATATATTTTGATATAAAATAGTCACCGTCAATAATGATACTCAAAAATGGTTATTTTAAATTTTTATTTTTACAACTATGTTTTCCTAATGAAAATTTTGGGGAATTTTAATTAAAAAATAGATTATAGAAAAACAGTAAATGATATTTCAATGAACTTTTCAGGATTTGTTGTTTAATACTTATAGTTTAATAAATAAATAATAATTTGAAATTATGTATTTATTAAGATATTGTTAATAAACTTTTAAATAAACAAATGAAAATTGTAATAACTTCTGATTATGAAAAAAAATACAGAAACATACTACATCAATGTTTAATATTTTGAAAGAAAATGTCACTGTCCGCCATTAGTTTAATCAATATGAATTTATTTACCCAAGAACGGCAACGACTCTCAGTACAGCGAACAGGCGCGCACTTTAGATACTGCCTAAATGTCAATCAATGTTAATAAATTTACACTAATGATATTTTACAATTAAAAATAAATTTATTTAAGAAACATTTTTTTTACTAAAATATTTATAACAAAAAGACTATTGTTTTTTCATCTTCTGAAAATGCGATTCTTTTATTTATTATCTAAAAATAGAATAGTTTTAAAGTTTTGTAAAATCATTTTAAATAATAAAATAAATAAATAACCATTGCCTATTCTTCCTGTTTTTGTTAATAATTTAAAATAAATATAATATCAGGTTGTTATAAATATTTTAATAAAAAAAAAAATCCTAAGTAAAATTATTTTTCATTGTAAATACTCATTAGTATTTATTAACACTGACTCACGTTTAGGCAGTGTCTACACTGCGCATTTATTCGCTGTACTGACTGTACTCGATGCTTTTGGATAAATAAATTCATATTGTTCAAACTAATGGCGGACAGTGAAAAATATTAAACTGTTTATTTAAAAGTTTATTAACTTTTTTTAATATATTTTACGGTTTCTCTGTAATCTATTTTTAAATTAAGTCTCCAAAATTTTCATTAACAATAAAATTGTTGTAAAACTAAAAATAAAAAAAAACTAAAAGTTGCGTTTACTTGTTCATGTCGCAATACAGATTACAAACAAAGAAAAATATTTTTAAATAATTTTAGAATGTTTTTTTTTTCGCTAACTTTGAGTCGCTATTATAACATGTAATTATTATTACCAGACATTTTTATTATTGACAATAATGTACCTAATCCATTTTTTTTTTGTAAAAAAAAAAATAAAAGTAATTTCAAACCGTGGATAGCCGTAATTTGATTTAGACATAAATAAGTACAAATTTATTCTTCCAGACATTAATTTAGTTATTTACTCAATAGTCACACTGATTTATTGCTATAAAAATAATATGTATACAGAATAACTTAGCTATAGCTATAGTTTAGTGTAGCGCTGGCTGTACGAGAAAGTTAACGATAATTGTGGCAGCGTATGTTACCGACGCATGTATTTAAAATGTTTTCAGTCCCAGGTCATATGATTACGTTTAACGTTGTTTATTAGTGATTTACGGTGAAATATTAATATCATAATGTATACTAATATTATAAATAGGTAAAGTTTGTGAGTTTGTGACATTGTAGGGGGGTAATCTCCAGAACTACTGGACCGATTTGAATAATTCTTTCAGAGTTATATAGCGGATTCATCGAGAATAGCTATAGGATATATATCATCACGCTAAGGTCAATAGGAAAAGTGCATAGATGAAAAATGTTTCAAAATCGGGATGTTTTCTTTTTCTTTTGAGAGCTCCTGCTGCGTGTTAGCTAACGCCCAGAGTAACTATTATTACGCGAACGAAGTCGCGGGCAGAGGCTAGTGGTTAATAAAATGAAATGTGTTCTTTGCAACGGTAAATAAAATAGTTTAAAGTTAATTATTTTTATTTATATAATATATCATAAGACGCATTATTGTATATAAAAATGTCTGGCTGTGATAAATTTATATTTTTAATAATTTTTAAAAGTTATTGAAAAAAAGGGTTCCTAAAATTATTTATAAATGAAAATTTTGATCTGTAGAGGTGTGATGTGCATTAAAAAAAACGTTAACCAGTTACCAGATATACTGAATCTTGTTTGGAAGGCCATAAAGGAGGATATATTAAAGAACCAACTTTTCTAAAATTCATGTTCTTCCAACGTTGCTGGCTCTTGTACTAAGGTGTCGCAAAGAAGTCTAGATACATTAACTACAAATTTTTGCCTTTCGTTACCCTGGAAAACCCCTTGTGTATTATGGGACAAAAAAATATATCCTAAATGTAACTTTGTAATAGTAATTATCTCTGTGTTAACTTTCGTCAAAATTGGTTCAGTACTTTCAGAGTGATACGTGTTCACTAGGGCAAACAAAAATTGTAAAAGGATTATTTTTGGCTTCTATATCGATAACAAAGTGTACCCCAATTATAATTTTCAAAAAATATTTAATGTTCATATTTGGCCTTGGTACAGTTTTACTTTTGTATTGATAAGTATAATATACGCACGTTGTCCTGCCTTGATGATAAAAAAAAATCTAAAATTGAACCGCAATGCCACCTACCAAATCCATTGAGAATCTAAACTAATCTCGGATCCACTGAAACACGCACATAAAATTTCATCAAAATCGGTCCAGCCGTTTAGGAGAGTTCAGTGACATACACACATACAGAAGAAATTTATATATAAAGATTATATACATGTAAACCTCCCGGAGGAGAATCCTTTAACGACAGTATAAATATGTTTTAGACAAGTTTTTGTAGCGCTTGTTTGTTTGATAATTTACAACCCCGATACACTATTTAATCTATACATATAATAAAAATGAAGTGTCTGTATATAATATTAAAATTAAATTTTATTACTGATTGGGTACGAAAGTAAACACGCTATTGATATCACAAATGCAATTTTTAAAATTTTTGTCGGTCTGTCTTTCTGTATGTTTATTCCGGGTAATCTCCGAAACGGATGGACTGATTTTGACAGGAAGTTTACTAGCAGATAGCTGAAGTTACAACGGGTTACTTAGGCTACTCTAAATTGCCTGCAGCACCAGGGGGAAGTGCTGCTCCGGGGAATACCAGGGGGAAGTGCTGCTCCGGGGAATACCAGGGGCCCCAGAATAAGTCAGCCCCGCCAAAATCTTGCCCCCCGGCTCCACTTGAGCCGGAGGAAGAAGGCTGGACGACGGTCGTGCGCCGGAAAAAGAAGGCCGGAAAAGCACCTCCAGCCGCGATCGCGGCAGCGACTCCGAGGCCAGGAGCGGGTCCCAAGCCACACGGGGCCAAGCCTAAAGCGCGAAAGAGGGGGGCAAGGAAAAAGCAGGCCCCCCCCCCCCCCCCCCCCGGTCCGCTACAGTGTTGGTGACATTGCGGCCGGAAGCAGAGGAGAGGGGGTGACGTACAAAGACGCCCTTCTGAAGGCGAGGACGGAGGTGTCGCTAGCTGTCTGCGGCATCTCCGTTCCCCTCCAAGTGCGTACGAGTGTCACAGGGGCCAAGGTCATACAAGTACCTGGCTCCTTGGCCCCGGAGCAGGCGGATCGGTTGGCCGTGAAGGTCAGAGCAGCGCTGGCGGACATGGCCACCGTCGTGCGGCCCACGAAAAAGGTCTAAATCCGAGTCGTCGGGATTGATGACTCGGTTTCGTGGGACGAGACCATAGAGGCCGTGGTGAAAGTGGCCCAGTGCGAGATCACTCAAATGAGGGCGGGCGAGCTACGCGGCCAGCCGGGAGGCTTGAACTCACTGTTCATCTCCCTCCCCATAGAGGCGGCTCAGAAGCTGGTGGCGGCAGGTCGCATCCTCATCGGCTGGACTGTGGCCCGAGTGCAGCTGTTGGAAGGCAGACCCTTGCGCTGCTTCCGATGCATGGGTCTGGGCCACACCCGGCCGACGTGTCCATCTAAGACGGTGCGGGGATCGGCCTGCTTCCGCTGCGGGGCGGAAGGGCACCACGCCGAAGTCTGCACGGCACCAAAAGCCAAATGCAGCATCTGTGCGAATGCTGGGCTACCAGCTGACCACGTAATGGGGAGGGGGGCAAGTGTAAGCCCCCCACTGTAAAGGGGATAGCGCGCCCTCTGAAAGTGGTGAGCTCGGAGGTGGGTGCTATGGTCCTCTAATGGACTACATCCATAGCAGCTACCTTCAAGGCAACTTAAACCACTCCGCTGCTGCGCAGGACCTCCTCCTGCAGGCAGTGGCGGAGTGGAAGATTGACACGGCGGTGGTAGCGGAGCCATACTGCGTCCCGGACCAGCCACATTGGGCTGGAGACGTGGCTGGCTCCGTAGTTATTTTGTCTGGGGGAGGAATGGGAGAGGGGCGTAGGATACGTGGCGGTCGCTTTACGGGGCCTGGCAACCTTCGGGGTATATTTTTCCCCGAACCGGCCCCTGATAGAGTTTGAATCCTTTTTGGACACATTGGGGCCGGTCGTCAGGCAGCTATCACCGCTTCCCGTTGTTCTGCTGGGCGACCTGAACGCCAAGTCCAGGACGTGGGGAGCGGTAGCCACGGATCCGAGAGGCCGGGCGCTTGAGGAGTGGGCAGCCGAACATGAGCTATCCCTTCTCAACCAGGGAAGCGCATACACGTGCGTGCGGCAGAACGGGGGATTGATTATCGACGTCTCATTTTCCACTCCGTCTGTCGCTCGCCGTGTCCGAGGTTGAAGAGTCGAAGAGGAGGTGGAGACCTTATCGAATCACCGATATATTACTACGATTATACTCTTCCTGCCGGTTCTTCTTTGGCGGAGAGGGTCGCGTAGAGGGTCCTCCTCGCAAAAGGAGTCTATAATATTCCATACATCCTCGCTGCCGAACATAGCTTTTACGACGCTCGGAAAGATCACGACCTACTGCCGCAGCCAGAGTCCGACGCTGTTCCTCCCACGCAGCACAATCAGACAGAGTGTGCTGCGCAGTGTCCGGATCAATGCCGCACTGATGGCATACGGCGCTCAGCTCCCTGCGTGTTATCTGGTGCAGGTCCAACCGAAGCACCCCTCGAACGTCAGGGAGCCCTATCTTTCAATCCAGCAGGACCGGGCAGACGGCTTCGATAGTATACCTACCGTACTGCGCAAACGCCAGGTCCCACCTCCATCTCTCCATTCTCACCCCTCTCTCAATCTTCCATCTTTCTTCAATTTCCATGGGAGCTAGTGGCTCTCCCACCCGTTTCTTAACTGCCGGATAATTATATATAGCGGCTAACATCTCCGCCTCCAGCTCCCATGGTAAGGAGCCGGCCAGGACCAGGCGATCATGGATCGCATGATTCCCAAGTATAGGCTGGACCCTAGCCCCTTGAAATGGGGTTCGAACCGCCAGCATCCATGCAGGATAAGGCCCAGATACTTCATCTGAGTGCCCATCCTGACATGGACGCTCACCACATATATATATATAGCCCCCCGCAGGCGGCTCTCTCCGAGGCCCACGGAACATTAGAGCCTCGGTCTTATCGAGGGTCATCTCGAGTTCCATCTCGAGGCTCAGTCTTCCGTATGACACCATACGGCAGACTGTTGAAGGCGTTAGCAATATCCTAGGACACCGCCAATATTCGTTCGCCCTGAGAGGGCACATCCGTGGAGACCTGTTTTAGTAGGGTCAGGATGTCCAACGTGTAATATACTGACCGGAAGCCGAATCTGCGCGTTCTACAAGTTCGGCCTCGCTTCCTGAAGATACCGGACAACCCGGGAGGCAACAATCCTCGCGAGCGCCTTCCCGGTGTCTTCCAGCAACACTAGGGGCCGGTACGCAGCCGCGCAGTACGGGGGCAACCTTTCTTCCCTATCAGGTAAAGCCGCCCCGTTTTCCAGGGCTTTGGGAACTGCCCAACCGCAAGGTAACGGTCAAACAGCTCCCGAATCTACCCTCCAAGATGGCCCATGGTTGACAGCGAACCTAATATAAAGTAATTGAAGTTATTCTATTTTAGATTAGCTGTTACCCACGACTTTGTCCGTATGAAATTTGGCGAGATTTCAAGATTTCGACTCATTCTTATTTTTTGATTACAGAAATAAATATCAAGTTATTGTTTACAATTCAATGTTGTAATTACTAGTAACTATGAAGATAGAAGAGGTCTTCCTAATAAGATCTTAGACCATAAACGTATTACGTAAAGAGTTCCATAATACAATTTCTAGCGGAACAGACGTGCGTTTATTTTTTGTATAGTCGCAAAATCGTAATTATATTGGCATTGTATATTAAATGTAAATGTAAATCTTTGTAATAATATTTTAAGTTATTGTTTCATTAGTTCTTATAATCCGGTGAAGCTGTTAAGACCTTGATGGGTCAATAGCGTAGTATTTCGAGAAAAAAAAAAGTTTCATTAGTTCCTTACACAGTGTAAGTAAGCAATAAGGTGGGTTAAAATTCCAAATATGTTGTTAATAGTAAACCGCATAAAGCACGCTGTTAGTATTTATATATCTAATGTAGACATTACATGTTACTGTTACTGACGTGCGTGTCGTACTTACAATTGTTTTTAAAGAGCAATTCTATAAATGTACATTGTCTCACAATTTTATAAAACTTTAATATAATTACTAAAAACGCGTGCAGAGCTGTAGGTACAGCTAGTATTCCAATATATTTGTATAGGTTTTAAAACAAGTATCTAATATTATAATAAGTAATCGAGTGTTTCATACTTATACACACTTTTTAATATATTTACTAATTAGACTGTGTATTGTTATTTGTCTAGGAATATAGGAATAATGGACCGCTCTCACTTCACGTAAATACGGTAAGGAGTTCAAAAACAAATTGTGTACACGCTGACTTATATTAATTGGTTAAAATATCAACATATTTTATGAACAAAGACGGCTTTGTTCCTTCGTAATAGAGACTCGTTTAGAAGATTCTTATACACATAATATATTCCCTTTCCGTCAATGTGTACTCGTGTAGGGTCGACGTGTTTATAAAAGGGATATTTGTACGTGTGTGTGTGTGTGTGTGTGTATTTAATGTTAAAATAAGTCTACCAACTGAAATTAGGCGTGGAGTCTAAATCCAAATCGCAGCTGTTTGGTTTTTAGCCGTCGCGTCCGCATCGTCTTGTTCGATTCGATAACTCATCGACGTATTGAACTAATTATTGTTATTACCATATACAAAAGTATATGTAATAATAAATACGAACAAAACACTATTATAATGATATTAATTATCTCTGCATCCGCGCTTTCTGCATAATAATGTCACTATTTCAAAAATATCCAAATAATAAAATAAAAAATTATCTGTCCATATTTATCATAAAAAAAAAAACAGAATGTGTACATTTAATAATCTAAGAAAAGATACGTTCGGGGCCTTGGAGTCTATGCTTGAACATTTTTTTTTTCGAAATGTCTACGCTATTGACCCAGCAAGGTCTTAACAGCTTCACCGGATTACTAAGGCGACTATGCCTAAACACATTTCAACATTCCCACGGTTTTTGTATTTTTGTCTTTTTGTTTGGACTTCACGCAAATGTAATGAATGGATTTTGATTAAATATGTTATGGTAATAGTTAGTAGACAGAAGTAATACGTGGAATATATTTAAGGTATATATGTAGGTATATCTCAGAACAAAACACTAAAAAACATGAACATTTAAACATGACAATAAAACATATCTGAAAATAAAAATTCTGGACCGCATCACCGTGGCTTTCGTTTTTTTTCTGTCTGTTAGTGCGTTTGCATGAAACTGTTCTAACATACAAAATAACATAAGCATTTATTATTACATGTAAATTGTTATATATGTATAATTACAAAAATCTTATGTATGTATAAGTACTTATGTGTCTGTTATTAAAACAATATTATAGATACATTTTTGTTGATAATTCATAAATGGGTAACCTAACCTAACATAACATAACCTATTGTCTAGTAGTTTTTAATGTTCTTATGCCTTTAAATCTGAACACAGATAATTTTAGTATTATAAATTAACAAGTATTTCTGAAATAATAAGATTAGGTAACGATAAGACGGTACTTCGCTTTTAAAGCTTGCTAGCAAACGGCTTAACTATTAGGTTAAATTAACAGATTCGACGAGCTGCATATTGATTAAATCATACTTAAGCGCCTTATTAGGGCCTAAACAGAATAAAGTATTTTTGATTTGATTTGAGAATTAGAAACGAGTATTTGTGGTTGTTTTGAGTAAAACGCCGAGTCCCGAGTATACCGCCGTGTATTATTTTGACTGACTTATACGTTCAGAATGTGACCAACGACTAGATGAACGGAAAACAGAATCATTCACAAAAAGCGGGGTGCGACTAAATTGTCAATGTTAAGTTCAATACACCTGTTTACATATTATTTTAATAGGTACTCACTCTTCTGCTGCTGAAATAACTGATCCCGTAAATAATTCTTGATTTTTGAAAATAAGAAGTCGCATGGCGCCAAATCGAACTCGTATGTAGGATGACCCAGAATATCTATGGTAAAAATACTGAAGTGTAATTTTCAAATGTTGTAATTAATTTTCGAATATTTCTAATGTATTTTCGGGTATGTGGCCAGTTCCGGAAATATTTAGTGCGCGCTATTTAATAATATTTGCACCGTTATAAATAAGAGTAAGGCACGTGTGTGTGAACGCAAATCGAGTGTGATGACGTCAGGCGGTCCGTGAAGACAGACACTTTGTCGCTTCGCCCCTCGATGATTGCTCAATTAATCCCGTCGTCTTTGATCTGAGTCCGGATACTGGGAGCGCGACGCGGACGCGGTGGCTACAGTCGCAAACCGTTCAAGTTTCCTCGTCATATTGATCTACTATGTGTCCTACTCAGACACATTTACCTGAATATCTAATTAAAATTATATTTATATATTTTCAGTATTATCCTTACAGTAATGAATCTAAACTAATGAAAATCTGTACCCATATATCTGTACTTCTTTACTTCTACTGCTTTAGTTATAACCTGTATTTAGTTATACATTATAAGGTTATACGAAAAATTGAGAGGCGAGTCATTTCAATTGATGATGCAGTAAAGCCGAAACTTAGAATATGTAAGTTTTAATACCACACTGACGTTTAATAATAGGTTTTCATTTTCAACGTTGTATTGCACTTTTATTTTTAATTACAAAATTTTAGTTTTAATTACATTTTTTTAAATTTTAATTACAAAATTTTAGTTTAGTGACCTTTATTTAAAAAACAATAATCAAGGTTCACATGTATCTACTTTATATGGGAACTCTTCTCGCGCTCCGGGAGTGTACTTAGAGTTTCGTATTATATTATATTAGGTCTTTACCTATGAAATTGCCGTTTTGTATGAAAAAATTTAAACGATTTGTTTTTCATGCATTTTTTATTTGTACTAATCGAAGTAATCACCCATGCAATCAATGCATCTTTGCCAAAGCAGTAGCAGTTTATCGATGCCCTTTTTAAAGAAATCAGCTGGACGAGAGGCAACAAATTCTTTAAAGGCATTTTGTACTGCCTCTCGGGTATTGAATTTTTTTTCCGCCAAGGAGTTATCCAAATTCTGGAAAAAGTAGTGGTCTGTAGGTGCAAGGTCTGGTGAGTAGGGTGGATGACGGAGAACTTCCAGCCCCAGCTCTTGCAACTTAGAGACCGTCTGCTGTGCAGTATGAGGTCGCGCGTTGTCGTGCAGGAGCAGCGGAGACGAGCAATTGACCAATGCTGGTTGGAGATGTGCCAGCTTCTCCAATATTGTGTTCAGTTCTTCACACCCGTTTGGTAAGAAGTTGTGATGAATCACACCGGCGCTAGACCACCAAACAGTGACCTTCACTTTTCTAGGGGTAAGTTTTCTTTTAGAGCTTTGTTTAGGTGCTGAACCAGGATCCAACCAACTTGCTGAGCGCTTGTGTTTATCAAACAGAATCCGTTTTTCATCGCAGGTAACAATGCAGCTCAAAATTCCTTCATTTGTGTGTCTGTTGAGCAGTGCAAGACACGTCTCGACGCGTACTTCGCGCTGGCTATTGGCTATCATTGAGTTCGTGGGGCACCCATTTGTCAAGTTTTTGTACCTTGCCAATTTGACGCAAATGAAACAATATTATTTAGACGATAACGTCGAAAGCTGCTGCTAATTCAGCCGTAGATTGTATATCTTCAGCTTCCACAATCGCCTTTAATTCGTCTTTGTCGACTAAAGTCTTCCGACGACCGCGAGGTTCATTTTTCAGGTCGAAATTCCCAGAACGCAAGCGAGCAAACCGATAACAGGTAGTGGGTTGGTTTGTAGTGTTAGCTCCGTAAACGTCGTTGATGTTGCGTGCCGCTTGTGCCGCGTTGCTGCCACGACTAACTAACGACGAATTTTTAACGTATCCATGATGACAAAAAAGATTAAATGCGATGAAAATGTAACACTAATCAATAAACAAATGAATCGGAAAAAGAATTTGGGGGTGTAAGGTGTGTCGAATAACATCTTAAGACTTGAGACACCCAAGCCAACCTCACCTGCACGTGGTGCACCCTGCTGATCAACGAACGAGGCAATGGCGAGAGCGGGGTGGTAGGGTTTTACAGCCCGACTGGGTCGCAACCACCATGCATATGACGAAAAAGTCCGTCATAGTGACTCGCTTCTGCGCGTCGCGTTTCGGGATCAGACTGTGCATATCCAGTACCGGGTGACTATCGTCATTATGGCCGGCATGACAGCGGCGACCGACGATGGATAATCTGTCTCTCGGTGGTTGCCGATGTTTTTGGATTGTACTATGCTTAACATCAGGCTTAGTGCAGTCACTTTGTCGTGCTTCTATAAAAAAAAAAAGAATTCCATGTTTTTAAAATAAAATTAATTTGAAATTAGAATTGTTAGCCAAATAAAAATGATTTTGATTTGAAATGGCCAGTACTGCAGAACGGCAATTTCATAGGTAAAGACTTATTATTAGCATAGTTCAAATTGTCAGTTGTGTACTATATGAACTTATAAAATCAAATAAATGTATTATCACAATTATATTTGACAAACTTTTTTGATAAACTTGATAGTTTCGTCAGAAAATTGGAAGGAAATGAAAAAATAAATTAAATTATATTTAAAGTCGAATAACTTCGAGACGTGTCGGGTTATAAAAAAATTATAAGATACCTTTTCTGTAAAGCGTTCAATTTTAAGAAAGAAATTGATTTGGTCGAGCGTTTTTGATGAACCATTAAAGAGTTATAAAATTGTAAAATTAAAAAAAAAAACAAGCTTTTCCATGTTAATCATATGGGAAATTTAAGACTACCATGCAGCACATCTTAATATTAAGACCTGTGGCTTTCACAGGATTTTATTTCATCATTTCCAACAATATTTTCGATATAATTAAGAGAAAAAATAAAATAATAGTCGATTTTTTTAAATCAGTCTAGTGTATATGTTGTGTAAACTTCAAGCAGTAGTGTGAGTAATGCATATTTTACTTAATTTAAAGTATTTCTAATGAATTTTAAATAAAAAGTTAGCTTTTCCTCCATATAAACTTTAACTATGCAAAATTTCAAGTTCATCCGTTAGCGTAATTCGTTTAAAAAGTGTTGGCTTCACGTAATCTATACTAATATATAAAGTTGAAGAGTTTGTTCATTTGTTTGTAATTGTTTGCGCTAATCTCAAGTACTACCGGTCCGATTTGAAAAATTATTTCGGTCTTAGATAGCTCATCTATCGAGGAACGCTTTAGGCTACAAATCATCACGTTAGAACGAATAGGAGCGGGACACTAATGAAGAATGATTCAAAATCGGGCTTTTATATCTTTTGACAGCTTCCACTGCGTGTTTGCGTTAGTATTATATACATTGCCATGGTAACGTAACTTTCTATCGTACACATTTTCACAATGTTTCGTAGTTATATTTACTTTGAATTTAAGAGCTTTATCACCTTATGTAACCGCATGTTTTTTTGTTGCAAATTTATAATTAATTTCAATTTTCATTTAGACATTTTAAAATTTATATAATTAAAAAATGTGGCGAATAACTTAGTAGCCTCGATGAAAACCTTTGATTATCGATAGATTATTGACAAAAGAGCACCAAGTTCAAACTTTAAAAAAATCAATGAACTATGGTCCAAGGTCGACCACTGGGCGCCCACTAGTATTTATAAAAAGAGTAAGTGATGCCCGTCAGTTCACTGTGCGTATTAACTATCCACTACATTTCCATGATTATTATATTATTATTAAAAGAGGTTAGAGAATTTATAACATCAAATCTAGATAAATAAAACTTTACTTAAAGGAAGTTAGAGAACAAGCAGAGTCGAAAGCCTTCATTTTAATTTATTTAGACTTTAACTATGTGAGTTTGTCTTAAATTTAAAACTACTTCCGACTTGTGTCTCTCTATACTTAAATATTACAATAATTATATATAAAGATATGAATCCGTATATTTTTAAGCAAATGAATATCGATTTTATTTCTTGAAAGTTGAAGAGTAATATATTCCATTGCATTTCAATAAATAGCTTTCAGACAATTTGTGGTTGTTAGTCTCTCTTTGATATTCAGCGAAAACGTTATTGTACTATTATATAGTTATTTAGATTTGTCATCAAGATCAGTGGTAGCTTCAGCGACTGCAACAATCTTTTGATCGACCCGAAGAGACGAAAGATTGATGAACGAGACCGGTCGCGGTCCAGAATTCAATCCTCTATTTCCGTTTCAGATTATTTATGTATTCAGTTTGGCAGACGTCGAAGCTGCATCCGTTTCAAATAAAAATCATTATGACTTTCGATTGAAGCATTAAAATTTGTCTTTGGGAAAATCCTTTATTATACCGCACCAACTGTATCGTGATGAAATGTTTGTTCAGTGATAGTTAAAAAACGAATTCGCGTCGCGCCGTCAATACACTCATCCCCTTCTAATTAACTGATAGTGCGACTCAATCGAGCTTCATTATACAGCTACAATAGTAATGTTGACGAGTGGACTATTTGAATTTGAAACCGCATTGAATTTAAAAGGGTGGTAACGTGCGGCACCGTGATAATGCGACGCGGCGCCGGCGGTGCGTGATCGCTGATCCGCAATTGCATGCACTCTGAATAATCTGTGGAAACTACAATGTGAACAAACCTGCAGTAATCCCCGCATTGTGCGGGATGAACGGGCGCTCCTCCGCGACCTACCGCCACGCCGCCTACACTTGCCATCTTATTAGCTACCTGATTACATTTTTTTTTCTCCTAATAAAATTTACCACAAGTTCGTACTATTAACAATTAAATATGTCATAATAATGTTGAGAAATGTAAAAGATAATTGGTCGTTGATTTTACAACATAGAGTTATCATTTTTTTTTTACTACTTTGCAAGTAAACACTTTATTTATTATTGTAATGTGTAATTACTTACAGATAATAGTGAAAAAGTAATAAAAAAGACAGTTTCTTTTTATTAATTGACAATAAATACGAAAAATACATCAGAATTTAATATTTATTTGTAATATAATATAAGGATTAGGTAAGAGTGGAGTTGGGGTGGGCGGGGGCTGGTTTGATGCCGTGGTAAGAGCTTTATTAATAAAGCTTATATATACGCTATCAGTTTATTTACGTATTTATACGTATAGTTCCCATATAGAAATCTCCATTAAAACAGTTCAATCTATTTTTGAGGTAAATCCGGACATAAAAACAGACAACAATACTTGGCTATTGTTTGTAGAAATAAAATTATAGTTAACACTATATAGCTTTATATATATATTTGAATCGGTAATTTGTTTGCGACTTGCTTTGGTATCGTTTTGGTAAGTCGTTGCGATGATGTCCAGCACATGTTCAATAAAGAGACGACGCCAAAACGTAATTCTGCACAATATACATTCACTATGAATTACTAAAAGTACAAAAATACGTGACAGCGACAACAATCTGAAGGGATGTGATGAACAAATCCTTTAAGATAAACATTTCCTTCCTAAATGATCGCTGAAAATGAAATTACAAATTTGACGAAGGTCTTTGTTTACTCAACAAATGACATGAATGAATGCAGTAGGATTTCATTACGAAGTATTGCTGAGAAAATCCTTACTTCTGAGTGTGGAAGCCACTACGACTTCAATATGTTGCTCTAATTATAATCCTAAATCATTGTAATAAGATTCATTTTGGTTAGTATTGCTATCAGTTTAACAAAAAAATCAGGGTCCACAGGGTGAACGCGGACAGGATGAATGATGTCAAACAAAATGACAAGTCAGTTTTGATTTTTTGCGATGACTAAGATAGACCTCGTGGCGAATGCAATACTCTTCCGCATTCTAATAGTCAACTAGAACTCATGTAATGTTAACGATTATTCTGAAACAACTTATTTCTGCTTACGTGATTATTTTTCTTCTGAAAAGGAAACTTTTTCTTTATACAGTTAAAAAAATCAAATAGACAAATAATTATATCCACAGTACATAGATGAAATACGATGTAGAACTAACAAAAGATTCACAAAATAGTATATTGTTGTGTTAGTGTGCGTCGCGCGCGTCGCCTCGGTGCTAAAATATATTATTGGTATTTAATGCGGACATTGAAACTGTTGTTTTGATCAGACGTTTTATGTTCCCATCAAAACGAGATAACCGATAAACCGTTTAAAAAAGCATTTGAAATAAACGTCCGTTTGAACGTGTAAGAACATTTTGAAAGAACCGAACCCGGCTCAGTCTCACCTACAGCTAGAGCTACCTGCCGCTCCGGTACACACCAGTACAGACGCTAATCATATACGTACAATACACTACGTTTATTGTTAACAAATTGAATTAAATCGGATGCGAAAATGTTACGTTTATAAATCGTAAATAAAACATTCTATTAAAAAACCCAGATAATGGTAAAATAATTTGTTCTTTTATCATACTCTAAGGTACGGGGTGGCGTGGGTAACGTTTAAAATGGACCGATCACACTCACTACTAAGATACGATTCGTTTGTATTATTACTTTTTGCAGATTATCGATATCCGCGTATTGTTGGGTTATGCCCGGGGGGTGCCTGGGGGGCTGGTCGGGGGGTGCAGGCACTAGTGGCGCGTGATATGGATTACGCGGTACAGTACCCCGCGGTCGCGGGTTCTGTTTTCAATGCGGGTGGATCCAACCCTGATAATTGTTGCGCATTTGGATTATACTTTTGTATGATCGTAGCTTTATTATTGTGAACGTACTGTCGTCTTCGACATCACTAAACCCTCTGCCTTCTATTTAATTGTAGATAACAATAATCGAGTGGAACAATCACACACTAGAATGCATTGTTTCGATATACACTCATCAAAAAAGTCTAAGCAACATGTACTAATTTAAATTTTAGAATGGTTCTTCACAGTATTTTATTTTTAAAATAATATCTTTAGGGTTCTATGATGTAAAAATAACAGCTGTTGTCTTTATAAGTGCTTTTAATAACAGAAATGAACAATATTAGAATATACTGTAGAAACTAAGCTACATAAGAAACTAAACTTTTTTTTACAAAATGAAATTTCTAAAGAAAATGTATTTATTGTGAAAGAATAGAACAATTTAATACAAAGTATGGTCTCCTCTGCTATTCAGAACTTGTCGGCAACGATTATTCATTGAATTAATGAGACTGTTTATGTCATCTTGCGGTATTCACTCCCAATGGAAATGTAGCAAATCCTTCAGCCGTTGGGTTGTTGTCGCTCCGTCCAAGTCCTTCAAAACACGTCTCTGGAGCATGTCCCATGCATGCTCGATGGGGTTGAGATCTGGCGATTGTGCAGGCCAGGGCAATACCCGGATGTTCTCCGTTGCAAAGTATTCACTGGTTCGCCGAGCTGTATGTGAACGCGCATTGTCATGCATTAACCTAAAATCGGAGCCAAAGGTTTGTGCAAATGGGTAGACATAAGGTCTGAGAATATCCTCAATGTAATTCTCAGCATTCATGTTTCCATTTACAAAAACGAGCTCAGTTCGCCTGTTCTTTATAATACCCGCCCATAACATAACTGTTGAGCCGCTGTATGGATGAACCTCCTGAACGCACCTGAGCCTTTCAGTATTTCCGGGCCGACGATACACTCGCACCCTTCTTGCATCAGGCTTAAACCTGAATCGCGACTCATCGGAAAACATAATTTTATCCCATTGTTCCTGGGGCCATGTTATGCGTTCTCTACACCATTCATATCGACGAGCGCGATTCCCGTGACGTATCGGTGGGCACCTGATTGGACGTCGAGCTCGTAGGCCGTACTGATGCAGTCGATTTCGCACAGTTTGAGGACTTATATCAACACCACTTGAAATTTGTAGCCTCAAACTTATCTCTCGAGCGGTTAACATCGACTGGCGTCTTGCAGTCAGTTGTATGTACCGGTCTTGCCGAGTGGTTGTACTCTTTTTACGGCCTGGAGGCTGTTCAGCGGGTTCTCCTGTATTATTGTAGCGCTGCCAAAGACGACAAATAACACTTATATGAATGCCAAAATGTCGAGATACCTGAGATTGATTACTTCCCGCTTGCAACATCTCTACAGCTCTTTGCATTTCATCTGCCATCAAATGACGTCGCTTCATGACGTAAAGAATATCTAACAATTCAATTTTGTCGCTAACTTTATTTAAATGGTCGGTAAAATTATAAAATCAAGACTAAATTAAAACGCACTTAAATTCAAACAAATTCGCAGTCATTTGAATTTTATGAAAAAACAAAACATAATCAATTTTTTTTTTTACAACCAGCCAGTATGTCATCAATAACAAAAAAGTTTACTTACCTACGCACTTTGTTTGAGTAAATACTTAGAAATTAATTAATATGAATGGTAAAATTTGTAATATCACGCATGTTGCTTAGACTTTTTTGATGTGTGTATTTTTGTTAATGTATGAATGCAAAAGATTTCCTTTAAAAAACAATGAATAAGCATTGATTAATCGAAAAAAACCTTTATTATGTATTTTTTTTCTTTTGCCTGTTTATAAATTGTAATATGTTAACATTCTGATACAAGGTACCATTAAACTTGCGGATGACAATTTAGTCGTAGCCCGGGAGGAGGACTGGAGAGAGGTAGAGCGCCTGACCACGATGGCCACAACCCTCGTGGTTAGGTGCATAAGAAGGTTGGGCCTCAGAGTGGCCCTCGAGAAGACCGAGGCCATACTCTTTCATGGGCCTCGGCGGGAGCTACCACCTGGGGCCCACATTATGGTGAAGGGCGCCCGGATCAGGTTGGGTGCCCACATGAGGTACTTGGGCCTCACCCTGGACGGGCGCTGGCGGTTCGAGCACCACTATGCGGGGCTTGGGCTGCGAATTGCTAGGGCGGCGGCGGCACTCGACCGGTTGCTCCCCAATATTGGGGGGCCGGGTGCCGGGTGCCGGGTGCCGTCGACTCTTCACGGGAGTTGTGTGGGCGATGGCTGCCTGGTCTGGGCTGATGCACTCTCTCTGAGTGTGCTGCGTGGGAGTTAGAGCGCCGCACTCTGGCTGTGGTGGTAGGAGAGGATTTGTCGCTGCCGAGCGTGGTCTCGTTCATGCTCGGCAGCGAACAGGCGTGGCGAGCAGTGGCCTCCTTTTGCGAGGAAGTCATCTCGCAAAAGGAGGCGGCAGAGAGGGCCCACGAGGCGGACCCTCTCAGTGGCCGTCTTCGCCAACGGAGGAACCAGCAGGAAGAGGCGGCGCTTTGCCCAACTCCTCCTGCCACCGTAGCCGGACCTGAGGGGATGTAGTCGGGGGGCTCATCCCCTCATTGCACAGGTCCGGCGGACGAGGTATGTACCCAGCTGCCTCTCTATAGGTAGGAGCCCGGCGGCCACCTTCCGCCGGGAGGACCGTTGGGGCGGCTATTCAAGGGGAATAGCGAAGAACGATCCCTTGTCACCCCAACATCACGGTCTGTCGGTACACCGTGGGGTTTTAGTCCGTGTGGGTCGGACATAACCCATCCTCTCCCCCGGGAGGATGAGTATCCATAAGGGATTTCCCCACGTAAAAAAAAAACCATTAAACTTATATTTTTAAATACATATTACACCAAAGATCTCTCTACCCTCCTCTTTTATATTCCTACATCCTTATAGATTGTAATTTTATAACGCCTTTCTAAATAAAGGTACCTCTACTATGTGTTGCTCTATAAGAACATGTAATCATTTAAAAAAAAAATTTAAATAAATCAAACTTATTTTCTGAATATAACTTCTCTAATCTGATACTTAATTTTTGAAATTATTTATCTCATATCTATTTCTACAATTAATTGTGATCTGTAGTTGAGACTGTTTACTACAACTGCCTTTTTAAAACGTTTTAAGCGCGATACGTTCGTTTGGTTTGAACCACTATTTAATAACCACGTAAGAGATTATCTTTGAACTAAGTAGCTGATAAGCCATTTTTTTATAGAATATCAAACCACATTGCAATAATTCATTATTATTTGAACATTTAGTAATTCCATTCTAAACTATCAACAAGCTTTCAACTCTGCTAAATGGAATGCTGCTGCCACGATAATAACAATAGGTGACCACATGATACTTCAATAAAGCATAACAAGTTCCAATGTAATCTGCATGCATGTCTGCACTTAGTTGGATAACTTACACGATGTCCGTCATATTTTTTAGCCGGGTGCGTCTATCAAATTAATATTTTACCCCTCATTGGTTTACGAACCAGACGACAAATTCTTCAGATTCGAAACCGACGCTAAACTGAGAATTCCATAGTAGGAGAGGTTTTGATAATTTTAAATCAGGAATAATGTCATGAATTAAAAAAATAATAACACCATTATTATTGAGTATCAAGAGAACCTAAAGTTTTTGCCTAAAGTTGTTCATATAAAGTAAGTAAACGGCTGATGTTTTCAAAGAAAAATAGAAACTAGGAAAGGTAACCTCTCTGTAGAGAAACGACATAATTTGGTGTTCACGATTTACGACTTCCAGATTGCGTAAAACACATATATAACAAAGTAAACAAACAGACGTGCGCGCAGCCGTGTCTATAAAGCGCAAGTTATCCTCATTTAATTACATTCTGGTATTTTTGTAAGTATGGACGAGACCGCCGGCGACGAGTCCCGGCGCGCCACCTCGCCTCGCCTCGTTCCTTGCTGGTCACTCTCACAACGCCGTTCACACTCATTCAATGCAGAAACAATATACCACATACCTACATATCTACACACGACACACGACATTATTCATTCCTTATATGAATTCAACTCATCGCGGTTTTTTATCTTATGTTCAGTATTTCTCCAATACCCACAAAACACTGATATATCATATTTTAACACATTTCATTCTTTCTTTGAGTACTTGAGTACCGTTCATAGTAATACCAGATACCTTATTGTAATGTTTATTACTGTTATTATTGTAATGGTACTGAATACAGTATCATTTAATAAATAAATTCAGCTTTTTATTTAACTTTATTATTGATATATTATTAGATACCTAAATATACGTACTATAATACATTTTGACGTATTAATTTCAGTGAACAGTCAATATTAGTTTAATTTTTTCCAACATTGACGAGCTCCCTTTTTTTATTGACGTGCCCCCTATAGATTATGTGAATGTATTTATATTAGTTCACAATTTCAACTTAAACAAGAAACATGATGATACATACCAGCTATCCAGTAGGTACTTTGTGAAACCTGTAAGAAGATTCGTTACGTAAATGCGGATAAAAATATTACAAACTAGAGAGCCCGGCGGACGTTGTTTCACCCTAATAATAAAAAGAACCTTTGATAATTTTTATTCGTAAACCTTCTCTACGAATCATTGTATCTATTGGTAAAAACCGCAAGAAAATCCGTTTAGTAGTTTTCAGGTCTATCGCGAACAGACAGACGTTAATTTCTTACAGACGTTATTTTCTAATATGTAGTGATCATTTCAGATCGGGCAGTTAGTTAATATTTATATAGAAATCTCATCATCAGCTATTTTTCAATTTTAACACATTTACATTCAAATCTAAAAAAAAAATTGAAAAGGTATATTGAGTAACGTGACAGTAGTAAATTTGATTACTCGTTATGAATCGTCAAAAAAGCGGTAATCAATATATCAAAAACTATGCTCAATTATACTGTGAAGTGCATGTCAATTCTTAAATAACAGTATATAAGAATATAGAAATATGATGAACAAAATAATAAAAAAGAAGCGAACATTTATATTTAACATTTACCGCGCGACGCCGCGCTCTGCAGCACGTCTTCTAATATACATATAATAGGAAAGTAAGCCTAACGTGTCTGTACTTTATCGATTTTTGTTAAAAAATTTTAAAGGTGTCTACATTACATATATTTCAATCATTTTTAGAAATGTCTGTCTGTCTTGTACGAACCCGCATCATTGCTAAAGCACTTGATTCACAAAAAAAAGAAATCAGCAAGAAAATCATAAAGCATATTCTCAAAAGTAACTTAATATTTGCTTCATTAAAATCGCTCTATTCAATCAAAAGTTATTGTAATTTTAATGACGACACGACGCAAGTACGAGAGAGTAGTAAATAAGTAAATGAACTTAATACAGTCAGATGATTGTAGTCCGGTGAAGCTGTTAAGACCTTGCTGGGTCAATAGCGTTAGTCTTTCGAAAAAAAAACAGTCAAATGATAAAATAATCATTATGTTAATCATTGTTTTTTACATAACCTTCCACACAGACGAAGTCGCGGGCACAGCTAGTCTTTAATATAAAAGTATCTATACGAGTTAATCCTTTGTAAAATAGTATCGCATTAGAAACAACCACATCTAATCTAGATTAACTTTTATACAGCAATAAAAATTAAACCAATACTTCGAACATAATAACAATAATATTCTATATGAATGTGTAGCCATTAAATTATTATTTATTTTCATTACATTCATAAAATTAATGTAAGGTTGGAATAAATTTGTGTCTGGAAACATTGCTATATAAACTAAAATAAAATTTTTAAACTTGCTACGAAGATGATAAAATCCATTAAAAGGGGAAATAGAGGTATAAGCGCAATGGAGTATATAAGAGGGGAGTTTGTGTAAATATTAAGCTATAAACCGTAACCGACAACGCTCGCGGCCCTATTGGCCCAACAAGGGTTGGCGGGAATACGCAAATATTTTCCCTTAGGGCTAGGACGCAGCCGACTAATTGTTCTTTAAATACGTCGAGCCCACCCTTTGGTAAACAATTCCTAAATCGATTTATTGGAACGGACTCCCAACGTTTGGTTTTTTCTAAAAGACGGTCTCGGCATAATTATTGATTCGTAAACCGCGCCCATCTACCTGGTGAACATGTCGCATACGGTCAACATATACTTCAACACAAATTATTGACATTCGTAACGAAAACTTTTTAACCAAGTAACGTTTATTTATTATTAATCGATCGCAACTTCAATACAACGAAACTACTTAATATTATATAGTATAAAAATTCGTTTATAAAACTTAACATAACTCCAATAGAATATACGACTTGCAAGAGAATAAATCTAGGAGTAGGTATAGCTTGACATGTTATCACTTTCCACCCCCGTGTTTAACGGAGTTCTCCATCACTACCTCTCACAAACTTCAGTTAGTCACGTAGCGAATAAATTATTATGAAAGGAATTCATTTGAATGTCTACACCGAGCAGATTAAACCATTATAATCTGAGATATCAGTAAATAATTTATGAATTAATATAGGTCGATGCTGCATAATATCTACAAAATCTATAAAAAGTGATACAAATGGTTTATTTACTATTATTTAAGTATTCTAGAGAAAACAAATATAATTTTAATGTGTATATATATAATAGTGCAATATACTTAATAATTAATGAATAAAATTAAATTACAATGTAAGGCAATGAGCTAGAGACGAGATACTTCCGTAGTATTTGAACAAAACGATTCTATAATTACATTTGGACAAAAGCGTTCCTACTCTTTTAATTTGAACATGAAAAATGGAATGTGAAGCCAACATTAGCATGTGAACAGTTCGACGTGTGTTCCACTGTCAGCATTTCTATTTCCGTCGCGTCTATTTGTCACGTTTGTCTAATTTGTGTTCATGTTGATGTTAAGATTTATTACTGAGCTTATCTGCTATCGCCATGTCGCTTCTCTTACATATTATCTCATTGACCCGAACACTACATGTCTATGAAGTCGAAAACTCGTAGGATGTATTATGATAAGAAAAATAAAACACTATCAATAATACGATAATAAGTAATGAGCCAGTGCGAATTATGATAGTCGAGAAGCGAATATTGTGGCAAACGCTTTACGTACATGTTGTAGATTGCACGATACAGATGGCTCATTTTCGTCCAAGTGATGTGTTAAATCTTTACCAGAGGGTTTACATTATGAAAGAGCAGACTATCACTTTGATCAGTTCGCGCATTTGTTTCATCTATTTCTGTTACTTGGTTACTTTTCATTCTAACAAACTGTAAACAAGCGGTTATGAGCAATTACCAGACTCTTACACCTATTTAGTTCTCATAAAATGAAGAGAGGCAATAAAGAGACGTCTCGTCGCGTCGCAACCCAGTCTCGTGTCTCGTGTCCCGCCGCGCGCCGCGCGCCTTCTACCGACCTATTGGAAACAATACAAAACTTTATAACTATTTCACCTTCTTCTTCTATACATATAATAAATAATGTAAATCCAAAGGTGTCACTATTTTCTCGATTTACAAGGAAAAAATTGTTGCAGGAGTCTAGAAATAAGGAATAGAATACATTTTTAGAAATGTTTGACTGTTTGTTTGTATGACCACGCATCACCGCTAAAGTATTGACTGAGTTCACAATAAAACCTCAGGAATAAAATCATGAAGCATATCCTCAGGAGTAACTTTTTTTTCAACTTTTCATTAAAATTGTTCTCTCTATCAAATGTTATTGTAATTTGAATGACGACTGGAGTTAAGTTCGAGAGAATTGTAGTAATAAAAAATAAATACATTTCAAGACAAAAGAAATATATTATTGTATAAATAATATCTAATACATATTTATCGATGAACAATATTTAATTGATTACTTTTTTCACACAAATAACATATAATATTAATATAATAAATGAATTTCATTATTTATACATATAATAGAAATGAAGTGTCGGTATGTAATATAATTTTTTTTCTACTGATTGAGTATGAAAGTATACACACTTCTGATAACAAAAATGCATTTTTTTTTTAATTTTTGTCGGTCTGTCTGTCTGTTTGTTTGTTCCGGGTAATCTCCGAAACGGCTGGATCGATTTTAACAGGAATTTCGCTGACATATAGCTGGAATTACAGTGGGTTACTTAAGCTACTTTAAATTAGACTAGCTGTTAACCGCGGCTCCGTCCGTAATGCTATTTTCAAAACGGTTTGACCGATTTTTATGAAACTTTTACCAACAGATAGTGGACATCATAATAAGTCATTTAGTCTATTTTAATTAAGACTAGTTGTTAACCGTGGCTTTGCCCGCAGTACTATCACACAAACGATTAGACTGATCTTCGCGAAATTTCCTTGAAAGATATCTGACTTTATAAAAAGTAATTCAAGCAATTTTAGTTTATACTAGCTGTTAACCGTGTCTTAGGCTGCAGTGCTATCTCCAAAACTGTTTGATCGATCTTCACGAGATCTTCACTATCTGATAGCTGACTTTATGCAAAGTAATTTAGACAATTTTTATTTATACTAACTGTTAACCGTAGCTTTGCCTGCAGTGCTATCTCCAAAACGGTTTGAACGATCTTCACGAGACTTTTACAGGTAGATAGCGAACCTTATAAAAGTTAATTTAATTTAATTATTATTAATTTTAATTTACACTAGCTGTTAACCGTGGCTTCGACCATAGTACTGTCACCAAAAACGGTTAGACCGATTTTAACGGAACTTTCATTAGTAGATAGCAAAACTTACAAAAAGTTATTGAGGTTATTCTATTTTAGACGGACTGTTACTCGCGTCTGTCCGAATGAAATTTTGCAAGATTTCATGTCATTCTTTATTTTTGATCAGAGAAATAATTATCAGCTTATTGTTTACAATTCGACATTATAATTATTAATAACTTTGAAGATAGAAGAGGTCTTCCTAATAAGATCTTAAACCATAAACTTAGTACTTAAAGAGTTCCATAAGTAGTCTGAAGAAGCTGTTAAGACCTTGCTAGGTCAATAGCGTAGTCAGGTTGAAAAAAAAAGTTCCATAATACAATTTCTTGCGAAACAGACAAGCGTTTATTTTTTGTATAGTCACAAAATCGTAATTATAATGACTATGTAAATTAAATGTAAATCTCTATAATAATTTTTTCGAACTGACTACGCTATTGACCTAGCAAGGTCTTAACAGCTTCACCGAACTACTAAGGCGAGCGCTTAAGGCACTCAGCCGATTTTATTTAGACAACTTGCTCAAGGGTGCACGGCACACCTCGGCTTGGCTGTTGCCTGTTACATGCAAACTCGCGACTATCTTAGCTAACCTAGCTAACTATTCATATGATGATGATGATGATTGGTCCGACCGGTTTCGGCCATGGCGACCATTTTGACCCCTAAACTTATAAGCGGCGCTGGTGTGCTCGAAGATGGCTTATGTAGCCTATCTTCGTGGCGAAACTTCGTGAACATTGAGGACACGTAAGTACGCCGTTCTCAAAATGATATGTTATGGCAGCAGGAGGGCGAGCCTTTAACTAGTCGCGTTTGGTATCAAGGTCAGCTTTACGCTGAGCCTCGAACTCGCGTACTTGGCTGTTTACCATCCTGCGCCATTCTGGCCGTTGTGCTGCCAAACTTTCCCAACAAGAGGGCTCTATATTGCATCTCTTCATATGACGCTTTTGGACATCCTTGTACCGGAGGAGGGGACCACCGGGATTCCGCTTGCCCTCCACCAGTTCAGAATAGAAGATGCGCTTCGCCACTCTCTCCTCCGTCATACGAGATACATGACCGCACCACCGAAGCTGTCGACGCATTAAATAAGCTTCAATGCCACCAACATTGGCTCGTCGCAAAACTTCAGTATTTCGCACTTTGTCGGACCATCTGATCTTCATGATGGTACGAAGGCATTAAAGGTGGAAGCGATCCAGAGTGCGAATGTGGCGGCGGTATACACACCACGTCTCAGAGGAATATAGGAGGTTTGGCAGCACGATTGCCATGTAAACAGATATTTTCGTGGCTAGCTTAAGATCATGCGAGCAGAAGACCTTGGAACATAGCTTACCAAATGCCACAGCTGCAGCACCCACTCTGCTATTGATCTCAGCATCAAGGTCACACTTAGATGTTACAGTGTTCCCCAGATAGCGAAATTTATCCACCTGCTTCAGGACATCCTCACCAAGTTTTATGGTCAATGTCTCGTGACCGTCTATGTCCAGGGACATCACCTCCGTCTTATTGACACTGATCTTCAGGCCAAACTTACGACAGGCTTGGTGGAATGCGGACATCAGCTGCTGCAGGCCGTCTGGGGATTCTGCTAAGAAGCACAAGTCATCAGCATACA
The DNA here is from genome assembly GCA_014332785.1 of Antheraea mylitta. Taxonomy (NCBI): domain Eukaryota; kingdom Metazoa; phylum Arthropoda; class Insecta; order Lepidoptera; family Saturniidae; genus Antheraea; species Antheraea mylitta. Next base: position 77,414 of record JACEII010000074.1, on the reverse strand, counting down.
TGATCTCAGTGATCAAGGCGTATGAGACTTTAGTGCGAGCCTTAAGTCTAGCCAAGTTGAAAAGACTGCCGTCTGTGCGGAAGCGGATGCGAACTCCTTGAGAAACAGTTTCTAAGACTTCTCTTACTACTACCGCAAAGTATAAAGCGAACAGAGTAGGTGCTAAGACGCATCCTTGCTTCACCCCACAGGTAATGGGGAAGAATTCTGTCTGTTCACCGTCTACGGCAATGCAGCATTGCATGTTATCATGCAGGAGTCTGAGAAGTCTCACAAACTTTTCTGTGCACCCGAGCTTACCTAGCACCAACCATAGAGCTTCCCAAGGCACGCTATCGAAAGCCTTCTCCAGGTCAACAAAGCAAAGGTACAGCTGACGATCCTGTTCTCTGCTCTTTTCTTGCAGTTGACGCACAGAGAATATAGCTTCACATGTGCCTCGATCCGGTCGGAAGCCAAACTGGGTTTCTGGCAGAATCTTTTCGGACAAGTTCTTTAGGCGGTTTAAGAGAACTCTCGCAAAGACCTTTCCGGGGGCTGTAAGGATTGAAATACCGCGATATGAGTTGCAGTCCGAACGGTCACCTTTGTTCTTGTAGAGAACACTTATGCGCGATACTTTAAATGTATCCGGAACGCGCTCCTCTTCCCACATGCGAACAAATAGTTCCCACACATATATGTGCAACTCCTCTTCTCCGTATTTTATCAGCTCTCCCGGTATAAGGTTAATGCCAACCGCCCGTTTGTTTTGTTGCTGTCTGATGGCAGTAGCAACCTCGTCATGCGATAGAGACTCATCCAGCTCAAATGCAAAAGGGAGCTGAGGCATTAAACTGATGCTTTGTAGATCAGCTGATCGATCCACATTCAGCAGAGTATTGAAGTGCTCAGCCCAGCGCTTTAGTGCATCCTCCTTGCTCGTCAACAGGTGACTACCGTCTAGAGACCTTAAAGGCACCCTTGCATGGTAGGTTGTACCAATCAGCTTACGTACCTCACTGTAGAACTCTCCCAGCTGGTTTGTATCAGTGAGCCATTGCATGTGTCTAGCTTTGTCCTGCCACCACTTGTCTTTCATATTTCGAGACAGCTTGCGCAATTCGAGGTCACTAGCTTTTATGACCGCAACGCTTCCACTTCGTCTTTTGTGCTGTCGCAGGAGTTCTCGGTGTCTGTCGAATGCTGCCCACAGGACTTCATCATTTCCATCAAACCAGTCTTCGTTGCGACGGATTTTTTTACCTAGTGCAGTTGAAGCGGTATCCATGATATGAGATGACAAAGTTTGCCAGGCAGCAACAAGATCACCTAGCTCATTAGCTGGCAACAGGTTTTTAGACAGAGCTTCAGCATAGTTCACCCTAACCGCGAGATCTTTTAGCTTATCAACGTTCAAAGACGCAAGCTTTTTTATAGGAAATCTACGCGGGTGACGGAGGCGGATTCGCAGCTTAGTGACAATAAGTCTGTGATCAGACCAACAATGCGCACCACGCATTACGCGGGTGACTTGCACTTGGCTGAAGTCAATTTGCTTTACGATTGCATAGTCTATCAAATGCCAATGCTTGGATCTTGGGTGCATCCATGTTGTCTTGTACTTGGCGGCAAGTCTAAACATAGTGTTCGTAATTGCCAGACCGTATTGAGCACAAAGACTGAGCAGCAACTGACCATTGCTGTTCATGTTGCCAACTCCATGTCTACCCAGAACTCCAGGCCAAGCCTCATAGTCCCGACCAACCCTGGCATTGAAATCGCCTAGCAATAAAATCTGCTTTCTGGCGTTTATGCTATCGAGGCAATAAGCCACTTCCTCATAGAACTTATCCTTGATGTCATCAGACTTGTCTAGCGTTGGAGCATAGACACTGATGACATTAAGGTAGTTGTCTTTGTCCAGGTGAAGGCGCAGTGTGGTAACACGGTCCGAGATGTGTACAGGGTACTCCTCCAAACGCTTTACTAAGTGATTTTTGATGGCGAAACCGACACCTGATCGTCGAGTTTCGGAGGTAGCGGTACCTTTCCAGAAGAAAGTGTAGCCACCACCTACTTCCACCAGCTCTCCTTCATCGGGAAGATGTGTTTCGCTGAGAGCAGCCACATCCACGTTATAGCGATGAAGTTCGCGAGCTACTATGGCGGTTTTACGTTCAGGGCAGGCATTGCCATCTCGATCGAGAAGCGTTCGCACGTTCCACGCACCGAACGTCATAACAGGTGTTCTTTTAAAATTATACTTGCGACGTCGACCACGATTTGGATGATGCGATGATAGCCGCGGTTACTACCATCTGACAAGTTGGGACGAGCATTTTTAGGGCACCTTCTAGCCCCCTCCCCGGCTGAGCGGGGAAAGCAGTGCCTCCCTAAACAGGGCTGCTATGTCATCCCGAGTGCTGCCGAGTCCGCGCCGTCGCCCCAAATTTGCAGCGCGGAAGCGACCACGGCGTGTACTCACATCCCCGGGACCGCCTGTGTGCAGGTATCAGACAAACTCTAGCTTGCATCAGGCTAGACCTCTCTACCTTTACCTATCGCCACAGGACTTTTGCATACTCGGAGTCCAGTAGTAGAAGCGGTCAGATGCGCAGGATATATTAAGGTGCACAAGTGTACGCGCAAACACAGGTGCACATACTCGTCCTTGTTCTTCTGGACCCAGTGGAACGGGGACCGTTACGACCAGAGAAGGACTCGGACAGATGGTGCAGTATTCCGGTGAGAAAATACAAGGGGTCAGTACTATCTCACACTCCCTTAATCGCCTTTTACGATACCCACGGGAAGATATGGGGTGGTGCTATTCTACTCTGCCGGCACCACACAGCATAAACTATGCTATTCATATATGTATGAGTTGTTTGAAACGTATATGTGTACCAAGCATACACGCCTCAACAACTCCATATATTTATTATCGGAAAATTAGAGTTTTTTCAGTACGATAAGGGGAAAAATAAAACCCTTCCACTTCCATGTGTAAGCGTGTAGGCGTGCACGTGTGTGGGAGTGATCGTGTACTCTATAATAATATATTACATTATTGTTTCATTAGTTCCATACAAAGTGTAAGTTAGTAATTAGGTAGATGTTATATGCTGGGTTAAGATTATGGCGAGCGTGTCATACTTACAATTGTTTTTAAAGAGTATTTCTATGATTGTATATAGTCTTGCAACTTCATAATTTATTAACACAAACTTTTAAAAAAGCATGCGGATCTGAGGTTTTATTATATTATATTACTGCCATTGTCGCGTAGTCAATAATATTACAAGCGCCGTGCAATCACTTTAATATTAAGCGTCGTGTGAGTCAATGTTCAACAAGATGGTGGATCCCTTGTTAGAACCTTCCAGGGAGTTTTTGTAACATTTCAGAATTTCATGCTCCGTGGTATTATTTTCGATTGACTTCACTAATGCACAATAAACTAACTGTATTACGTAAAACACCACCAAAAGCCCAGTAACACAAGATTATGAATAAAATATAAAATCCACTACATGACAGACTAAGATCCCGCCAAAAACTCCCGCGAGCTGCGTTTACATCTAGTTAGATAATACGAATGAGCTTAGCACTCAAGTATAGTTAAAACAGTCCATAGATGGCGCTAAATTGAAATATTTTGAAACATTAAAAGTTATAATATTAACACTACATATTTAAGGTTATTCTTTTGTTTTTTTTTTTATTTATTTACTTTTTTTTTTAATTAGCCACTGTATTTTAGGCGTTATAAAATTGTATTAAGGCAATATGAATATTAACTATATCATAATATGATTTCTATCATTGTTTTTATACATGTTACATTATGGAGAATGTATCTGATATATTTTTTAAAATAAAATGATTACCTACACATACTTAATACATATAATAAGAATGTAAATCTAACGTGTGCTTGTACTTTTAATATTCGTTAAATAAATTGTCGCAGGTGCCTGCGAATAAGTAATAATTAAAAACATTTCAATCATTTTTAGAAATGTCTGTCTGTCTGTCTGTCTGTTTGTTTGAACACGCGTCACTGCTAATGTACGGGGTTCACAATAAAACCACATTAAGGAAAGCATATCTACGAAAACATCTTAGTTCTTTATTCATTAAAATCGGTCGACTCTATTAAAATTATAATGACGACGCGGCGTAAGTACGAGAGAAGAGTAAAAAGACTTGTACACTCAGAGACTTTATTAATCATTATTTTTACACAAGATTCCACACGACCGAAGACGCGGGCACAGCTAGTCATAAAATAAAGATATCGCAAGGCATTCTTCTAGAAACAACACATGCACACACACACCATATATAAAGTTAAATGCCTAGTTATATGCTATTGTATCAGTACCAGCCTGTCCCTCGAAACAGAGCGTGCTCACGCCCACGCCCGCGTAATCACAGATCGCGCCGCCGCAGTCTGGGTGTTACCATCGCTCCCGCACACCCGATTAGGCCTCCCACGACAGCGGCTCAAGCCTAGCTTCGATCCCTCGGTAGGGAGCCCTTTAGTGGGTTGCTTGCGCGATACGGTGACACACCAATACATCATTGCTATAACACTACACGATCACCCCTACACACGTGCACGCCTACACGCTACACATTTTGGTAGAAGGGTTTACTTTTTTTCCCTTATCGAACCGAAAAACTCACAATTTTTCGATAAAAAAAATATATGGAGGAGTTGTTGAGGCGTATATGCTTGGTACACATATACGTTTCAACAACTCAAACATATATGAATAGTTAACTAAGTTATCTAAGATAGGTCGCGATTTTGCATGCAACGGGCAACAGCCAAGCCAAGGTATGCCGTGCACCCTTGAGCTGGTTGCCAATATAAAATCGGCTGAGTGCCTTATGCGCTCGCCTTAGTAGTCCTGTGAAGCTGTAAAGGCCAAACAATTAAGGCCAATAGGGTAGTCAGTCCGAGAAAAAAAAATATATGCTATTGTTAACTTAAAGAATATTGTAAATCGTAACAATGTTGTTTGGGCAGTGGAACAGAATTCACGCAAAACGAAGTATAACTGTGTTTGACGAGACAGAGAGAAAGAAATTAAAATAAGAGGGCGAGGCACTCGGGTCCATATGGGATATGTCTCGGCTACCCTTTCTGGGGCCACTATTTATATAATGACAGTTTGCAGGCGGCAACTCCCGGACACGAACGTACCGCTCTACTCGTCCTACGACTACACTGACTACCAGTTATAACTACACTTTGAATCAATAACAAACGACGCACACACTTATATCAAATTCCAAATAGGATATGATCTCTTACTAAATTATTGGCTAGGTGCAGCCTGCACACGTACTATACATAATATAATGTATAATGCTGACGTAGGACTTGCCACTTATATCTGACTAGTCTTTGTCCGCAACTTCGTTTGCGTGGAATAAGATACATTGGGCTAACGTTAAAACGAAGCGGAAGCTCTTAAGAGGAAAAATACCCCTATTTTTAAACATTATTTATTGATGATCCATTCCTATTGGTCTTAGCGTGATGATATACATCCTATAACCATCCTCGATAAATGAGCTATATAATATTGAAAGAATTGTTCAAATCGGACCAGTAGTTCCTGAGATTACCCCCTACAACGTCTCAACGTCATAAACTCACGAATTTTACCTCTTTATAATAAATTTTACCTCTTTATAATATTAATATAGAAGTATAGGCTAGCGGAACTCGTGACGTCACGTCACACGTGTGTTTTTATTATTTATGTTGTAGAGTGGTGAAAATTCTTTACGGTGCAAGTATCATCGCACAACAAATTTTCCTGATAACAAGGTAAAAACGGTTTCAAATAACCTTCACCATAAGAAAACACTCGGCACATCGAAGTTTACATTCATGGCTTTCGATCAAACGATATCAGAGATACGACTGTAATCTATGTCGGTGTAGCACTAGAGTCCCACTCCGACTTCACACGAAAAACATGAAAAATTGAAAGAAAATTTATTTTGCTTATGAAATGTCTGTGTAAACAACAATGCTTTCAAACAAAACTTTCTATTGCGTATGCGCACTACACTGAATGCCCCAACTCACACATTGCTCAACGCGTAGTGATTATACAATTTTTAATTTCAATAACTACACTTTACTATAATATCTAATAATAAACAAACTTTTATAAAATTATATTGAATTAAGATATGGTGATATTTTTTTAAAATAAGAAGCAAAAAGTTAAAAATAAATCTAATAAATGTGATTAATATCTATCGAGTTGCTTTTGTGTGGTGCGCGCACACTTTTGACAGACTGAACGGGTGTTCATGAAACATTAAGCCTAAAAATGTAACTTGCCGATATGCTTATGATTATTAACCTTGGTGATGTTATGTACTTTAGTGCAGTGGTGCGAGTACACACAAATGTTCATTATTAAAAAATAATTAAATGCATTTAATTGCTTATTCGTAGTCATTTGCAATTTTTTTCACAAGGATCTCAAAAGTAACAGACTCGGGCTATTTATACTTTCATAACAATCTCTGTCAAAATAAATTCGCTAATAATACTTACTTTTTAATAATATGTAAAACTTAATAATATATACTGTAGGTGGTTTCTCATTAGATGATAGACTTTACAGTTATACCATCGCGGACTTATCTGTAGTTTTTTATGTTAAATATTGCTAATGCTAGCAATATAAACACCTGATAATTATTTATTTAACTTGATTACAATACAGATTTTTCTCTACTTGTTACAAATATAATATGCATGTATGAATATAATGCATACATGCAGTAAATATCCATCAAAATAACTACATAACAGTAACGATTTTCTTATTTTAAATATTATTAAGAAACAATGTATTATTTGCATCAACATTTTCATCAATATATCATCCGGTATTGAATAATCAACAAAAATATAATTACTTTGGACTTTTAACACCTTTAGGTAGATCTAAACAACCCTTCTCACACTTAATTATTTAGTAAATAACTTAGATTATCCCACAGATTTCAATTTACACTCAAACAAAAAAGATGTTGTTTTTACTGAGGAGATTTATAAATCTTATTTAAATAAATCAAGATATAATTGTTGTAAAATAACGTGCAACAAAAAACCTTATCTAATAATCGTAACAGCTTACTTACTTTGAACTATTATACATACCAAAGCGCTAAAAACGGATTTAAATCATTTAGAAACTTGTGACGTCACATTAGTACATTGAATCCAAGCAAAAACGGGACGGATCGCTAGCCATTAATACTGGGATAATATTTGTAGCACGATTCGCAAGTTCAGTAAATAGTTGCGGTAGTAAAACTGTGTGTGTTGTATTGTTGTGGGGTGAGAGCTGGCGCGGCCGGTCAACTCTCACGGTTTTGTAAACGTTACTAAGTAAAGAATTGATAGTAAAGTTTATTTAAACTGTCTTTATTTATTTATTTAACAAGTGCTTAGTAACGTAAACTTGTCTACGAGACCGTTATACGATCCGAAAGACGAACCTATGCAACAAGCGAAACACGACCGCGCCGCCTCTGTCACTTGTAACATATCTGTCAGTTTTTATGATTGATTTTATTAAATGATATATCTGGTATATGGAATTTTATCTGATAGATGGTATTTGTGCAAAATCATTTGTCATAATAACATGTACATTGTGTGAACATGTCGACAAACAAAGGTTCCGTTATAACTTTATTAACTTGTATAAAAGGGCTGATGATGTCAGATGCAGTGGCGCGGTGGCGATGCCGCGGCCGGTGGTGAGTTCTCTGCCAAATTAGACTCGATAAACTAAATATTTATCTAAGTTTCAATATAAACGTAGTAGGAGGTGAGATAGCCGTCAAATCAAATAGCTTTCCGACTAGACTGCGGGTGGCTCCGCTGCGTGCTGTTCATATTTACAGCGTTCACCTTTTAACACATTTCACGGAACAAACAGTATCGTTTAACATCAAACTAATTTTACATATCTACGAGTATTTTATTACAATTTACTTTTCAATACAATTTATTGTGTAGGTGATCTCCCTTTCTCAATGGGAAATTATTAAATATATATTATTATAAATTACAACATAATTCTTATATATTCTTCAACTTATATAGCTATTATTTAATTATGTACTATAAATACAAACACATACACTCACACAATAACCCAATAAAATTATTTATAAATAAAATAGATATGTATGAATTGTATACAAGATATGTGAAAAATGGAATAATGTATAATTGTAAAGCTTATATAAGTGACAGTACTTGGACGACCGAGACATGTTCGGTTCTTTAAAATATATTTTGAAATTAAAATAAACTGTTATGTTTGTCTCACAAAATTAGCATTTATTTCAACTACTATTATCAACAATAACTATTATTATCAAAAAAAAAAAGATATCTTCTTTGCTGTCACTCGAATTCGAAGTGGGGTTAGACGAATTTTCGAAACAGCTGATTTCCATCGGAGCTATTTTTGTTTTGACAGCGTCGGCGAAATTTACCTTTAGCTATATTTTTTCATTGCCTGAAACTTAGATAAAAAAGTTTTCTATGAATGTAATCTAGCTAGATTGATTTACCGTCCTTGAAATTACATACATACTAAGTTTACGGAAATCGCTGACGCCGTTTCCGAGATCCTGAGTATATAACAATATAAAAATATACAAGAATTGCTCCTTTAAATGTTAATGAGATGATATATCATGATATAATGTACAAGTTTTTCGTTTTCAAGCAGGCTCCTGTGAATTGTGAAAGTGTTGAAATATGTATAAAGCTAATTGGGTAATAGACGAGGGATCTGTCGGTAAATACGACATCGTGATGCCTTCAGCGGTGACAGGGAAGAGCGTTCACTAGAGGGTTCCCCAAACCGAGGGGCGTCGACGCCATTTTATTTCTGATGGATTTTTCCAAGGGTTCTTGCTTATATATTATTGCAAATTTCACGTCAACCACGACGTCAAATAGCTAAGTAAATACGAGACTATTTTATAATAATTAACATAACTACGTAGAACCCATACCTAAATTAAAAATCCATACACACATGAATATGATACGAAATAGTTCTAGGTATTAGGTAAAAATACAAGAATACGCTCTGTTGTTTAAATTAGTTGAAACCTTACCTTTCTAAACGTTGACTAAATCATAATAGATATTTTTTAACTAAGTGTAGGCAGTCATAACAAATGATTAATTGTTTTAATCTGTAGCTTTTAATCCTTAACTGCGAATGGTATCTCTTATAAAGTTAACAAACATAATACCGCGTAAATTATTTATAACATAGTTCGTTATTACGAAAAACTTTCTATAACGTAGAAGTTAATTCAATTCAGTTGGTTTACCACAAAAACCATACATTAATACACTCTTTATAACGCCACAACTATTCTCTATTACGAAGAGATATTCTTTTCGTGTTAACGAAAAAGTTTTTCTTATACGTGCGATTGAAAAGCGGAGAAAAGAAAAGTGTTGTTAGAAGATCTTAAGACCGCAATCCATCTACTGTTGCTATCATTTGGGAAAACAAAGAAGCGATTTTACTGATGGAACTGCAAGGACTGCTACAAAAAATTGAGGAAGCCAAAATTCGAGGACTTAGATCAAGCCATCTGGTAGTGATTTAACAATCAGATTCCTAACAATCCTAACAAAATTTTCAAATTCAAAGAAGAAAAATGTGTGGGAGGAAAACTCAGTAAAGATCGTATTACCTATCTAGTAGCTGCCAATATGAGTAGTATAGAAAAAAGAATGCTCTTAGTTATAGGTAAATCAAAAAATCCTCGGTGTTTCAAGAACATAAAACAATTTCCAGTCACATAGAAATCAAACAAGTCAGTTTGGATGATATCGCAGTTCCTTGAAGAGGAAATCAGAAAGTTTGTAGAGAGGTAAGTAGAGCTAGGTTGAAGCTATTACTGGTTTCAACATGAATGGGTTGGCTCGCCCGGGGTAGTACCACCCGACCCACAGAAACACCCACGTGAAGTAACAGTGCTTACTTGTTGCGTTTCGTTCGATCAGTGAGAACGCCGGAGGACCACTTCCTGTCTTCCCCCTCCCTCCACTCTCCACTCCTTTTCTACCAAAGACAGGCTGATAACGTACTTGCGTGGTGTTGGTGTTAGTAACATCTATAGACAGCGGTGATCACTTAATATCCTGTTTGTTTGCGCCCTATAATATAAAAATAAAGTACCTAGGAAAGTTGCATGGTGAATCAAAGGGACAGAATACTTTACTTCTAGTAGATAATTGTTCTGCTCACTTTCTTATAACCAATGTTCAACATAGAGCTTGCATTTTTTCCAACCAATACAACCAGTATTTTGCAGCAGATGAATTAGAGTTTGATTAAAAGTCTAAAGGGTCACTATAGAAAGATATTGTTGATAGAAACTGACGGCAAGACATCGATTAATATGCTACAATACATACATACAATCGAGTTATTTCAGCGAAAATTTACAACCATACGAAAATATAGATCAGGACCTGACCACAATCATTTCACTTAGGTACTGATGAAAAGAATATTGATACAGTTTCAAAAAGTAAAGAGGAACAAAATAAAGATTATCAAATGGAGGGGTCCGAATCATCACTAACTGTTCAACAATCACTTGACGCTGCAAAACTTGTGGAATGATTGTTATTGTTTCATGGATATGATTCCACCACATCCCCGGACAAAATACTTAAAAATATACAAAACCAACATTGGCATAACAAAACACGTCAGGCAAAGTTAACAGAATGTGTTTAGAATAATTTACTTAATGATAGTATTAGAATATAAGAAAGTATTACAATTGGTCAAATTTGGTTTATTTTTCTCTTCCATTCGTATAACGAATATTCTTTAAACCGAAAATAAATTCACGGTTCCGTGGAATTCGTTACAAAGAGTTTACACTGTATTTAACTACGTACCTGTACGTGTGTGTGATGGATTAAAAATAAACTTTAATACCAATAAGTTACACGTGAAGGTATTGCGTGAAATCCTAAATCCGTTGTGGATATACGTAGGTAGTCTCGGTCGCGGTTGCTCGTAACTAATAAAGAGGGATTATTATCTTATATATTCGAGTATGATATATATAGTATAAATGGTTTCAGATGGTTGCGGTGCATCGCGTCGTTAGGGCGGTGCGCGGCGAGGTGCGGAGCGCCGGTACTCCGCTCCTGACTATTAGATCCATTGTATAAACAAAGGATTAAATTATCGCGTTAAGACAGAGATAATCCATACAGATGAGATGGTTGTTGACCTTCGATCTCCGGGAAACTAAAGCGGGCTGATTCACACTCCAGGTTATTTTAAAGTTCACAAGAATTATTCCCGATAGATATGTAAGTATATATTCCTAAAAATCTAGGAAATATTTTCGCTCATTTTAAATATTCACTATAGATTTCCATAATAAATTATTTTAATTTCGTAGTAAGTTTCATTTCGCGTTTAAAATTGATAATATCATTAGATCAGTGCACCGAGCCGCACTGAGACGCGCCAACTCGTTGATATAAGGCCGCGTTTACGTAAGCCTACCTGTTTGTACAAGGCTTAACAATTTAAACAAATAGAATATGCGCCAATATCAACACTGGCGTTTTAGAAAAACAATAAACACGCAAGCTTCGGTTCATTGACCGATACAGTGGATAGTCTGCCAAAACAAGCACCCCTTACCTTCCACAATGAACACTGAAATGTGAAGTGAATTTGCGGAATGAACTGTAAATAAATAAATGTAACTGAATGCTAAGTGAACGGAACGCGCCGCTCTATGTTGTGTTTTCTTATGACGCCGAAGAGCGACTCGAGCGACATTTCACGACGACCTCTGAACAAACGCACAATCCGAATATTTATTGTAAGGAAGTTGTAACAATATTTTTCGGACCTGAGATTGCTAACGCCGCCTAACCTTTAGAATTAGTAACTCTATAAAGATATTGTACTACGGGTTGCATATCTTATTGTATGTCCTGAGCATAATCAACAGAATATACTTTTTACTTTCACTTATTATTAATAAATAGTATTTTTGTGGGAAGATAAACTTTTACGTAAAAATGGTAACCCTACAAGGCTCAATTTTATTTAGTGCGCGAAAAAAATATACATGTTGTAATTTAATTAGCGATCATCATCAGAAGATAGGGAAAACTAGGCTGCGGGTCTGATATTTTTGGCTGACGATTTTCAATATTTGTAATAACCTTGTTGATGGATGACAAACATTGATGTCTCTGCGAAGTTTTCACATTGTTAAGGGGTTAAGGAAAAAGTTTTGGGTGACTGATTTTTTTTCGATGTCATTATCACTTTTGGCGTCAGAAAAATCTTGGTCATCTTCATTTCCTTAAAGAATATTCAAGAAACCTTCAATATCTACATCACGCAATCTTTTTTGCGAAATTATCTCTACTACAATGAAAGTATTTATAAGAAAAGGTATCGAAAGTTAGTATGAGCAAAAACGAACACTAAAACTCAACGTACCGCATGTGGAACATACATAAAAATATAATTCACTAATCCGTTTAATACATTTACAATAAGCCTTTTAATTATTTACAATTTGCGATTGGTCGCATATATTTATAATCTATGTCGCGCGTATCTAGACTTATATTAACCAAAAATAGTATATTATCATAGACTGTCATCGGTTTCTCAAATACATAATCAACTTTATCACAGAATTTATATAAAGATTCAACGTATGCGTACTTAAAGTACATTTCATACTTTATTTGTTATTATCTGTTCCGCAAGAAGTTCTCTATTATTACTCAAATGTCATGGTTTATGATAAAATCTACCTACTTATATATACACCTCGTTTAAGATAAAACCTACATATAGAGTAACTTTATTTAGTGTATCCGTTCATTTTAGTTCTTATCTATACCATTTTTATTACAAATTTGTCTAATACATTCGAATATATAATATTTTATATGCGATCCCATAGTAAAAAATAAGATAAGTACTACGTGGGTGGTGGGTGGTTCCCGCGTCAGACTAAACTCCGTTCACTACGTATGACAGAGGGTCCTCTCCTTTTGACTCGAATTACCAGAAACGACCATTTCAAGGTGATCCCTGACTTAGCATTTAATCACAGTGTAGTAGTGCGGACGCGAACCGAACAAATAAGCTGGATCGACGACTTCGAACGCAGCTTCGTCAATGGACTCTTGATTTTTTACTCCAACGCCGGAATGCGACAACTGACACTTGAGTGCCACCTCACGAATGAATTCAATATAATTTGATTCTCTAATCGCGGTTACCATACATATTCAATGTACAAACCATACAATTTACTATATCAAGATAGGTATTACATCAGACTGAATTGCGTAGTGTCAGCTACGAGCCAAGGCACTACCTACCGACACGAACTCTGTCTCGACTCGACTCTCGACACTTCGCGGTAACTGACAACGAAATACAAATTATAATTACAAACCAAAAGTACTTGTTCAATGTAAATTCAGCAAAGGCTGATTATTAAAAAATCTAATTAATTTTTGTAATTTATTTGATACTAGCCCCTGCCCGCGACTTCGTCCGCGTAGTAATATTTACTTTGGGGTTAACATGCAGCGGAAGATCTCAAGAGGAAGAAACAATCCCGATTTTGAAACTTTTTTCATTGGTGCTCTGCTCCTATTAGTCTTAGCGTGATGATATATAATAACCTTTACCGATAGACTAGCTATATAACAAAAAAATATTTTTTCGGACCAGTAGTTCCTGAGATTACCCCCTACAAGGTCACAGACACAAACTTTACCTCTTTACATTATTATTATTTTTGTATGAATAATTGTTTTCTCTCGAGTTCTTGACACGGTTAAGTTCCTAGTTCCCGCCTTGAAACATTTAGGGTAGAGTGTATGCTAGTGTAGTAGTGTAGTAGTGTAGTAGTGTAGTAGTGGAGTGGATGTTTATGTCTGCTTCTAATTTATCTTGTATGCTTTTTGCTACTACGCCTGTTGTGCCTATTAATTACTATGGGAATGGTTTCTGTGTCTGCATTCCAGAGTCGGGTTAGTTCTACTTTTAAGGGGTGATATTTACTAAGGTTTTCTATTTCTTTTGGTACTATATTGTAGTCAGATGGTATGGTTATGTTTATTAGGTAGGTTCAATTTTCTGTCTTATTTATGCCTGGTTTATTATGTGTTGTTTCCCACATTAGCTTCGTAGAGCTATTTTCCTTTATCTCAGGTTGAGTTAAATTCACCTTCACCATAGCTGATCTATTTCAAAGTTGTGTTTTCTTCCTAGTGACCACTAAATGTACTTTACTATGTTATTATGTCTGTTCACATAGTAGGTGCTGGACAGCTTTTCACTTCCCGGAATTATGTGCTGTATGGTCTCGTCTTTTGATAAGCATAACTGACTCCTACCAGCGACAAATTTCTTTAGAATATCTCTTTCTATTTGTCTCGTAAGTACTGCCTAATCTTGTATTGCGAACATCGCAGACACTAATGTAGGGGGCACGATTTGTTTCTTAAGCCAGCGGAATGAATACTCTCAATCTATATTAGACTTCTCTATAACTGTCCTAAGAAATTGTCCATATAGCGGTTTCATTTTCTATTTACTGATACCTGCTTCTATAGTTGCTTTCTCAATTTGATTATCGGTGTAGTTTCTGTTTTCGGGTAATCCTATACTGATTGCGTTATCTTTACTATCTTTGTATATTGAGTATGTATCTCTATATTTATAATGTTTAACTATTGTTTTTAAGATATGGTCCTGTTCATTATTTAAATATTACCTAAATTTAATAATCTGTATTTTGTGTAGCATTTCTATATTTTTGTAAGTCCTCTGCCTCCTTCTTCTATGGGTAAATATAATCCTTCAATATCCGCTTTTTGTTGTTGAGCTTTATTCAAAGTAAGTAGCTTTGTTGTTGTCATGTCTATTTTATTTAAATGGCTAGTTTTGTAGTTTATTATTCCACATGTGTGTAAAATAACTGGTGTGGCATAAGTGTTGATAGCCGTTATGAAGATTCTCGCGTTGAGGTGTGTGTTAGTAATGAAATTTATTCTTTTGAAGTACTCTCTCTTCATCTGATCTTTGATTCTGTTATGATATTATGATTTGTAGGTGGTAAAGCCCCGCTGAAGCTATTTTTGGTTTCATTTGGGTTAATAGCTTTGTTGTTTTTAAGTGTATACTACTTTTTCTGTGTATTTATTCAAAATGATATGGGATTAATAACTAAGAAAAACAGGAGTGGTGATAGTGAATTGCCTTGGAAGATAACACGGCAGACCGTTATTGGGTCTGTGGTCACAGAGGCGTTCGCGCCACGGGCTGCCATGATCATTTTCCATGAGGTCATAAACACCATTAGAAAATCTATGATAGTAGGTGAGCATTTATACAGTTCAAAAGCTTTAAGCAGCCAGTCATGGGAAATACTATCAAAGGCCTTCCGATAGTCAACCCAACCCATACTAAGATTTTTCTGACAATGGTGTGCGTTTTCGAAAATAGCTTTATTAAATATGAGGTGATCTTTGCAGCCACTGGTGCGACGACTACCTCCTCTTTGTTCTGGAGCTAGTATGTCGTTAGTTTCGCAGTTTTCGTATAGTTCGTTTGCAAGTATAGAGGTAAGGTTATACATGGTTGGTAGGTAGGCTATTGGTCTCTAGTCACGTGGATCTTGTGTATTATCATTCTTTGGAATTAAAATAATTTGTCCACTGGTAAACCGCTCTTCTAGTGTTTCTGTTTTATCTAATAATTTGTTATATAAGTGAGTAATGTGTGAGTGTAGTAGTGAGATATTTTAAGCAATAGTTTTGTATTTTGTTCAGGCGTTTTCCAATTATGTGTTTTCCTTATTGCGGCTCTTACCTTTTCCACAGTTATCTCTTGAAAGTTATGCTTATGTATATCCTCTGTTTCATTCTGTATGTCTGTTATTCATCTTGCCTCTTTATTGTATGGAATGGGTTGTGATAAAATATAATTCCAAAAGTTTTGTATATTTTGTTTTGTTGGGATATCTGCAGGACTTTTATTATTGGTACTAAGTGATCTGTAAAATGCGTGTTGGTTTTCGTGAAATAGTTTGTTCTGTTCTTTTCTCTTGTACATATCTTCATACCTCTTTATCCTACCTGCTAATGATTTGACTCTCTGACTTAAAATTTCAACAGTCTTGTCATTATGTACATCACTATATATATTGCACTTTTCATAAAGATAATCCTTAATTTTTATCATTCTTCTGCTATTGACTCCTTTCGTAATCTCTACTAATCTATCTAATTATTTTTCAATGCTTTCAAATTTATTTTTTATTCTTGTTTTCCAAGGGGTTTCACTTCTGGGTTTTATTGCAGTGCGAGGTGTGTATAGATTTGCCGATCAGCGGTAATGAGTATCTTTGCTGTTGCATAAATTATGTTATTTAGTATTCGTAAGGTGTTATATGTATTCAATAAATTAGGAATGTGTGTATTGATTTTACCTAAATTACTGATGAACATTTTATTGAATTTTGATTTCGGTAGACAAGGTCGATCCGCTATAATTGTCTCTTTTGTTTCTGATAGTACTTGTAAAATTGGGAAATAATTGACTCGGGTTCATCTAGACTTTGTGTGTTTTGTGCAAATGTGTCGTGGGTATGTATATCCGTACTAAAAGTCTCTATTCTGTCTTAAATGTGCTGATCTGTAGGTATTTCTGAAACCTCTTCGTCTGGTATCTAATTAGCTTGTGTGTTAGGTAAAATATTCACATTTTCTGTGGGTGTATGTTCCGCTGTGGTGGTTAGTGTAGGTTGTGTATTATTTACTAAAGGTGGTGGTGTTATTGAAGTTGTATTGTTGTCAGGTGGATTACTGCTTGTTTCACTATTAGATTGTTCTGCTTTCATTTGATTTTCTTGTAATAACTGTGTTGAAATCCATTTTCGTTTGATTATAGTTCGAGCTTGGTTTGATAGTGTGTTGCCTATGAATGTATGTATCTTAGGGTTATTTACATTTCTTTCTTTAAAATATCTTTCTAAACGTTTAATAAAACCTACTCCTTCTACCTTAACCTTATAATAACAAAACACTAATTCGTGTATCTCTTCTGTTGACCACTTTCTTCTTTAATCATTAATATCTACTAAGCTTGTCATGGTCTCTACCAATGGACCGAAGAGCTATTGGAAAGTTCCCCGCTCTGCAAAGTTTCATTGGTGTCTGCGATATGGTCGGCTATGGTGTTTTCAGGTTCTCCAGCTTCCTCCCGCCTGTTCAACAAAGAGCCACTGACGATCCGAATACTGTCAGATCCAACGTTAGCTCCAGACGTGCCCCGACGATCACCCACGGGCAGTTATCACTAAAATAACAAAATATGTCTCTTTATTTTTGTTTGACAACATAAAATTACATGGAAATAGAAATAGTTACAAAAAAGGAGAAAGAGAAACGTATTATACACTACTCGCTTGTGTATACGACTGGCGCGCCTGCGCACGTCTCATTTAACGGTTTTATTCCACGGACTTTTTCTTACTTTTCTTACTACGTAAGTGTATATTGGCATGGGTTAGTGAAGTTAATTATTATACGCAGATGTACGTCTTTTTGGTTTGGTTTTCTCCGAAACGATCGACTATCGTATTAATCTCAGTGACGAGTCAAGTATCTTTAGGTATAGGCCAGAGTCAGATATAATCAATCCTACAAAAGTATTAGTGTGAAAAAGTGGTTTCCGATGGATCCCTCACAATCTAACATAATCTCAAAAAATGGACCGCGTCACTTGGTACAACGTCATACTTACCAGATTCAAAGAAATTACGTCACGTTTGGTGTAAGATATAATGACAGGTGACATAAAACCGTTAGCTATCGCCTTATTAGTTTATTGGGTAAATTATACGAGCGCCTCCTGAAACGTCTCCAGGTCTCGAATACAGATTTAACATTAATCCCACCTGAGCAGTTCGGATTTCGTGCCGAACACTCTTGCACGAATCAAGTACACCGCCTTACGGAGTACATTTTCTCTAAATTTAATGCCGCTCCGAAACGAAACCGATAAGCACAATTGCAGTCTTCTTCGATGTCGCCAAAGCCTTCGATAAGGTCTGGCATGGAGGGCTCATCTATAAATTATGTAAATTATCTCACTGGTAGGACTTTTCGCTTTAGAGTGGATGGAAAATTATTCCCCCTCCCCCATAATACGTTCAGCTGTGCCACAGGGCTCCATACTCACGCCCTCGTTTTTCAATCTGTTCATCAGTGACTTACCTCGTTCTCCGGGGGTTGAGGTAGGTTGTTATGCTGATGATACAGTTATTTACGCATCTGGCGGGTGGTCGGACTTTCTTATGAAGCTCATGGAAAAGGTCGTTTGCACACTCGGTGGAAGATTTCGTCGATGGCGCATAGAAGTTACTCCCGATAAGAGTGCCGCAATTCTATTCGATCCTTTACGACGTAGTAATAACCTTGAGCCCATTAGGCTACACGGAACCGATAAACCTTGGGCCGGCGAGGTTAAATATTTCGGTGTTACATTAGATAAACATTAAAAGTTCGAGTCACATATAGATAGAGTGCGAAATAAAGTCGCTATGGTCTTGGGTCACCTTCTATCCTTTGCTTTGTTATAAGAGTAAGATGTCCCTCAGACATAAGCTGAACTTGTATAAGATATGTATCCATCCTATTATGACATATGGTTGTTCTGTTTTTACACATATGCCAATACATAAGCTGCAGATTCTCCAGAACCGTGTTCTACGTAAAGTTACCGGTCCCCATGGTACGTCCGAAATGAGGATCTCTACAGGGACCTGGAGATGCCTTCTACCTGGGCGTACATAAAATCACTTAAAATACGAAACTGTCCTAACGCTGCGCGCAACAATAGAAGTCCGCGGCATATTTTTACCGATCCTCCCGATAAAATAACGGCAGCGAACGATCAGTACCAGCCTGTCTCTCCAAACAGAGCGTGTTTACACCCACGCCCACGTAACCACAGATTGCGTCGCCATGGTCTGGGGGTAAATCTCGTTCCCGTACACCAGACTAGGTCCCCCTCGGCAGCAGCTTAAGCCTAGATCCGTTTCCTCGGCGTGGAGCCCTTGAGTACGCTGTTCGCGCGTACAGTGATGCAAAATCTTATATCACTGCAACAACATTACACATATCCTTCCACACACGTGTACGTATACACGTATCATATGAAAGTGGAAGGGTTTTGCTTCTTTCCTTTTCGAACTGGAATCATTTAGAAAATTATCCGATACGAAATATATATAAAAGTTGTTGAGGTATGTATACTTGGTACACATATATGTTCCAACAACTCATATAATAGTCAGCTTAGGTCAGCTCACATACTGACCGGACATGGGTGTTCGGGAAGTACCTGCACAACATCGCCAGGAAGGAACTGACTCCGCACTGTCGTCACTGCGGTGAGTTGGTCGACACTGCTCAACATACCTTAGAAGTGTGTCCGACGTGGGCGGAATAACGCCGAGCGCTCACGAATGCCATTGGCAGTGACTTGTCCTTGTTGATAGTCGTCAAAGCAATGGTCTTGGGCGAAACGGCATGGAGAGCTGTCTCTTTGTTCTATGTCTCTGACATGATACGGAAGGAGGAGGCAGAGCGAGCTAGGGAGGGGGACACCGGTGCACCTACGACACGCCGTCGGGGTGTTAGGCGTGGAAGACGGAGAGGGGGTGGCTATTTCTACCAGAGACTGACCTGAAGGAACCTCTCATGCAGGCTACGTAGAAAGGCGAGGGGGTTAGGATTAGGAAACCTCTGACTTGACTACTTACCACGTATCTGCTGGATAGGTATCCTCTGGCCTGCCTGTCTACATCCACCAGGTAGGTAGAATATGCAAGTCCAGGGATTAGAGGGTGTAGGGTTTGTGTGAGGTAGGGTAGGTTTAGGATCGTAGGGAACGGGTGGGGTTGTATAGGTTAGCGTAGGCCGGAGGGGATCTGGGGGTGTCTCGGGCGAAGGAGGATGCACGGGTTCGGGGGGTTGGGAGGCAGCCTAGCTACCGGACTGCCTCAGCTGGGTGTGGCGTAAGAAACGCCTGCCACCGGGGGTGTTGCGGGCTTGCTCATACAACCCCAGGTCACTTCTACAGTGCGGCGTAGGTTGTTAAGGAGTTTTAGCCGGTTCGAGTCGCTGTTTTCGGCCCCATCCCTGCGTGACTAGCACGTAGGGGTGGGCGGCTTAAATCGGGCTCCCCTCCGGGAGCTTTGACAATCCATGAGTATTTTCCCTCCACATAAAAAAAAGATCAGTTCAGATAGGTTGCGAATTGCATATATCAGGCAACAGCACAAGCCGAGGTATGCCGTGTACCCTTGAGCTAGTTGTCAAAATCGGCTGAGTGCCCTAAGAGCTCTCCTTAGTAGTCCGTTAAAACTGTTAAGGCCTTGCTAGGTCGATAGCGTAGTCAGTTCGAGGAAAAAAACGGTGACGTAAAATGGATTTGCAGCTAATATCCCAACACAAAGTAGCAATCGTCTGCTTGGGTCTTTCCAGTTGAGCTGAGATCAACCAAAGTAGCGAGTGTGCGGTTTGTCGCTGAGGATAATCATACGATTCGATAATCATAAGATGATATCCTAGTGAATAGAAATTGGTACATGCGCCCATTTCTTGTTGGAAGTTATTCACGAGCTCCGTATATATAACGAAAAACGCCATATAATATTTCAACATGACAATGCCAGCTTGCACATGGTCTCAATATTTTTTAATTACAATTTAAATATTTGTCAATGTTGATTGTTGTTATTTACTGTAAGTTAATCAGTACCAAAACTGTAGGCTCAATTGTTATAAATACCTCATAGATATTTTATTTTTTAATTTCTTTTTTAACTCCAGTTTATTTTATGATGCACATGATCTGTTAATCTATTTACTACGTAACCTCGCTTTATCTGTATTAAATTATTAGGCAGATTCATTCCCCCATAAAACCAACTACTCGACAGGAACTACTGGCCCGATTTGAAAAATTCAGTATTATATAGCTCATTTATCGAGGAAGGTTATAGGCTATACTTTATCACACTAAAACCAATAGGAACGGATCACTAATGAAAAAGTTTCAAAATCGGGATTTTTTTCTCTTGAGAGCTTCCGCTACGTGTTACCATTAGCCCAAAGTAATTATTGCTACACGGCCGAAGTCGCGGACAGAGGCTAATCTATATATATATAATAAAAATGAAATGCCTGTATGTAATATTAAAATAAAAATTTTTTGCTGATTGGGTATGAAAGTATACACCTACAACAAAAATGTAATTATTAATAATCTGTCGGTCTGTCTGTCTGTTACTGATTTTAACAGGAATGTCACTGGCAGAAGCTGAAATTAAAGCGGGTGAAATGTTAACCGCGGCTTCGTCCAAATGAAATTTATCAATATTTCAAGGTCTATTTATTATTTATTTTTAATTAGAGAAATAATTATCAACTTATTGTTTACAATTCAATATTATAATTAACAGTAACTTTTAAAATAGTAGAGGTCATTCTAATAAAATCTTAAACTATACAAATTACGTTAACTTGTTAAGAATTCTATAATACCATAATAAGAAATTCTTGCGGAACTGTATGTTCAATTTTTTTTTTATTATCAATTATAATTTTGTAGTCACAAAAACTTAATTATGCTGACAATATGGGCATCTTTAAATCATTGCTTCATTATTTCCTTATACAGTTTAAGGGATCACTGACGTAGTTATATGATGAGTTAGTATGCCAAATATGTTGCTGATGGTAAATCACATTCGACACGCTAATATTAATATACACACTACATACTACTGTAGGTAGTGTGCGTCGTACTTACATTTTATATTTCTGTAATATAATGTAAAAAACGCTTTTTTTTTCTCGAACTGACTACGCTATTGGCCTTAATTTTTTGGCCTTAACAGTTTCACCGGACTACAAGATCCTGTAAAAAACGCGTACGGAGCTTTTTTTTCGAAATGACTACGCTATTGACCTAACAAGGTCTTAACAGCTTCACCGGACTACAGCGCGTACGGAGCCTCGGGCTGAAGCTAGTTGTTAATAAAGTCAAAGATTATAAACACAATCGTATCGAATGCATGTTGCTGAACGAGTTTTTAATAGCTCGATTATCGGTTAAAGCATTATTGTGGTGGCGCATCAGCCATGAGGTACAAGTATATGAAAATTTTCTCATAATCTTGTTTTAATTACAGTTTAATTTACTAAAAAACCCGCATCCATTGTTGCAATCGAATACATACTTTTTTGCATAAATCCACCGCCACTTAAATATGATGGATTTTAATTGGACATGGCTACGAATTTACGACTTATGTCAATGTAACTACATCCTTAACACCAGAATCAAAAATCGAAACAAATTTAAAATAAAATATAAACATATGTTTATGCTCAAAGGCTATCAATTTTTGAATAACATAGAACTCTTGTCTACGAAATTGTATTAAAATCATTTCAGATAAAAAAAAAGATTTCTAAGTGTGTGAGATTGTGCATTATATTTATTACTTTGTTTATTGTACAATATCATATGATTCTCGTATATAGTAGGTATTTCATACGAATTGGTTGAGACGAAGTATAAATATATGTTTCTTTAAGAGGTTTGAAATCTATCGATTTCGGAATATTATTCAGGTTTTTGTAGGCGCTAGTAAAAACATGTTTACTATTGTTATCAGTATCGTTGATAATTCTGGTACCAGAGCAATGATAGATCGATGTGAACTCTCGTGCACATACTATCGCAAACTTCAATCAGAGCATTTTTGAGTTAAATCGAATAATCGTATGTTCGATACGAATAGACAGACTTTAATTACTTTACGATCACATTTATGATTAGTGATCTATAATTAAATACACAGAGAGATCTATATGTTTATCATCATAAACTGATAATTATAAATTTTCAATTGTCTTATATCGATTGAATAAGTCGCTTCGATGAACTCGGAGCCTCTTCACAACTCTATAAATGTTTCTAACATAATCTCTTGATGAATGTGTTCTAAAATATTGAGAATATCTTCATTTATATTAAATGATGATTCGTGAGAACCTCCGTAGATACTCATAACCACTTGACCGAAGCACTTACCAAATGTTATGACTTCGTATAGGTACACCCAATACCCACAATATAATGTATAACGTAACCTATAAATTATTTCTTGTTTCATTTTTTTATACATTATTGGACTCTATAATTTTTTAATCATGATTGAATTAAAATGTTGTGTTTTTTAATATACATATAGTATAGGTACAATTCAAATTCACTTCAACGTTCAACTGATATACCTGGATATTGGATAGGTATATATAATCAATCATTTTACAATATATATGCATAGCATTACAAATGCAATCTCTTGCATTTGTAATGCTATGCAATCATACTTATTATATGCTAATTATAAGACTGAACAAGAAGTACTTATTGGATACAATCACACGGATATATTCTTGTGCTAGTTCACAAAAATCACAAACATTCACAATCTTTAACTTTTTCCTTAGTATAAATGACGTCCTAATTCAAAATATTTCTTTTGATTTAATTTCCTTATAGGACACGAGCCCTGTGGCTTTAAACATCATTAACAGACCAATATGCAATAAAACCTACTTTCATGATTATAATAAAAATTTTAATAGGTGTGCTTTCGAGTTCCGGCGTCACATTACTTTATTGCATAATAACTAGTACCTGGGCAACAATCTCGCTCGGCTCTATAAAAAAAGACATTTTTAAATTAAAATAAACTAGTCTTGAATTATAATATTAACATTATTTACAAAAAAAAATATATCTCTTATGCTGTGACTCGGATTCGAACTAAAGTTACACAGATTTTCGAAGCAGCTGATTTCCTTCTGAGCTATTTTTGTTTTGACAGCGGCGACGAAGATTACATTTATATTCTAGCTATACTTTTTCATTGCCTAAAAACGCAGTTAAAAAGTTTTCTATGATTAAATCTAGCTAGATCGATTTATCATCCCTGAAACTACCTACAAACTAAGTTTCACGGAAATTGATGACGCCGTTTCCGAGATCCTGAATATATACAAATATAAAAATATACAATAATTGCTCGTTTAAAGGTATTAGATATATATAATAGGTCTTTACATATGAAATTGTCGTTCTGCAGTACTGGCCATTTCAAATCAAAATCATTTTTGTTTGACTAAGAATTCTAATTTCAAATTAATTTTATTTTAAAAACATAGAATTCTTTTTCCAAAAGTGACTATTTGTTTATTGATTAGTGTTACATTTTCATTGCATTTCAATCCTTTTGTCATCATGGATACGTCAAAATTCGAGTAATTATGGAATGAGTGCCGTCGTGGCAGCAAAGCGGCACAAGCAGCACGCAACATCAACGACGTTTACGGAGCTAACACTACAAACCAACGCACCACCTGTTATTGATTTGCTCGCTTCCGTTCTGGGAATTTCGACCTGAAAAATGAACCTCGCGGTCTTCCGAAGACTTTGGTCGACAATGACGAATTAAAGGCGATTGTGGAAGCTGAAGATATACAATCTACGGCTGAATTAGCAGCAGCTTTCGACGTTAGCGTCAAAACAATATTGGCCCGTTTGCGTCAAATTGGCAAGGTAAAAAAGCTTGACAAATGGGTGCCCCACGAACTCAATGATCGCCAGCGCGAAGTACGTGTCGAGACGTGCCTTGCACTGCTCAACAGACACAAATGAAGGAATTTTTAACCGCATTGTTACCTGCGATGAAAATTGGATTCTGTTTGATAATCGCAAGCGTTCAGCAAGTTGGTTGGATGCTGGTTCATCACCCTATACCCTAAACGAAAACGTACCCCTAGAAAAGTGATGATCACTGTTTGATGGTCTAGCGCCGGTGTGCTTCATCACAACTTCTTACCAAACGGGGTGAGCATTATTGCAGATGTGTGCTGTGAAGACCTAAACACAATGATGGAGAAGCTGGCACATCTCCAAGCAGCATTGATCAATCGCTCGTCGCCGCTGCTCCCGCACGACAATGTGCGACCTCATACTGCACAGCAGACGGTCTCCAAGTTGCAAGAACTGGGGTTGGAAGTTCTACGTCATCCGTCCTACTCACCAGATCCTGCTCCTACAGACTGCTACTTTTTCCAGAATTTTGATGACCCCTTGGCGGGAAACAAATTCAATACCCGAGAGGCAGTACAAAATGCCTTTTAAGAATTTGTTGCCCCCCGTCTAGTTGATTTCTTTAAGAAGGGTATCGATAAACTGCCACTGCGTTGGCAAAGATGCATTGATTGCATGGGTGATTACTTCGATTAATACAAATAAAAAATGCATGAAAAAAATTCGTTTAAATTTTTTCATACCATCATTTAATAGGTAAAGACCTAATATTATAAAATATTACGGGCTTATTTGCTATAAACAACGGTCTTTTAAATCTAAATAAAAAGAAGATCTGAATATACGAAATAGCCTAGCAATCGTCATAACTTTGAATTTTTTCACCTAAAAAAATCAATATTCTTGCGGGCATCTAGAAATGAAAAAAATCTCACAATACATAAATTTGCGGTTATATTCGTTATTTGAACCAGTAATTGAAAGTGACTTTTATTTATTCCTGTATCTAAATATTACGGTGAAGATCCAGAAAAAGCCCAAGTCTATCGTCTGATGTCTCAACAAAAACTATATTAGACACCCGATCTATCCTCTCGTAGATAGGAGTTATTAAGTTTCATGAGACGATTCATTTCCACCGATAGTATTAAGACTAAGTTTTATTAGAATTATACGCGTATTTCTTACAACCAGACGTAGGTACTATTTCGTAAAATATGTATAATCTGTCTATGTTTTCCAGATTTAACAACCGATGCCTTCAAATGCTGAACTTACTGACTGATACAATTACTGTATTTTGAAAATAAATTATTTCATCTTATACCACTTTGTTCTATAATGAATTTACATTTACCCTGCTTAATAAATACTTCTTCAAAATCTCCACTATTATGTGGTGATTGACAAATTTCTTTTTATATTACATTACGCGGGCGCAGTACCAACTACAACAACGTGTTCACTAGCTATTTCTGCGGTGCAACACCAACACTTTATATCGTATGTTTTTTTTTGCAAAAACGTTTTTACTTTAACTGTGACAGATACTTAACAAATTTCTCCAAATCTTGAAAACTTTTTAAAAGTGACGTTCACCATTAATCTCTTCAGAGGGTCACATCGCTTCTTGATTTTTTTTTTTGTGTAGAATTTAATATTAATTTTGTTCGGTGCTTTTTAAATATAGCTCATCGTATATATCTCTGTTGTACCTTCCTATTGTATGTAGCAAAACTGTACATTTATTTCGTTCATAAGCCCGTTCACACCTTGATACTGTTAATGTCGATTAGTAAATCGTGCATCAATGTTACCGAGTTACAACATCGGTGGCGGTTTTTCATTGCTATTCTATATTATTTGTGTTACTCCAGTTTTATCTTTTTAGCCACCATTTTTTGTTAACGATGTGATCTGTGACGTAACTTTATAACTCTAGTCATCGCAATCTCCACAAAAGCGCTCCTGACAACATAATATTTATCACTGTATGGGATTTATAAAATGATCTTGTTAATTTTCAAAAAGAACTCAATAAATTACGTTAAACTTCACTAACTACATAACACTGTGCATTGTTAATTTCGACACCTTCTCTATATTATGTAGGTGTAGGAACATACAATTATTTACTAAATTGTATCAAGCAGGTCTTACGAAGGTTGATTCTCACGAAGGATGCACAGACTGTATGGAATTAGGGGCCACTCTGATAGACTATAAATTAAAAACGGGTCGCTATAAATTAAAATATCGTAATAAATGTGCAAAAAGAATATAATTAATATAGTTTAATTAGTTCCGAGTGCAAACACGCAGAGCACAGTGTCGATGACTATTCTTCGTTACGGGACGGGACGCATGTATATTGACCGCCGGCTACACCCTTTGTTAAAATTAGTAGACTATAACTGGTATCGAATTCACAAAGTAGCTCACCTGTATTGTTCCTTCAGGTTTTGTGACGCAACCGACCAACATCTTGGCGTTTCTTTCTTCGCATAATCCACAATTCTTCTGCTGAATTGCTTTCCTCTTTACGTAAGTAAATTGAACACACAAGTAATTTGGAACCCTTAGCTTAATATTCCGATCACTCCTTCATCAGTAAGTGTGGAATCCCAAGATTGTATCCTCCCTATCCTCCCTATCCTTAAGCAATTGATAGCCAACAGTCTCCTAGCTATGTATCTTAACACAAATAAAATTAATATAATTGTAAATTTTGAGCGTGAGTAATTTTTCGGAGTTTTCGAGTAAATTTTGTAACTTGTAAGGTATATACGGATGCGTAAATTATTTACCGAATGAAATAATTCCGCCTTCTGATACCACTAGTTTCAGCAATCTGAAGGCAAGCAAACGGTGGTTACCTATATCTTGTCAATTTTCCATCACCAAAACACGTTTAAGCGATAATCATTCTTTTTCTCGATAATTGTTGTTATGATTCGTTTCTTATGAACTGCTCGTTGCTTGTGTTGGATAGGTACGTCCTCTTTAATGACTTTATTGATTCTGTATGTATCACATGTCGATTCATGTTTACTGTGTGTGTGTGTGTGTGTATGTGTGTGTGTATGTGTGTGTGTATGTGTGTGTAGGAAGGCTAACAATTTTGATTCGACCTTATTATAAACATTTCGTTGGAACCCACGTATATACATTTCAGTTATGATGTAACTGATGATGAGAATACTTTGACAGACATAAAGGCCTTATTCCTAACTGCAGTTGTTGGTACACAGATATAGGGACCTCTCGATAGATGTTTAACATGTTGCCGTTAAAGGATGCCTTAGTCGTAGTTCAGTGAAGCTGTTAAGACCTTGCTAGGTCAATAGCGTAGTCAGTTCGAGAAAAAAAAAGGATGCCTTAGTTCCATATTCTTTCAAACTCATATTGTGAAGTAACTACTGAATATACTTACCGTAAAGTATCTTCGGTAGATATTGTTGTAATACAAAGATCAACATCTTTATTTAGTAATCGTACTAGTATCAAAATACTTTGCCAAAGATGAGTTATTAGGTATGATTTGAGAATAAAAGGAAACAAGCAGATTTTTTGATATTAATGTAATTACTGTTAGTTTCGTTTCTACATATATATACCGATAATGAGTGGAATCTATAAGATATGACAAGAGGTGTGGCGCTTCACACGCATTACATTGTTTCCTTATGTTTTATTGAGAAAGAACACCAAACAATAGACTAGAACATCAGCACATTCATTTCACGTGACTTAACTCTTTACACCGGTTTACACTTTAAGTAAATATTTATATCTAAGTATATACAAGTACACTCATTTTCGTAAACATATCATGTAGCGGCCTAAATGCTTCATATACAACTTACAACTATTATGAATTTAATTCTAAAATAATTTCGTACAAACGAACTTTACATTATTCAAACACATCGCTAAAGTTCTTCGGAATTGTCGTAATCGTTTTACCGACGAGTTCATTCGCTAACAAATATACATACTAAGTAAATCAAGTCTTTTAGCACTATCCAATATCTCACAAGATACTTCGAGATAAAATAGTGTTTTCATAAATATCAGCCGTTCACAACTACTAAGTGTCAGTTGAGAGTCACTCGTGGTCCCCACACAGATCCACCACAGAACACATCATCGTTTCTGCTTCACTTAATCTCCCGCTAACCTCTTTCCCTGATCTCCATACCTGTAACAATAGAGATAAATCATTATTTTTATAATTTCTTTTGAAATCATGTTTATTTACTACCTTATGAAATCTATGTCATCAAATCGTGACATTTTACTTTATCCGGATACCTCGCCACTCTCCTCGCCGACAAACATCCTAGATAATATGATATAGTCATGAGAATTAGTATACCTAGTCTTGTCATAAATACTGAAACAAAGAAAAAAAAATGTCTATTGTAAATAACATTTATTACTTTTACAGTGTGTTAGATTAATACATAAATATAAAACAATTTAAATTATAAATGTTTACTCGAAGGAGACCTCCGTTGGCTGCAATATAGTCCTTTAAACGTTATCAATAGACGCACGCACTCTTTCCATTGGAAAATTCTTCACTGCCAATCGTACAGATTGTTTTAGGGACTCCAAGTTATCATGGCATTTAGAGCAAGCAGTACTCTCTAAAACTAACCATAAATCATAATCCAGCAGATTAAGATCGGGACTAGACAACGGCCAGTCTTCAGCTGTAATGATGTCCGAAACGTTCGTTTCCAACCAAAACTACGTAGACCGAGCTTTATGACCCGGCGCCGAGTCTTGCTGGAAGGGCCATTTTTGGTTATTGAACATGATATTATTAACGGGCTTCACTATCTTCGAAAGAATGGTATCATGATACACTTATGCCGATGTTTTGATACCTCTCTTACAAAACTATGGCTCAGTCACTCTTTCATAGCTAATATCCCACAAAACCATCACTGAAGTCGGATAGTGCCAACATTGCACTCTGTCGACTAATTCGGAAGCTTCCTTTGAGCTTTGAGCATAAATCGGTCATTTTAGCTGTTAAAATGTTTCTCAATTGTAAAATTTTCTCATCCGTAAACAAACATTTTCTGTGACTTCCCTTTGCGTACCGCTTCAGTAGTTCTTTCGATTTTACCAATCTGTTCTTTTTTAAATTATCAGTTAAGAAATGATCAGTATGTCTCTTATAGGCTGCAAGTCCTAAGTCATCTTTTAAAATACGTGACGTGGTTTTATGTGCTATCTTCATCTCCCGAGGTAAAATCTTTTGCTTTCGGACAGGATTTCCTCAAATTCTTTCTCTTACTGCTTTGACCACCTTTTTCGTACCAACACTACGTGGACAGCCAGATCTTTTTCTTTCATAAACAGAGGTCTCACTGTACCTATTAATATCCCGGCACACAAACATTTTACTAATTTTGCAGGCCAGCATGATAGTGGCGACTGGCGATGGATAGTGTGTCAATCGGTGGTCGCTATTATTTTTGGATTGCATTGTGCTTACCATCAGGCATAGTGCAGTCATTTTGCCGTGGTACAATAAAAAAAAATAATACCAAGCGTATGGAGAGTTTTAAACATTGCATTTGGCTCCATACCTACTTTGTGTAATGCAATCACAGCGATTCGGTTCTCTGTATCACCCCACTGCATTTTAATATCGCAAAATATTGTACAATGTTTTGGCGCCAAAATGAGAGAAAATTCAATGAATAATCATATAAAAATGACACAGTCTAAATTCAAATGTAATATTTTGTTTATTTTAATTGTAACAGTATTTATGGCCAGACTAAGTATAATTGTATCTGAGACAAATTGTCGTTTCTATAAATGTATTTCGATTATTTAGTATTCATGTAACTGTATCTCGGTATACTCTCATAAAAACCACCCCGAGACAATGCCTACATGTTATAATAATAATAAATATTTATTTATTTTTAATTGTTGAATTTAGGTAACGAAAGCATTTTAGGGCTCTGCCGTTAATCTATATAATTACTACTAGAGAAGTATACACTAACTACGGAGATTGAAAATTTACATAAAGTATGGAATAAGCACAATAACTCTCTATTATACATTTAAACAGTGTAGATCAGGCGATATCATCTAACTGATATGAATTTGTAATATTTAGTCGTCTGTTCGCCGGCACTACTATACCTACTGCTGTAAGTCATAGCATTGTAATGTCATGAATATTACGATTATGTACGTACTATATGTTCCTACACTATATGTCTTCAATATTTCAAGATTAAACTAAATAAGTATCCTGACCTCGAAATACAAATAAATTATTTTAAACGACGTGTCTTTTTGCAACTGCTGCTGGCGGTATGAATCAGGACCGGTATATATCTTCATGCGACTCTCACTCTCTATCTGTTTCTTTCTATAGCATACGTGTGTGAGCGAGTACGCTGTATGCTGCCGATTGTATAACATCAATAATGTATGCGTGGATATTCTATTAAAATAATATGCAATTGTAATGAATAAATATTTTGTTGTAGTATTAAATGAGACTGTTTGACTTGTTTCCTTATATTATCTCCTCGCAGCGCACGTTTTATATAATTATTAACATTGTTATATATTAAAACGTTAAATAAATAGATTAATATGATTCGGCGCTAAGTAAATGATTACGTTAAACATAACAGTGAGGACGTATGTAACAAGTTATATAAAAGTACTAAGTATTTTACAAGTTAACGCTTCTAGTGTTGGATATCTTTGGGTAAGTACAAGTTTAATATAACGTGATGTGTTCTTCATTCATTTTATAACGCTCTAAATGAATCTTTCGAATCATATACTCGTAATTTTCTACTTCATTTAAAATTGCAGTATTAAAAATACATGTCCCTTCGAAACCTAGTGAATATATTAAGAAATTTTTACATAAATAAACAAAGTAGTAAAAGTAGAAAATCTCGAATCTTAATCCTGCTGAGTAATCGTGATTGTGTGTGGACAAGGCCGCCAAAATTCCCATTTTACTACAAAAATTACAAACTGCGATAATGTCAATGTAACATGAAAGTATCTTAACTTTTTGTAAAGCTAGCTTCATATAACATTCATAACAAGAATATTAGTAACGCAAAAAAAATGTTAGGTATATTCTATAAATAACATAAAATCTGTAATGTTTAATATTTTCGCAACATCCTTACTTATAATTAATAATATTGAATGTGATTTTAACGTTAGTTTTATCAAACTTAAAAAATAAAAAATCTTAACTATAACATTTTATATCAATGAACGGCATTGTATTTTTGTCTAAACTTGGAAATCGTAAGTAACATCCCAGTTTATAACCCAATTAAATAAACTTATTAAATGAAGTTTGTGATTTGGAAAAGCTAATGAATTAATAACTTCGCAGATTCCAACCATCGAGAGAATTATGATACGTTGCATCTCTCTCGAAATGAATGTCGGCTTTTTATATTATTCGCTTTAGACAAAAACGATAACCTTGTCGGCCTTACCCGTGTACCTATATATGATATGTGGTGTCCTGTAATACGCATTGGTAGGCGTCAATCATATACTGTATATAGCTTCATAGTATTACGACTTATGATAAATTAATTTTAAGTACATTATCTATGTAAAAGGGTTGTTCGAATATTTGAAACAATTATATTAGTAGTTTGCAGTTGTTTTGTGTTCTTTTTGACGTTTACAAGTTAATTCTACAGTCTCATTTTAATATTAATATTTTAAAGAGTTACGTAAAGTTACTAAGGTTGTAGAGGGATCTACGAAACCAATTTTGAAAATTCATTTACTAATAGAAAACCACAATATTTGTGAGTGTCATAGGCTATATATATATATAATAACACGAAAAATTTAAAGATTTTTTATTTAAAGTAAATTGGAGAGGAAACGGTCCAACGAAGACGTTTCTTACAAAAGCAGCCTTAACGATGAGATATTGATTGAGTTCTAGATAAAACTTGTAGAGCTTGATAATGTCTGTACCTATTTATTTGTATATTTTTTTTCAAACGATCACATTGATTTTATTGAGCAGTGAACATGACCAATTTCCTTAACGGTATTGCGTAATATATATTTTTTACATTAAATAAAAGTACGATGTATGCATATTTATGTGGACAACGAGAGCATGAGCTGTTGCTGAGTATTTGTATTTAATTGTATGTATTACTGCACGTGTCCCGCCAGAGGTTCACATACAAATGAGTCGTTAGGTGACACCACATCGCGTCGTGTCACCTCCTCACCAAGCAGTACTTCGTACTAGTAATACTAGGATGCACCCGCGACTCTGCACCGATTTTTATGGTTATTAATGTAATTATAATTTAAGAATATTTTCTGACTTGTTATTTTATTACACCAGTATAAATATTACTGATAATCTTTTTATACCATCAATCAAGGAATTAAATATAATTCTCATGTACATATACTTAATTAATTTTATAATATAGTTTTTCTTTATATTTATGTTTTTTTTTTATCAAATCTAAAATTACTATTCATAATTCTTGTAATGAGAATCAAATGAGTGATATTATTTAAAAAAATAGAATATAATATAGTAAACGTATAGACAAAGTCATAGGTATATTAATATAGACAATACGTAAACATGTGAACGCAAACAGTACAAACAATAAGTAATACATACGTATAGGTAACGATATTTATGGGATTGATTCGTAACACTTTCACGAGACTGAAGTTTTACGAGCCCTATCAGGCCCCGCCTTCTTGAACTCATAATCTGTAGGCCGCGCCGAGCCGCTCTCACACGCACAACTTAAACCAAATACTCATATTATTATTTCTTAATTTTTATTTCAATTTGCACAATCATTATCATTGAAGTTTGTTAAATCTTATATTTTCTGAATTTCATAAAAGTCGAGTTTATTTTAAATTCGGACGTACAAACAGACATACCGTCTTTTTTTTCAACGTAGTATTCATGATCAATGGCTTTAATGATTGATTTGCACAACATTTTGAAAAATCAAAATATACAGACATAATTACATAATAATGTTTAGTATAAGCAAGCAAGTGTAACAAATAATTCATTTGAAATATTTCCATTTGGGTAAAAGTAATATATCAATTATTTGCTTAACGAGTAGCGTGCGGCCGTGCGGTTAAAGTCTCTTGTATTTATTTATTTCACAATCGTACGCAGATATCTATATTTATTCCATTTTTTTTTTTGTAAGGCAACTAGCGGCACTTGGTCACCAGATGGTCAGTCCTGTGATAGAAGCCAGAAACAACAGAGGAATGTACCCAGTTTTTATCACTTCCATGAATGAACACATCTGTAAACAAATATTCTTTGTTTCGTTTCACAATATTTTGATGGTGAATGGCACCGAGCTCTGACTCACTTTATTCGTAAATGTTACATCTCTCTTCTGCGATGTACGTTCAAAACGTATACTTTTCTTTGTTTTTATCAAATAGATCATGAAATAAGTATTATCTGCATTCCTCATACAATGCTAATAATGTACATACTTTTTTACTCTGTATAGTAATCTTCAATCTTCCAATATATTTTGTATACTATGGGTATAGATAGGTATGGATATAACTTATTAATCAGCAGCGCGGCGTCATTAGTCCTTAAAGGAGTCGAGTGCTTAACAGCATTTGTTATGGGAGAGTTTATTTTTCTTTTTCAAAAACTGCACCATCTCTTTCATTCATTTCAGGCATATTAACAATGCAAAAGAAAACCAAACGTTCACAATGTTTAAGAAAATTATCAATATAGGATTATTATAATGGGCACATACTAACAGTATTGTTGTTAGGTGTCCGCTCGCGCTCTGGCTTCGTACTCCTGTACCTACTAACCTAGAGAATGACAACGAATCTTCCCTTCACAGTGTAAACCAAATAAAATTGCACTAAGCACCTTAACGTCATTCTATCATTTTGCTATCTTCGGTCTCATTCATTCACTTGATTTTTATATACCATGGCGTCTTTTTAATCGACATTTTTAAAACATTTTCTTCCACACAACACCTAGATCTAACAACTACAAACACAATAAGAAACAATTAGACAACTGGAGCAGCTGTTCTGAAATAACGTGCGTACATATATTCCACAAATTATTTATATTTATGTACATACAATTCATTTATGACGAGCGCCATGTTTCATAACAATTTCAGATAGTGAGTAATATATTAGGAACTTTTGCACATTAGGTATGTGTTTCGAACCCTCTAGTTCGTAGGCCTCGAATCAATAATACAGCGGTAGCTGCACTGCTTCTGTTTACATGACGTTATTAGTTTTTAAATAATATAATAATACAATTAAAATAAACACAATTATATTTTCTGTCTTTTACATGTTTTATTAGAAATAATAATTCAATTAAAAATAACTTTAACTCAAAAAACTCTTTTACTAGGCAATACAACAACATGATTATTGATAATATACCATTGAAAACTGAAATAGTGTACTGATCTAATAGTAAGTTATTACCTGCATATGAACATAGATAGGTCTACCTAAATTGAGACGAAACAACTAAAGTGACTCCATCTAATGAGCGTACCGCAGGGAGAATAAAAAACCTTTTTTTCGAGTTGGAAGATCAGTCAAGAGACGGCGAGCTATAGGAATAAGAGATGCCGTGTCGAAGCCGCGATGTCCCTTTATTGTAACATGTAGAGTGTGTATTTGACAACAAGTTCTATTCGACATACCTATAGTAATATAGTTATAGGTGCGAACAGAGCGGCGCCATGAGAGTGCGGTGCGGTGCGGCCGGCACTTGCCTTCGCGGTATCTCCGGTTAGTGCGCTATATTTATCCGCTCTGGAACTGACGCGTGCGGCTAAATCCGTTCGGCGCCGTGCGATGCCGGCCTCCTGCAACCACAACCACGTCACGGAGCAACCCGCCGCGTCACGACGCTCACGTCCCGCTACCACGGCACCGACCTCGAACGTGCATTTTATCCGCACAGCGGAATTCGCGAACGCATAACAATTCATATCGCAGTGCTGTACCAGCTAATAGTTTGCATAGGGGCTTACCTGAGGGCATCGTCTCAATAAGATTTGTGAGCGGGAGCCGGGCCGGCGGCCACGCAAGCCTGGTGGTGGTAGTAGGAGGGCGCCGGCGTACGGTAGTGGTGGTGCGGCGGCGGGGACGAGCGGTACGCGTCCGCCGACGGTGAACTCCCTCGAAAGCCCGCCAACTGACAACTCGGCGGTTCGAAGAGATCCCGGAACGCTGGTGGCAGCTGTTCGGTGGTGGGTGGTTCTGGTGCAGCGTACCAGCCCGAGGTCGCCGCGCGAAACTCCTCCGCCGCTAGCGAGTACGGCTGAGGGGAACAATAGACAGCGGAGGGTGGCAACCGGGGCTCGGTGAACTCGTCCAGTGAATCGACTTGCTTCTCGTATCTAGCACACTCTGCGCCGGGTTCACGTTTCGGTCTACATTCGAAGATGCGTGGTTTAACATCAGGCTTGACGTCGCGCTGGTGACCGAGCGCGTCGGCCGCAGAGAGCGCCTCCTGTGCCGCGAGCGCATCCTGTGCGTGTTGCAACTGCTGCTGACGTTTTATGGCCTCTTCCTTTTCTTTTAAAGCGTCCTTTTTCTTGAAACGACGCCGCCGCCGGAGGTATGAACCATTGTCGAACATGTTGTACGAATCGGGATCCAGAGTCCAGTAACTTCCTTTACCGGGTTTCTTATCATCCCGCGCTACCTTAACGAAACATTCATTCAGACTCAAGTTATGTCTGATGGAGTTCTGCCAGCCTTGTTTATTTTCTCTATAGTAGGGGAATCTCTCCATAATAAACTGATAGATTCCGTTAAGTGTAATACGGCGTTCGGGAGCGTTCTGTATGGCCATCGCGATCAGCGCTATGTAGGAATAGGGCGGCTTGACCATGTCTTTGGGCGCGCCGACGTGTTGCTGATGCGGGTGCAGGTAGGGGGGTCCATAACCATAGCGGTACTGTTCGTAGGCGTAGGGGGTGACGCCGGCCGAGTAGCCGGCGGCGGCTCCTCCGCGGTACGCGTACGGGCCTTGTTCACCGAACAGAGCGTGCATCGTGATGGTAATGTTCAGTGCGGCGACATGGTCGTGACCCGAGCGCGTTGTTCCCTGCTCGGCAACAAAACGAACACTGACTGATTTTGTTTAGATTCACAACAAGGCCCGTTTACATAGCGGCCGCTGAACGAGAGACGAATGAGCGGTCTCGAAGGCGCCCTCACTTGATTAATGCGGCGCACCAAAGCTCCGCCTTACAGCAGTGCATCTCGCTCTCGCTAATTATTACCCGATATATCTGTTCGTGTCTAGCGAGCGCGGCCCCAGGCCGGGCGGAGTCGGGCACGTCCGAGCCTCGTTGTGGTTCCGCGCCCGAATATTATTATCGCACAGCCCCTTTTACCCTATCTTTAGAAGCCCATGCCCTCTAAGCGATTATCAGCACAAAGCTTTATTACTTTATTATATATATGTGCACAGAGTACATGTAGCTATTCTCGCTAATTGTATTTTGTGTTCTGCTAAAAGGGTTAGGTATTTGATAATAAGCGGAACTCTAAATTTTCAATTAACTTGATATTCAATAAATATTATAAATATGACTCTTCTATTGGATATAATTTTATAAATTACCAAAGAACAATTAACACGTTATCTCATATAAGATATAGTTACGTAATGTGACGGCTTCGGGTGACAATTTTTTGAAACGTCGTTTGAATAAGATTTCTTTTTTAGTTTAAGGGTGCCTCCAGCGATCTCACGTCAAAATAATGACTTATCTGTTATTAAGATATAGCTATAGGTGTCAATACAGTATGAGTTCATAAAACGAATCAAAAACTTACAGATTCTACCTGAGTATATTCGGTAGAGGTAGCTCGTGGGTTGAGAAACTGTGGCTGTACTACAAAGTAATAAATAATAGACATCAAACACAAAACAAACACGCACGTAATATAACATCGGATAGATACTATGTAGGACTATTGATGAACTATATAACTATAATAGGAGCAAGTAAGTACTTCAAGTTGGAAAATAGTTAAATTTCATATAATTTTTTTCACGCGGTCTCTCTTTAAACATAAATCACTGTTCGTTGGTGAAAATATCATTAATCAAACTTGTCACATCTGATGAAGATCATCAAGAATGTTAAATAAATATTTTTTTCATTATATTTTAA
The DNA here is from genome assembly GCA_014332785.1 of Antheraea mylitta. Classification (NCBI taxonomy): domain Eukaryota; kingdom Metazoa; phylum Arthropoda; class Insecta; order Lepidoptera; family Saturniidae; genus Antheraea; species Antheraea mylitta. The sequence continues at coordinate 39,355 of JACEII010000074.1, read as the reverse complement.
AGTAGGTACTTTCATGAATTTATGAAAGAAATTTTCACGAGCCACAGCGTTATACAGCACAGTATAGATATATAGTATAGGAAAGGTAGAAAGGCATTGGTTATCTCCTCACTCTCTAGAATACCTACATTAAGTGACTAGTTGTCCCCGTGGGTTTACTCATCTTTATTAGAATACATCTTTATTGGTTACTAATATATTCCGTAATTCTATCGTAATTTGCATTTTTGAAACTTATTGTTTACCATAAACAGATGAAATAAATATTGTGAGTATTTAAACATAGAAACTAGTAAGATACGATGTGAAGGTAGATAGATACCTATTCGAATAGTTTTTTAAAATAATTAGGAGCTTAATTGTGTAAAGATATTAATAATTCGACATGTAACTATCATGTAATCTCTTTCTTGTAAAAATTTTACAAAATCTTTACATATTATATCATACATAGTTACGTTTGTGCTCAGCCTTCGGTTAATTTTTAACTTCAAAAAAAGGAGGAGGTTCTCAATTCGTCTGTATTCGTCTCATAACTTCGGATTGGGTCAACCGATTTTGATGATTCCTTTTTATTTGAAAACTGGTGTTTCTCGTGCGGTCCCATTTTAATTCGAATCCAGTTCTGACAACGGCATCCAGTGCAAAACCCGTATACCTAAGTGTTAAATTTGCATTAAGTATGAACACGACAAATAGACGAATAACTCAATATCATGCCAACCGATTTCGATGATTCATTTTTTATTGTAAAGGATGTACTTCAAGGGTAGTTTGATGAGAGTTTGGTTAGGTTCTGACTATGGGATCCGTGACAAAGTAACACAACTTTCAAGAAACAAGCCTACTCAAGCCTTTCTTAAGGGTCGGCAACGCATCTGTGATTCCTCTCGTATCGCAGGTGTTCATGGATAAATAGTTTATCAAATTAACCAAATTAAATAAAACATATGAATATGTGTGCTACCTAGCTAGCTGGTTTTGCTTAATTTGATAAACTATTTATTTTCCGTTTTTTAGTGCCTTATTTTTATGCCTTTTTAATATTGAAGTCGGTTAATTCTTTATTTTGAATATTTACTTTATATATATTGAATAGCAATTATTATAAACACAAGTATATGCCCAATATAATTGTTCAAATTAGTAACAACGACGAAATTATTCAGTTACAGGTTGTTTTAGAAGTGCGTTGCGTATCTATTAACGGTCTTACTATAAAATTGATAAATTATTAGGCACTTTTCGCCGACGACGACACTTTACAAATAATAATATGTATTTGCATTTGTATTGGAGCACGAAAAAGTGTCTGCAATTTAGCAGATAGTAAATACAGTGCAATTTAAAAACCACTCCTCGAATAATATACAATTGATAATCGCTGTCATGCCGACCTGCAAGCCTCTCTCATAGCTCACCTTCCCATATATAGTCTCAGCGTGTCGCTATGCCGAGTGCTGTACACATACATACAACAGCCATTTACCCATAAACACCTACATAAATACACTAGGCTTACATTTACACAAAATCAAGATAATCACTTGTAGGTAGGTGAGTACCTGGCAATAGGTACGTACTATTGCGGGAACATAGTTAAAATAATTTGAATGTTAAATCTTTTATACTTACAATAAATATTTCGAAAATTGTCGTTATATATCCGATATTAACTCATCGAAGTTAAACATATGTTCGAGCCCCGCGCCACCACAGCGCCACCGCTGCCGCCGCCGCCGCCGGCTCTCTCGAGTAAAATAGTTAATCGTTTAGATAAACATAGGAAGTCGTTACTGTTGAGTGTTGACACAAGCAAATGTCTACAATGAAATTTATGTTTATCTAAATTAAAAAATCACTACCCGACTTATATAAAATAAGTAGAAGAATAAAAAATATATATTCATTAATGTTTAAAGTATGAAACTATCGCGTTGTTCGCCGAAGCATGTAGGTACGAATCTACCGGATCTCACAATCTTCGGTATAACAAGACTGTTTCAAACGAATCCTCTCTAAGAATCTATGTGCGACTAATTACTGTATTTAGTTTCTATATCATCACATAGTATAAAATAAAGTCCCGTACTGTGTCAGTCACAACACTGTACCTGGGACAGGTCAATACATCGTTATTATAATGGTTAGTATAGTATAGTATAGCTTTACGTGGTCTGGCTTTAAATCTCGTATCAATTTATTATATAATAGTAATAAGCCTGTAGTGCTCTCAGTATATTTATTATTTTAATGTTGTGTTAAAGAATATTAGTTGTAAAACTGTTCATAAGCAATATAGAATAAATAACAACTTAAAAATGGTTTCATCGACGGATTTGGAAAACGACGTGTCGTGTCATTTTATTCTTATTCTTCAATTGATATATAGAGTACAAAAATTGCAAATAATATTTTTTATACACTAATAAGAAAATGAAACAATGATGTTTTGTTAAATGCCAGTTTAAAGATTGTCTAAACTAGGTACCTATTCTTTAAAAAGTTCTGTACTTTTCAATTACACATATATTAAAAAAAAAAGGTAAAGTAAGTTGTTTCGAAGATTAACCCATAGACAAACAAAGACAAAAACGTTACAAATGTATATTTAGGCTTTGGTAATGAGAATAGAAAAGTGTAAGAGCAGGCTGTTATGTAGTTGATTTGTTTTGAAAATGTCTACGTTATTGGTTTCCCTGGACTACTAAGGCGAGCGCTTAAGGCACTTCACCGTTTGGCAACAAGCTAAGGGGTGTCAGAGTGGCCGAACGTCGGCTTGAGCTGTTGCATCGGATGCAACACCACCAGTCTGTGTAAACTAAACTAGCTAGCTATTCATAGCTAATATATTCAGTGTGAGTGTATTGCGATAATAGCGTGCTCGAGGACACCACTTCGGGAGATTGAACTTAGCTTTAAGCCGCTACCGAGAGCGTGATCTGTGGTTACGAGGGCGCCGTACACTTTCTGTTTAGAGAGACGGTCGCGGTTCAGTACTGCGTTTGCAAACGCGTTTCGAATAACTTTACCATGACGTTAACCGAGTATATGAGGGTCGTACAGAAACCCGAGTATTCGCACTCACTTTTTTATCGGTCACCACGATCCACCCTCTGACACATTGGACAGAGCGGGAGGATCTATTGGCATGTAATAAATTGGACGTTCATCCATACTAATAATATAGAGGTAAAGTTTGTGAATTTGTGACGTTGTAGGACATAATCTCAGAAACTACTGGTTCGATTTGAGAAATTGCTTCAGTGTTTTATAGCTCATTTATCGAGGAAGATTATATAGGCTATGTATCATCACGCTAAGATCGATGGGAGTGGAACAACGATGAAAAATGTTTCAAATTCGTATTTTTTGCTCTTAAGAGCTTCCGCTACGTGTTAGCGTTAGCCCAAAGTAATTATTACTACACGGACAAAGTCGAGGGCAGTGGCTAGTAGTACATAAAGGTGTCACCCCAGCGGGTAACACGGTAATTTCTAATTATATAACTATGTATAACTATGGTGTATGTATCTAATATTTCACAGTATTACGCATTTTCGTTTTTAATAAAGTTTCCGCTAGGAGAAACACGCCTATCTGTCACTCACGTAAGAAGGTAGCTATGAGACCGCGTTGCGTTTTGTGATTTCACGTTTAAGAACGATAAAGACAAAATCCACGCGGTTTTATTTAGTTAATACCCGCGAATTTTAAACTGAATTATTAAGCGAGGCTCAAGCAAGGCTTCGTATGGTCGCGTCGTAGTAGCGCCTCGGAAAGAGACGAAGATAATGCGCGGAGGAGAGTTCCGATTTTGACGCGGCCGAGAACGGTTGTGTCCGCGCTCGGAGCGATATTTCGTGATTATTGTGATACAGTGTATACAGAGTGAAGTGTTCGGCTTTCACCTTGAAGTGCCCATCTGGCTGACGTGGCGCACACGTGCACCGCAGTTGCGTAACACCTGCGTTCTTTTTCTCGAAATTGAGTGAGAACTTTCCTTTGTATATATCCATTGCTTTGTTTATTATATTATATTGGTACAATTATTTGTTTACTCATTAGTTTATCTATTTATTTACGTAGTCCTTTACCCTTTTAGTCGTTATTTCTTTCTATTTATTTCAATTATTTATTTGTTTAGTAATTCTATTTGTTCTATATCTATTCAAATTATTTACCTTGCCTGTCTCGCTAACGTATTTCCTATATTGCTTTCTTCTTCTGGTTCATTTTAAACAGCTCTCTTGATCTGCACCCGGGATAGACCCGCAATTAACCCGTTCGACGTGGCCCCCTGCCCTTAAGGCAAGTAGGTTGTTTTGCGGCCTCCCTCTCTACGATCTACCGCGATGGATCTGTTAGCACTGGTAGAGTTATACCGCAAAAATCTCCTCGCCAGCGGTCTAGACCTGGAGACCATTAATTTAATGAATTTAACATATCATAATGTTACGTCACAGGCCTCCGAGGGCCATTTTAATATTCCAACCGCGAACACTTTCGCGACCTTATCACCGCGTGCCGCGCACACAGCATACCCGTCAGGTCAGGCAGGCGCCTAGGGCGCCTGTAGCCGCCGTCCGCCCTCTGCCTCCACCTCTCATGTCCGTGGAGGCCTTCCCGGGCCTGCCGGGCGCCTCCCGTGCCCCGGTAGCGCCCGCGCCCATGACCTCATCGCGCTCGCCACCCTCTGTGCCACGCGCGGCTCAACCTGGGCGGGCCCCTATGACTCCCTGGGCCCCCCGGCCTCGACCTCAGGCTTCTTCTAAGCCTCAGACGCCGCCGCCACAGGCGGCTTATGCTTCCTCATCCTCTCTCTCCAGTAAGTTTGACTGGATGAAACATCTACTCCGCGAGCACGACATGAAGGAGGTCCTCGCCTTCCACGCCATAATAGAGGTCGAGGAGGAGCTAGGTCTTCTTACCGCACTAGCGCGCTTCCCGGCTATCGGAGCCGCTATTCAGCGCCTCGCCCGGTCACCCTCTTTTAAATAAGTTTTAAAATTCACGGGTCTTAATAAAGTAAAACCACGCAGTCTATGTCTCTCGTTTTTCAATCCGAGAACTCGTTCAATATTTTAAAAAAAATCCGTCGTCTAGTAGTTTAGACAGGATTCCGGACGTGTTGGTGTCTAAAGCCGACGCGGATTCGGTCATCGATTCCCTGGTTGATTATCTCCAGACCGCCGCAGGGTGACCACGAAAGACATACAAGCGGCGAACGATAGCCGTTTTATACTCCCTGACGACGTGAGAGCATTGATCACGGAAAAGAACGCCGCGACTCGAGCTTACGACGCTTACCCGTTTGTAGAGAATCGCGATCGTTTACGTGTGTTACGAAAAACAGTCAAGTCTCGTATTTCTGAGATCCGGGGCGACAGGTGGGACAGACTCCTGGAGGGTCTCCAGCCGTCTCGCCTGTCGTACTGGACTCTAGCGCGAACTCTCAAATCAGATATGGTCACTCCAATACCTCCTCTCGACAGAGGCCCCGGGTTGCCTCCCGCGTTCGATAGCATAGATAAAGCAGAATGCCTTGCCGCAAGCTTAGAGAAACAGTGCTCGCCAAACACTAATAACACTGACCCTTTCCATAACGAATTAATCGAATCAGCTGCGGAGCATGTACTCGCGTCTCCTCCGGCGGATACCCTAACCGCGATTACTTTCGATGAAGTTGCAAGCGCAATTAAGCGTCTCAAGCCTAGGAAGTCCCCAGGTCCCGATGGGATCAGGAACGAGGTTCTGAAACTCCTACCTGATCGCATCATAGCTCTATTGGTCTGCGTCTTAAATGCGGCCATGTCCCAGGGTCACTTTCCGGCCGTCTAGAAAAAGGCCATAGTGATAGGTATTCACAATCCCGTCAAGAAAGCTACGCTTCCCGTTATCTATCGCCCCATTAGTCTGTTAGATACCTTAGGAAAACTTTACGAGCGGCTCCTTCTGAACCGTCTCCAGTTCTCGATTACAGATTTAAAATTAATACCACCTGAGCAATTCGGATTTCGCGCCGAACACTCTTGCACGAATCAAGTACACCGCCTCACGGAGTACATCCATAAATTATGTAAATCTCGCGTACCCGATAGGTTAATTCATATTATCCGCGATTATCTCACTGGTAGAACATTCCGCTTCAGAGTGGATGGTGAACTATCGCTGCCTCACCCGATACGCTCAGGTGTGCCACAGGGCTCCATACTCGCGCCCACGGTCTTCAATTTGTTCATCGGTGACCTACCTCGGTCTCGGGGGGTCGAGGTAGGTTATTACGCTGACGATACCGTTATTTACACTTCCGGCTGGCGGTCGCACTTTCTTAGGAAGCGCATCGAAAAAGCCGTTCACACTCTCGGTGAATGGTTTCGTCGATGGCGCATAGAAGTTCATCCCGATGAGTGCCGTAATACTCTTCGATCCCACGAAACACGCTAATAAATTTGAGCCCATCAGGCTATATGGAATCGATATCCCTTGGGTCGAAGAGGTCAAATATCTCGGTGTTACATTAGATAGACATTTAAAGTTCAATTCACATATAGACAGAGTGCGAAACAAAGCCACTATGGTCTTGGGTCGCCTCCATCCGTTGCTTGGTCATAAGAGTAAAATGTCCCTCAGACACAAGCTCACTTTGTATAAGACGTGTATCCGTCCCGTGATGACATATAGCTACCCCGTTTTTGCGCATATGTCCAAATATAACTTTGATAAGCTGCAGGTTCTCCAAAATCGTGTTTTACGTAAAGTGACCGGTGCCCTGTGGTACATCCGGAGAGTCGATCTCCATAGAGATCTAGAGATCCCTTCTGTCTGGGCGTACGTAAAATCACTTACGATTAGCTATTTTGAAAAAGCCGCAAATCATTCCAGTCCGTTTGTGGTATCCGCCGCAAACTATGAATCCGTAACTAACGCTGCGCGTTATAAAAAACGTCCGCGACACATTTTTACCGACCCTCCTGATTCAATCACGCCAGCGAACGATCAGTACCAGTCCAGTACCTGTCCCTCGAAACAAAGCGTGTTCACGCCCACACCCGCGTAACCACAGATCACGCCGCCGTGGTCTGGGGGATAATTTCGCTCCCGCACACCCGATTAGACCTCCCACGGCAGCGGCTCAAGCCTCGGTTCGATCCCTCGGTAGTGAGTCCTCGAGTGCGTTGCTTGCGCGATACGGTGACACACAAATATACATTACTGCTACAACATTACACGATCACCCTCATACATGTGCACGCCTACACACTTACACATGAAAGTGGAAGGGTTTACTTTTTTTTATCGAACTGAAAAACTTTCAACTTTCCGATAATAAATATATGGAGGAGTTGTTGAGACGTGTACCTAGCCTTGAGCCGCTGCCGTGGGAGGCCTAATCGGGTACACTAGCGACGTGTAGTATAGTGATACTAACTAACTACTAATATTGATACTTTGTATTGAGACTGTGCAGCCCATTATGTTTGATTAAGTTCGGCTGAGTGCCTTAAGCGCTCGCCTGAATAGTTCGGTGAAGCTGTTAAGACCTTGCTGGGTCAATAGCGTAGCCATGTCGAAAAAAAAAGTAAGAATTAGGTAACTGCAGCAGTTATCGAGCTCATTATTAATTTTAAACAGTTCAGGGTGAATATGTCGGTTTTCTATCAAATTCATCTTTTTTAAGTTTTTGCAGACATACGTTAAATTATCACTAAAGTATCGATAGTAGTGTTGTCCAAATGTAAGACCAAAACGAGACTTGGCTTGGTGTCGATATTGGTCGTACTATTGCGCTCTCAGTCTTTGTCTTACAGAAAGACTCTTGCAAGTCTTGCATTTACCTATTAGCTATAGCTAGTGCTATTTATCAAACACAGTAGGTTAGAGCTGGGGACAATGCAACGGGTAGGTACATTTTAAGCTTATATTTACATATACATAGTAGAGCCCAATCAAATTCATAATGAACAAGAATTTAAAGAAATGTTTACAGGAATAATAATTTACATTTTTTTCTCATGGAAAGATAAAACATGCTTTCTTAAGCCTGAACTGTTTTGTGCAGTTTACAAATAACAATTTGAGTCACATATATTATTTCGATAAACTCATTAAATTTATATTTAGATCTTAAAGTGTTTGAATCGGATGCTAGAACTCTTACAACTCCGATTAGAACTAATTGACACTCACAGAACATTGTAAGTTTATTAATCTGAGAACAATTATAATCCTATAGACTCGAAGAGAATTATGCGTATAAATTAAATTGATATATAAAACTCTTACTTATAAGCACACACCGAAAGACAGAAGATAGTTGAGCATACTTTGATAAATATATATATTTATGCTAATATTATAAAGTGCTAAAATTTGTGAGTTTGTGACGTTGTAGGGGATAATCTCAGGAACTGCTAGTTAGATTTGAAAAATTGTTTCAGTGTTAGAGAGATCCTTTATTAAGGAAGCTTATATATCATTACGCTGAAAACAATACAAGCGGAGCACGAATGAAGAATGTTTCTAAACCATTTTTTTTTCCTTTTGAGAGTTTCCGCTGCGTGTTTGTTAGCTCAAAGTAACTATTTCACATGTTCGAAATCTCGGTCAGAAGCTATTAATTAACTTTTTGGCAGTCATTACCTATTCTTACGATTACAATATTCCTTGTGAGGGTAGCATAATCAATCACACTCACACAAATAAACAATGATAATCGTCAGCCGACTGATTAGCAATCAAAATATCGTGTAAAATATATTGTTGTTCTACTAAATCTAATGTTTCAGTATAAAATTTTACTAAATAAACTACTTCTTGTACTCCTATATTATATAAAATTTTACTAAATAAACTACTTCTTGTACTCCTATGTTA
>JACEII010000074.1:13819-30468 GCA_014332785.1 Antheraea mylitta | reverse complement strand
TTTACTAAATAAACTACTTCTTGTACTCCTATGTTATATAAAATTTTTGTATACATCTATTAGTTAAAACTGTTTGTTGTTTGAATGTTTGATGGAAACAATCGTGATTTTGATACCGATACTGGAGAACGTGTATCAATATTGGTATTGAAACTAAACAGATTCTTGTGAAAAAAAATCATTGCAAACGACTTGGAATATCTAATGAAATACATTTCAATTATGTTTTAAATATTTTTCCACCTATCTAATTCTTTGTGCAGCCATCACTGCTAAAGAACTATTTTTTAAATTTAAAACGTATATCTATCGTATATCTACAGGAAAACCATCCATAGGTGTTTATAATAATAATAAAGTGTCTGTAATATCGAAATTAAAAAAAACAACAATGATTGTGTGTGAAAGTATACACGCTTCTGATAACAAAAAAGCAATTTTTGTCGGTATGTCTGTCTGTTTGATCCGGGTAATCTCTGAAACGGCTGGGCCGATATTGACAGGAATTTCACTGGCAAATACCTGAAATTACAGCGGGTTCTTAGGTTACTCTAAATCAGACTAAGTGATAACCGCGGCTTCGTCCGTAATGTTATCTCCAAAACGGTTAAGCTGATTTTCACGAAACAATCACCAAGAGATAGCGGGCATCACAACAAGTAATTCTATTTTAATTTAGACTAGCTGTTAACAGTGGTTTTGCTCGCAGTACAATCTCTAAAATGGTTAGACAGATAAAAAATTATTGAGGTTATTCTGTTTTAGATTAGCTGTTACCCGCGACTCTGACTGGATGAAATTTAGCAAGATTTCAAGATTTCAACTCTTTCTTTATTTTTAATTAGAGAAATCAGCTCACTGTTTAAAATTCGACATCATAATGATTAGTAACTTTGAAGATAGACGAGGTCTTCTCAATAAGATCTTAGATTATAAACGTTTTCTTGCGAAACAGACAAGCCTTTATTTTTTGTATAGTCACAAAATCGTAATTATAATGACTATGTAAATTAAATGTAATGTAAATTTATATCTTTATAATAATATTTAAGTTATTGTTTCATTCGTTCCTTACACAGTATAAATGAGCATGTAGGTTGTTGTTTTATGGTGGGTTAAAATTCCAAATATGTCGCTGATGATAAACCTCATGAGGCACGCTGTTAGTATTTAAATATCTAGTGTACATCTCAGAGTTTCTATGTAAAGACTAAGTAGAGCAAGCACACGGACGGCGTTGTCCTCCATTCGTATGTGTTTTCACAACACTACCGACACTATGAAATGAAACGACGTCGAATACACTTTTTCTATTTAGTATTTTTTTTTACAATAATCTCAGGGCAAAAACGCTCTCAGAGACAATAACTATCACTTAGTGACAATAACAATAATGATCTCAAGATCTCAGAAACAATAATAAATAATGACTAAATCTTGCACGTCGTATATATTTTTTCTCGACTACGCCATTGACCTAGCAAGGTCTTAACAGCTTCACCGGACAACGTCGTATACGCACTTATAAAAGTATCATCTTCCTTCACCTACCGACAACCCAAGTGAAGAAAGTGTGAAAGAAATCCTTAGTTTAGCGAAGTACTTAATTTATGATTTTGTACATAGTTGCGAACGTAACACTATATGTTCGTTAATAATACTAATTATACATAAACAACTATTTCATTGTCACACGAGGATTAATATAAATGTATATCAGTAGGGGAGACCGAGGAGGGTTGTAACAATTTTTACATTACCTAGCATACTTCAGCCAAATACAGGTATATTCGAATGAATTTTATAACTCACCAAGTGCAATGTTATACACTTTGTAAATTAACTATAAATACGATTAAAACAACCAAGGCATATGAGAAAAACGATGAAAACTGAAGCAACTCTCCGCGTTACAACTCTCCTAGTGCCGAGGTAAGTTGTAACAGCTATGTATTTGGGGATTAAATTCATTATAAACATTGTTATTGGCTAATAAAAACAGTTTTATAAATCTTTATTATTTATTACGTTATGTCACATAAAAATAGTAAGTAACGATAGAATATGAGTTAGTCGGAGGAACAATTATGACATATATACTGTACTTCACCTCCAGTACAAGCTTCATGAGACCATTTCTTACACTCAATACATTGAACCCAGGTTTCATTCGACTTACTGTTGGAATAAGGCTCAAGACAACATAAGCAATAGCAGTTATTTTCTGCCTGGTGGTTTTGTTACAACTCTCCTCTGTTAGAACTGTCACAACTCTCCTCGGTCTCTCCTATTTTATCAATGTCTCTTATTGTCAATAGATGGCGTTAAATGTAACATTTTATATGAGGGCCATAAGGTTTAAGGAGTATTTTATCATATTTCTTTTGGTACTTTTATTTCGAATCCTGATTATCATTATAATTCGAAGCTACGTTTTGACTTAAAGAATACTTCATTACACTTTTTAGTTCATGCACTGGATCTTAATGCCACAAAACATCTTCCAGTGAACTAACGTTATCCTAGAGGCACTACAGATAAGTATAAATTACTAACGTAATCATTATAATACTAATAAGAATGAGATTAGCATTCAAGTACAATTAAAACACAAGTTATTAATTATAAGAGTTTTTAAAATATTGAGAGAATTGAGAGAGTTTTTTATGTCATATCAGGCAAACGAACTGATGGGCCACCTGATGTTAAGTCATCATCACCGCTTAGAAACTCATTAGGAACATCAGAAGAGTGAAAAGTGCGTTGCCAACCTATGTTGATGGGAGTTAGGAAAAGGGGATGGCGGGAAGGGCGAATGTGGAGGTGGGCCTTCGGCGCTCTCACTGACCGAACGAAACGCAACAATGCAAACAACGTTACTTCACGTCCGTTTTCTGTGGGTCGGGTGGTGCTACCCCGGACAAGACGATCCATTCATGCTGAAACCAGTAATAGCTTCAGTGTACCTTTACCACCTATAGTACGCCTACACCTTCTAGTGTTAGAGTGCGAGTTGTTAAATAGGAGTCTTATTAAAAGACAAGCATATATTTTTATAATTCACAAATTTCGATAAACATATTAATATTTTTAAGTATTCGTAAAATCCGAACGTAACATAACATTTACTTAAAAAGAGAGTAGAATTAAATATGCATTTAATTTATGTTATAATACTAGAGTGCTCTTTTCAGATCTACTCGTCAAAATGTTATTAGTCGAATAAAATAACAATAGATCCAAAATTGTATAACAGCGCGATCTAACAATATATTCTAATACAAAAATATAAATTTCCTCAAAATATAGCTTATATAGCTATATATGTAACTAAGTTGCAATTTTTTTAAAAAGTTATAAGACGGCGTCATCTAGCGAGATCCAAAAGTAAGCGATACCAGCAGTCAGTACTTTGAATTTCATTATTAATAGGTCCGCAATTAAATATCTTCGTGTCGGGACAGATTGAAGTATACTGTTATTGGTGAAATTAACTGTTAAAGGTAATGAAATGCATCAATTGGTACAAGCGCGTCATCACTAACGTCGCATACTACGACAGAATCGTTGGAAAGCACTAAATCTAGCGTTTGTTGTATACATTGCGGATACCACTAAATTGCGTCAGTCTAAGTAGAGATAATTCGTCAGTCAAGAAGTTTTCGTCCTGTGATTGGCAGTTATTTGAATTACGACACATCATCCTGAGAATTGATATTCCATACTATGTTGCTCGTATTCAAATCACCTAAAGTCTATCAGAAGGATTTTCAGTCAGGATATTATAAACACTGTACAAGAAATTATGTAGTTGCTGTGAAAATGACTTACCTTGGCTATTATATACTAGCTGTTGCCCGCGGCTCCGCACGCGTTTTTTTTTTTAAATTTATTAAATAAATGTAAAATTTTGATCACATATCTAGTGTAAATTACAATAATACTCTTTCAAAAATATTTGTAAGTATCACACGCACATCATCTACTGTAACAGGTAACATGTACTTGTACATTACATATGTGAATACGAATAGTGAATCGAATGGGAAGAGATTTATCATCAGCCACATAACTGGAACTTTAAACTGCTATATATGACCCTTAGTGCCCACTTACACTATATAAGAAAGTAATGAAAATATTAAGCTATACATTTTCGAACAATATGTGTTAAATATTTTATTATATAGATATAATATGTCCATAGTGTCAATATAATTAAGTTATTATCATACCTTGCTATAATTTAAATCACATATAAACATATGACTTTCAATTACAACAGCGATACCCTTGGTGTTACAGTTGTTCATAGGCGACGGTAACCACTTACCATCAGGTGGGCCGTCAGCCAGTTTGCTGCCTTTTGGTATAAAATTCTTGGAGTCCAGTACAGCTCGTGTATGTTTACAGTGAACAACATATTTTTGATTAATTTCACATGGACGAAGGCACGGATAACAGCTTATCACTACATAGTGTAAGAAAAAGTCCTGTTCCACGTCTGTCTATATGTCTGTTCGCGATAAGATTAAAAACTACAGAACGCATCTTCATGCCGTTTTCACCAATATATAAAATGATTATTGGGCAAGGTATAGGTATAGTTTGTTTTATTATCAGGGCGGGCAACGTCTGCTCAACCCGCTAGCTTAAAATAAAACAGCTAATTAGTTACTTATTTGTCCGTAAAATTCCCGTTCAAATATTACTTGTAGTCCGGTGAAGCTATTAAGACCTTGCTAGATCAATAGCGTAGTCATTTCTAAGAAAACAAAACCCTTCAAATAGGTCCAGCCGTTTCGGAGATTACCCGTAACAAATAAAAAAACACAGACATATCCACAGAATTAAAAAAAATGTTGATATTTGTAGCATCACGGATATATTTAATATAAAATACACTTACTTTACTTTTATTATATGTAATATATCACAAATCAAAAATTGGGTACAAAACTAACGTAGAATAAAGTTTTTGAGGAGTTTTTGGCGGGATTTTAGTCTGTCATGTAGTGGATTTTATATTTTATTCATAATCTTGTCTTACTTATCTGTATATTGTGTTAAATTGGTAGAGTTTTATGTAATATGGTTCGTTTATTGGGCATAAATGAAATGGAATATAAATAATACCGCGAAGCATGAATTCTGTTGTCTGGAAAATTAAGAAGATAAAAATTTATGAAATATTACATAGAGGATTTGGCGCTTATACCTTTACATTATCTTGGATATAGAAAAAAACTACCTATATTAACTACTTCAGAATTGGCAGTATGGATTAATTCCTTTGACTATCTTATTGGATGAATATTATTACTACTAAACTTTTTTAATAGCGACACAAAATAAACTGTAGAAATGTTTGCGATATAAACGTACCACGTATAATTAAAAATTGGAAACAAAAATAACGTAGAATTAACTGTTTTAATAGGAACACAAAATAAACCATGAAAATATTTGCGAGAGATTGTTATCGCGTTACCATGGCAACGCATATAGTACTGACATTAACACGCATCGAAAGCTTCCAAAATAGCCCGATTTTGAGACATTCTTCATTAGTGCTCAGCTCCTATTGGTTTAAACGTTATGATATGTAGCCTATAGCCATCCTCGATAAATGAACTATCTAACACTAAAAGAAACTTTCAAATCAGATCTGTAGTTCTTGAGATTATCGCGTTCAACCAAACAAACAAACTCTTTAGCTTTATATATTAGTATAGACTACGGTAATAATAGGTCTTTAACTATGGAAGTGCCGTTCTGCAGTACTGGCCATTTCAAATCAAAATAATTTTTCTTTGGCTAAGAATTCTAATTTCAAATTAATTTTATTTTAAAAACATGGAATTCTTTTCCAAAAGTAGTCATTTGTTTATTGATTAGTTTTACATTTTCACCAAATTTCAATCTTTTTTGGCATCATTGATACGTTAAAAATTCGAGTAATTATGGAATATGAGTACCGTCGTGGCAGCAACGCGGCAAAAGCGGCACGCAACATCAACGACGTTTACGGAGCTAACACTACAAACCAACGCACCACCTGTTATTGATTTGCTCGCTTCCGTTCTGGGAATTTCGACCTGAAAAATGAACCTCGCGGTCTTCCGAAGACTTTGGTCGAGAATGACGAATTAAAGGCGATTGTGGAAGCTGAAGATATACAATCTACGGCTGAATTAGCAGCAGCTTTCGACGATAGCGTCAAAACAATATTGGTCCATTTGCGTCAAATTGGCAAGGTAAAGAAGCTTGATAAATGGTTGCCCCACGAACTCAATGATAGCCAGCGCGAAGTACGCGTCGAGACGTGCCTTGCACTGCTCAACAGACACACAAATGAAGGAATTTTGAACCGCAAAGTTACTTGTGATGAAAAGTGGATTCTGTTTGATAACCGCAAGCGCTCAGCAAGTTGGTTGGATCCTGGTTCATCACCCTATGCCCTAAACGAAAACGTACCCCTAGAAAATTGATGATCACTGTTTGATGGTCTAGCGCCGGTGTGATTCATTACAACTTCTTACCAAACGGGGTGAGCATTACTGCAGATGTGTGCTGTGAAGAACTGAGCACAATGATGGAGAAGCTGGCACATCTCCAAGCAGCATTGGTCAATCGCTAGTCTCCGCGGCTCCTGCACGACCTCATATTGCACAGCAGACGGTCTCCAAGTTGCGAAAACTGGGGTTGGAAGTTCTCCGTCACCCGCCCTACTCACCAGACCTTGCGCCTACAGACTACTACTTTTTCTAGAATTTGGATAACTTGGCGGGAAAAAAATTCAATACCCGAGAGGCAGTACAACATGCCTTTGAAGAATTTGTTGCCTCCCGTCTAGTTGATTTCTTTAAGAAGGGTATCAATAAACTGCCACTGCGTTGGCAAAGTTGCATTGATTGCATGGGTGATTACTACGATTAATACAAATAAAAAATGCATGAAGAATATTCGTTTAAATTTTTTCATACTAAACAGCAATTTCATATGTAAAGACCTAATATTATACTACTAGTATATATTACCATACCAAAATTCTTTAAAAGCCGTCTGGTAGTTTTTGTGTGAACCACGTAGGAACGACAATGGTTTTTTTTTAAATTATGGAAATGTGTTCTATCGTTAAGTCTAAGCCCCATCATATTATTTTTCCTTTAATATATATAATGTATAAATATCGTTCCGTTACTCTTTTAATATATTTGTTTATGGATTGTATCAATAAAATTCTAATCTATACATTTACCTAATAAGAATTTAAATATAACGCGACTGTACTTTTTAGATTTTTGTGAAACATGTTTTGAACAGAGCGAGTCATTGTGATTTCGCAAATAATAAATGATTTAGTGACTGCAAACATGTGATTACAATTTTTGTACAGAATACTTTCAATATTTAGTGCAATTAAATGTGATTTCATTTAATGTAATAATAACTCTGGTTGTTCATTGGGTATTGTTCTGTACATACTATTCAATAGTAAGTAGTAATGTAAGTTTCAATGTTTTTATGAACACTAATACAATATAACTGAGACAACATAAACGTATGAAAATATCAGCGATCTTTATTGAAACTATAGACTGTTTTTTTCCTTCGGGTGCCCTTATTATATTATCAATACATAATTTAAAACAACGCATCTCATAAATAACTACCATAACCTTATAATATAACTATTATAATCCTGATGATCCATTCCAATCTAGCCTATTGTTACGAGTTTTATAAAATAACTACAACGTTTTTGAGATTCCATCAGAGTGTTTTCAGTTTCTGCAAGTATAATCGAAGCATCGTGAACTTCCCGTGACCCGCAACCAAACAAACATATCCGCTCTAACCTACGTCTTATAAAGGGGTTTGAATATAATAAAATAATTCATAAAGTCTAGTTATTTAAAATATATTTCATTTATATTACATTGCACATATTCAAAGTGTTATACTTGCCATTATAAATTGTTTTTCTTTTTTATTTTAATATAAACCTTGCAATAACGTTATTTATTTTAAAACACACACTAGATTAATAAATAATCTGCACACTTGTTATTAGCCTATACTATCCCTATATGTGTAAACTTATAAACATATCCATTTTTGAATGTTTCTATAGTTACAAATCTAAATGAGCTAAATCCAATTTTAATTGTTCATATAACATTTCATTTTTTTAAGATTTTCAGTCTTTATATACTGACAACGAAGTACAAATTTTGCAGTTCATAAGGACTCCGATTCGTGCCGCCGTGCGGGTCTGACGCGTGCGCTCTTATCGTTTTTTTTCGACGTGAATTTTTACTCGTGTTACGTTTCCAATTTTTAGTAAGTGTTCCAAGTTTTAGTAAGAAGTGTTAGGACTTCCTCCTAGGCACTGTAGGTCCCCTGTGAGGCATTGCACTTCGCCCACAGTTTCCTTTTGGCCCGGACTCCGGAGTCCGTTAAATTAAAAAAGACGCACCCCCCTGCCCCTCTGGCAGGGAGGTTTCAAATGTCTTCCCCCGCTCCGCACCCCTCCACAGGCCCCGCTATGGCCAACCTGACTTCCGAACAGCGCGAGGCCGCGCGCTTTCGGAAGTTCATTTCGAAGTTATGCCCGGACATCATTATTGAGTACGACCGCTTCTGTAATGACACTGACACTCCGCATTTAACTGTCACCTGAGTCCCAGGTGCGTTAAGTGCTTAGGTGAACACTCCACTTCGGAGTGTTCGCGTACCAAAGACTCGCTCTATCCTCCGAGTTGCATTTTGTGCCGCGGCGTGGGTCATACCGCGAATTATCGCGGTTGTCCCCGCGCCCCGCGCTCAAGACAGCCCCGATGCGCTAGGCAGGTTTCGCCCTCCAGGGCACCTGCGGCGTCTACCCGCCTCCGCTCCCCGCCTCTCGACTCTCGACAGGCCTTTCCGGGCCTGCCGCGCGCGTCACGCGCACCGGCAGCGTCCGCACCTGCGCCTAACGCAACCCCCCTCCTCGCGCGGGCCCCTTCGGTCCCGTGGACACCGCAGATCGCAGCGCGACTCAATCCCAGACTCCAGGCGGCGAAACCTTCACAGGCAGACACCGCAGTCTCTCTCATGTATGGACTGGTCCGCCGAGCTTCTAGTTTTTCACGAGATCTCCGAGATCTCAGCATACGATGATGTCGCGAACGACCCCAAACAGGGTCTCATTCGCGCAATCGCAAAATTTCCCGCCATCGCGGCTACGATTCAAGGGTTCGCGCGCGCCGCCGTCTCGAAAAAAAAAATAATTTTTCAATATAAGATAAAAAGGTAAACTCGTATGTTTGCGTCTATCTTCCCCTAAACCGTTAAAAATTCGTAATCTTTATTTTTAGATCCCAGCACCGGTGCCGCCCTCTTACATTGTAAATTCGATCTCTTTCTTTCATTTTTCTGTAGCCGGCCACATCGCGAATCCCTGTCCCGTGCGTCACGGGCAGAGAGCTATCGTTTCTGTACCCGCACACTATTTGTTCGCGTTTTCTTGGTAATGTCTTTGTTCGAGGCCACCCGGGTGGACACAAAGATTTTGCTATCGCGATACAGTACACACCACATCAATTTACACATACATAGTTAATCAGACATGCACCTTACACACCTGGTGGAAGGGTTTACTTTTTTTCCCTTATCGAACTGAATCGAGTAGATTTAGTTTATCTCTTTTCGAATTACATGTTGTGTTGTTGTATCATGCAATTTTTAATTGTATGATCCAAAAACGGATACATGTATTAGCTTAGCATAGTTTAGCTAGGATAGATCGGGTTTTTCTAGGTAACGGCCAAGTCGAGGTGTGCCGAGCACCCTTGAGCTAGTTACCATTACAAAATCGGCTGAGTGCCTAAGCGCTCGCCTTAGTAGTCCGGTGAAGCTGTAAAGGCCAAAGAATTAAGGCCAATAGCGTAGTCAGTTCGAGAAAAAAAAAAGCAGTTCCTAAAGTTTTTAGTTATTTTTTTTTATGTTCTTCATATTTTACATATACAAATTTTGAAGATCAATCAATGAATTTTGAAAAAGAACATAAAATATAGGAACAGCTAAAATTGGATTTAGTTGATTTGTAATGACACAAATTAAAAGGTTAAAAGTTGTAAACAGAAGTTGCAGATTGGTAATGTACTATATAGATTCTCATCAAACTTTACATTTTTAAATAGTATTCCATAGAATTGTCAATATGCTAAAGTGATAAGACATATGAGGGGTATAGAATCAAATGCAGCTAGTTGCATGTTTTTTTAAATATGAACTGCGAATGCAAAAATAAACGTCTGTCAATTGTCTACAACCTTAACTTATAATTTTACATCAAAACCAGTTTAAAAATCTTTATTGGGATCAAAGTCATCTTAAAACCGGCTGCAAACATCAAAGACAGCTTAAATCTCGGTTACGCTCTTAGCTGCATTTGATTCTATACCCCTCATATGATAAACTAATAACATTTACAATATAAAATATACACATAAACCATGGTAAGGCCAAAGTAAAAGGTTTCAATGACCTTTACACCTTTATGCCTATCACGGTTAATGGATGAAGGAGATAGGTTACAATACAGTAATCTGGAAAATGACCTTTAATGAAAACAAAACACACTTTCAGTTGAAGCCGATGATAACTTTATCAAAACTGATCGGAATAGTAATTAATGTCAGTGATAATAGATTGTTTAAGAAAGGCTTTGCTTCATTAATATTGTAATGATTTGAGCCAACCTTTGATTTGTATCATTTTTTGTATTTAAAACCAGAAAAAAATAACATTCTATGTCAGTTTTGTAAAACAGTCTAAAAGTAAAAAACTTTAATATTGCAAAAATATATTTTTTGACTTGTAAAATTGGCTTGCAACACAAAATCGAACCTGAACCCTACAAATACTACAGCTTATTCAGTTATAATATTTTAACAAACACATTACGATTTCGAAAGATTACAACAACATAACAAGGTTCATAATCTACTTGAAATGATTTTATCAAAGCATAATCAACAGCATTTTATCTTTAATATTATTTATGAATATAGCATTCATAGTTATACATACATACAAATTTCATAAGATACAAATTTAATCACAATAAAGTAAATAAATACTTTGTTATTATCATTCATAACAAAATATTAAATGACAGCTTTAATTATAGATAATAATACAATTATAGAGCTAGAAAATTAGCTCTGGTGTAATTTTATTATTTGAATTAATTTTAATAGTGATTTGAATACGGGTAAATCAAGATTACAAACAAAGAAGATATTCCATAAAATATAATCAAAATATATAATCAAAACATTTACTCTTTGGAATAATTAATACTTCTGAGATAGAAAATATAACATATTCACCTCAATGTCTTAAGTTTTTTTAATTCTTGTAATACTTGATCATAATCTTCTCTGACTCTTTTGCATTCAAGTTGTAAATCTTCAAACTGACTCTGCAAACAAAAATACAAAAACTATCATATACCAAAATACTATAAATGGTTCTCCTATGCTATGCAATGAGCAATGCAGTACAAATTATCACAAGACATGTCCCTATCCGACCTGCAATTTTAATATCACATCTTATTCTGAAATATTTTATGTTTTAAAAGGATATGGTTTCATGTAAGAATATAAATTTGGTAGTTGGTAGAGCCACACTGAAGCTATTAATTGTTTCAGCATGAAAGGTTCGGCTCGTCCGGGATAGCACCACCCGACCCACAGAAAATCGATGTGAAGTAACAGTGTTTGGATTATTGTGTTTCGTTAGGTCAGTGAGAGCACCAGAGACCCTTCTCCTCTCCCTATCTCGCCATTCCCCCAAACACAGGCTGGTAACGCATTTGCGACTCCTTTAGGGTTGCTGGTGTCTATGGATGGTGATGATCGCTTAACTGGTGACCCATTTTTTCATTTGCACCTATATGATATAAAGAAAAGGTTTTTCAACATGTCGAATTCTCTTATCAATGTGGTTACCTCTTTAGCATTAAAAGAATTAATACAAAAATAGCATTCTGGTTTATGCCAGTTGTCAAGGCATTCTTTATATTTAGACAATCCTGTTTTAGAATAAGAAATCTTTATTTGCAGAAAGGAGTAAAAATTAGATAAAAGAGAAACATATTTATTTTTCTTTGCCACTGTGTAAAGACAAACACACAGCTGACTGTGTCCTGGATTTACTTTTTTTTTTCTTGATCTGACTATGCTATTGACCTAGCAAGGTCTTAACAGCCTCACCGGAGTACACCTAGATTTACAGTCATATAATAAGTATGAACATTAACATTGAGATTTTCTGGAAGATTGTTGAGTAATATAGTTGTACAAACATGTTATCATTTTCATGTTGAATTATGTTTTTTAAATCTTAAACAAATCATTCCATATACAGATTTACTTCATAAAACCTGCCTACTGTTCATTATTATATATTTCATTACATCCAGTAGTACTGAAGAAAAAATAATTGACATACTTGACAAATGGATGACTGCTGTTTCATTGCTACACAACTCTCCATTACATCTTTGAATTTCTCCTTATCACTTGTATGAGCTTTTTGAGTTTCTGTCAGCAACTTGTCTATACGATTTTTATATTCAGTGACCACTAGAGAGATATACAAATTACATTAAAATACAATAAGCAATAATCTTCAAGGTTTTTGATAAATGGAATTGTTACAGGCCATTGCACATAAAATCAATTTGAAGTAAATAAAAGAAAAAATCCAGTTGCACATGTATAAAAAAATTAATAATCATTATGAGTTACTAGATAGGATTAAAGATTAATATAATACGAAGAGGAATAGAAAACAGATAGACATGTAGACAAAGAGAGGCATCCTTCCCAGAACTACAATCTCCACTACCATTCTCACAATAAGGGAAAGTTTCAGGAGCATTTAACTTTCAAAGAAATTTACTTTTAAGCAACAATAATTAGTGATAGAAATTACACATTCTCACAACACAGTGGCTTCTTCACTCTAATTACATGGTCATGACAAGAAATGTATAATCATCAGAATATTTACAAAATAAAAATATATGAAATTAGCATATATAAATGTAACAGAAAAAAAAAACAATAACAGAAATTAAAAAAATAACTGTTCACGATTTTTTTACGCTCTACTGATAACTACACAAATCAGTGTTAATATTTGTGTATTGTATAGTGATTTTATTCTGACTATAAATGTTAGTTCGACGACAGAATTACAATACTAGATCGAATTTTTCAGTGTTATTATTATTTGACTACTATCATTTTAAAGCAGTAGAATTGCTTTGAAGAAATTTCTCGATAACGAAATCTAGGGCTAATGATAATAGGCAACGAAACCTTCAACAGATTCAACATTCTCGTCTTCCGATTTGCGTTTAACGATTCTAAATCGAAATAGATTGTGTATAAAGCAGTATACACAAATCCAAAAATTGATGAAGAATACGAACTTACCATTTAACTGATATTTTATTGATCGCAGTTCAGAAATACAGCGTTCTCCTGATAACTGCACATCATTGTAGTTATGTTGTAAATAATTAAGATAAATGTAAACTAGAGTGATAAAAGACAGCAACACAACAAACACTACAATGAATTTCTTTTTGAACTTAAATAACGATAAATATAAAAGCATATCTAATGACTTTTTCACCGAAACAATTTTATCACGAAAATTATGAATTGCCAAATACAGCATAAAGTATAAACACATAAAATTCACCTATCGATTCGTGCTGCCAATGTCATTTGACCATATTTCCCATAAATATAGTCTTTCCCCCAAATTTGGAAAGGAGGAAATACTGACACCCCACATAATATCTCAAATAAAAAATATCTTCTAGAGAAATTTAATATTATTTACAAAAGTTAAAGCATGTCTATGAGTGAGTAAAGGATATCGACATAAATGTATTAGATGACGTTAACTATGAAAATGTGACAGTTAGATACTTAGTTTCAGGTGAAATACACAAAATATTAAAACAAAATTTTTTCATACAATATTTATAATTGTATTATTATTTATTACTTATTATGCTATTATCGATAATTTATTTAATAAGTAATTCGTTTACTGTATGAAAATATGTTACCAATGTGATCACGGAAGAAAGAGAAGAATGGAAATAAGAAAGAGAAACAGTTTAGGAAGATAGTATGGTTAAGCGAGACGTGGCAAAATGGCTACTAATAATGATCTTTCTTCGTGTGTAGAATTGTAAATGCTTTGACATCTAGTTTACGAATCTCTCCCTATCTGCGCTGCGAGATATATTTATGCGATGTAAAAAACTTTGAAGAAAAAAACTTCATTAGGCGCGTTGAGCGATATTTTTGGATGGAGATAAATCTATAATTTTGCGTCATGACATGATAATAACCATGACTGATCACACTGCACTTGCACGGCACGTGCAATACTAGGACCTGTATATATCTAATATTGATATTTTGTATTGAGATTGCATAGTCTATCATAACATATTACTCTATCTAATCTAATACCTTTAAACGATCAATTCTTGTATTAATTGTCCATATTTTAATATATGTATATATTCAAGATCTCGGAAACGGCGATATCTATTTCTGTGAACCTTAGTATGTAAGTAGTTTCGGGGTAAGGTAAATTTCGCCGCCGCTTCTAGAACAAAAATAGTTCAGATGGAAATTCGGATGCTTCGAAAATCCGTGTAACCCTAGTTCGAATCCAAGTGACAGCAAAATCTATTTTTTTTTTTGTTACTTTATTTTTTGTTAAAAAATGATATTTTTGTGAGGTAAACCTAACACTTTTATTTTAATTTAAAATTGTCTTTTATAGAACCGAGCTAAGCTCGGTCGCCTAGGTACTATATATTACAATTTTTTAAAAATGTATATAATTATTGTTCGGAGTGCGAAAAGACGTGAAAACCAGACTATTGATAATAATTTCAATTTATAAATTATGAAGTTTTAAATAATTCATACAAAAAATTAAAAGTAGAACATAGTTACTACATTGTTTTGAGTTTTCACTTCTGTCATTCAATTCTGTCAATTGTGGTCATATAATTAGAAACAACTCTTATAAATAAAGAAAGTATAACTTCAACGTACGAATGATCGTAAAAAATGTACACATTCAATAATTAATAATCATGCAATAATATAGCCACTCAAATAAAAAAAGTGTTTGTGTACTTATGTACAGGCATTAGAAGTTATACTTCCTTGGAGTAACAAAATAGAAATCTTTACAAAAATTTTATCTTTCGCCTTATTCTACCTTTGTAAAAAAAACGTCACTAACAATAGAAAAAAGTATTTAATACATTGATAGTTGGATTACAAATAAATGGAAAGAAATAAAATGTTGACTATAGCTATAGTATAGACGAAGATTAGTGGAAGCTAATTTACGATTTATGAGCAAAGTTACAATTTAAATGCACCGCGGTCGCTGAATGTTCACCATCTTGCTTTTTTTTTGTCTCGCTTTGTTTAGTTTACACTAGCGAAAAAAGTATAACGCGAACTTGCCTCGGGTGAAAGTGATGCATTTAACACGAAACCTTTATGAAGCAAATTTTTATACGTATTTAACTTTTTTGTAATAACACCGAGTAAGTCTATTTTTAAATATGTCTACTTAATTTATGATTTACTATAAAATTTAAACGTACTCCTTTGTATAACTAATTATTACTTTGATTTTATTTTAACAATTAACACTTAAACGTGAAAAGTATGGCGCAAAATCTTTGGAACGCTCCCCTGAAAAGTAGTGATTTTGTACATGCAAATTTATTCTATGATAGTTTAGAAGGTGTCCAAACGTATTGCGCGAAAAATTCGGTAATAGTGACAGGGGGATACAACAGTAAATTTTAGTAAAACAATAGTTTAGTAACGATACACATACCTAGTACCAACGTGATATGTGTCTACTACAGTAATTCACACGATAAAGCAGAAGCGGTACTTTAAAATACCAAAATTAGTTAGATGACTGTTTAAAATTCGCCGCCCATGAGCATGTTGGCACCGCCTGCAGGTGGCGACAACATGCTACCTGGGTGTAATTATAACTTAACCGACAACCTGCACTCACAGTGAGGCTAACTCTTATTATCTTCTTTTATTGTCATCGACCGCACTCAAGAGGGGAAGGCCATTTTTAACCGACTTCGAAAAAGGAGGAGGTTCTATGTTCGGTTGCATGTATTTTTTTTTTTAATGTATGTTAATCGATATTTCCGTCAATTGTGAACCGATTGTAATGATTCTTTTTAAGTATCATTCGGGTATACTCCAAGGTGGTCCCATATAAATTTGAATAAAATATTCAACCCCTAAGGGGGTGAAATATCGTTTATTTGAATTTCATCCACTTCGTGTCTACGTATATTCCTGTACTTGAAACCGATATCAACACTTTTTTTTTTAATTACCGAAACCTGGGAATAGAAAAAATTCAACCATAAGGTAGGTAGGTAGGTAGGTAGGTAGGTAGGTAGGCAGGCAGGCAGGCAGGCAGGCAGGCAGGCAGGCAGGCAGGCAGGCAGGCAGGCAGGCAGGCAGGCAGGCAGGCAGGCAGGCAGGCAGGCAGGC
>JACEII010000073.1:3124300-3141279 GCA_014332785.1 Antheraea mylitta | reverse complement strand
TCATCTGCCATCAAATGACGTCGCTTCATGACGTAAAGAATATATAACAATTCAATTGTGTCGCTAAATTTATTTAAATGGTTGGTAAAATAATAAAATCAAGACTAAACGTAGCAATTAAAACGCACTTAAATTCAAACAAATTCGCAGTCATTTGAATTTTATGAAAAAACAAAACATAATCAAATTTTTTTTACAACCAGCCAGCATGTCATCAATAACAAAAAAGTTTACTTACCTACGCACTTTGTTTGAGTAAATACTTAGAAATTAATTAATATAAATGGTTAAATTTGTAATATCACGCATGTTGCTTAGACTTTTTTGATGTGTGTATTATAAAACAAAGTCTTCTACCACTTTGTTTGTCTTTCTGTCTGTTCGCGATAAACTCAAAAACTACTGAACTGATTTTCTTGAGGTTTTCACTAGTAGATAGAGTGATTCGCGTGGAAGGTTTAGGTACATATATAAAAATAATAAATTAAAAATAATATTTATCCATATTTACTTCTATAGAAAGATATAGCAGAAGAAATATATATGCAAAATTATCTTTTCTCACATTTCAACCGTTTCAAACCAAGTCAAAAGTGAAATACAATTATAAACTACGTTTGGTTTTCATAAAATTAAAAATAGTCAATTTTATCAGGTTATAATTTTAGGCTTAACATATTTGTTAGGCGTCTCCGCAAATTTCCACAAAATCATTGCTTTGACTGAGATTATATTTCAGAGTTTGCTTCTTCTGATCAGAATTTTTTATAAAAGCATTTAACATAAGAGCGAACGCAAATCACAATCCGGTAGGTGTGAAAGAGGGTTCAGTACGTTTGTCTTCACATAATAGGCATTGTACGATTCTGTCACGAATACTACATGCAGGGGCCAGTTCACAAGGAACCCTACATTCAAGGCTCAATATATTATAATTGAGACATACACTTTTAGTTCATTGAGGTGTTGTAGGCATAGCTTATAGGTGGTAGAGCCACGCTGAAGCTATTACTCGCTATGAATGGGTCGGCTCGACCGGGGTAGTATCACCCGACATACAGAAAATCGGCGTGGAGTAACAGTGCTTGCATTGCTGTGTTTCGTTCGGTCAGTGAGAGCACCGGAGACTTACCTACCCACCCCTTCCCCTACCTTCTTACCTTCCTCCTCTCCTTCCAAATACAGGTTGGTAACATACTTGCGACTCCCCTGGTGTTGTAAGTGTTTATATACAGTGGTGATCACTTAACATCAGGTGACCCATTTGTTCGTTTGCGTCCTATCATGTAAAAAAATATGTTTTTTTTTAAATTTATTTTAGTAGTTGCTACTGGTAGTGTACTACGGAGGAAAATGAAACATATGTTCTATTTAAAAAGTTATTAGCTTTATAAGATGTTTCTATTATAAATTATGGTATTTTTTCAAAAATCTGTTTATCAAAACTGCATGTCTATTTTACTGGTTGTAAATAAAATCACTAGTAACGGAAGTGGTTTTTGACACTTATATTTGTGGTTTTATTTATAACTAACCTCTGCCCGCGACTTCGTTCGCCTGGAATAGTTACTTTGGGCTAATGTTATCACGCAGCGGATTTTTAAACATTCTTTATTGGTGCTCCACTCCTATTGGTCTTAGCGAGATGATATATAACCTATAACCTTCCTTGATAAATGAGCTATGTAACACTGAAAAATTTTTTTAATCGGACCATTAGTTCCTGAGATTACCTCCTACAACGTCACAAACTCACAACATCACAAATTTTACCTCTTATTCAATATTAGTATAGACAACCTGTGCCCGCGACTCCGTCCACGTGGAATCAAATATAAAAAAACACTGTCTGATAAAATTATCCAAATGTATTATGTACATTTACTTATTTACTTTTCTCTCGTCCTAAGTCGCGTCGTCATTAAAATTACAATAACTTTTGAAAAAGTGAACCGATTTTAATAAAACCAAGACTAAATGTTACTCGAAGATTTGGTTTATGATTTTCTTAGTGAGGTTATATCGTGAGACTACTACCTTAACAGTGGTGCGTATTCAAACAAACAGACAGACAGACAGGCATTTGTAAAAATCATTGAAATGTATTCTATTACTTATTCCTAGAACCCTAGAACATTTTTTCACGAAAATCGAAAAAGTTCTTCATTCTTATTATATGTTAAGATACAGTAGAATATAATATATTGATTAGCAATTTAAATAATAAAAACATATATAAAACTAATCTCCTATTAATCTATAAATTAAATTCAAATAAAAAAATATTCGACAGAATTCTGATCTTTAACAGGGCTCAAAGTAAACTGGACGTATATCTTTTATTTTATGGGGTGAAATTATTTTCTGAGTTACCGGCCTCTTGTCTATATGGTGTGGGGCGAAGCCTGTCTTAATCGTACTGGTATGTATGTATCATCACGGCTATTCCCTTCGTAATAGGTAGACAGAGTAAGTGGATGGAATTTACTTGAACTGCCATATTTATACAATTTTAAAAATTGTTGCATATATAAAAATATTTAATTAAGATTAAAAAATAAAAACGTGCATATATTATATTCTGTTAAGATAATATACCAGCCAGACGAAGTCGGGGGTATTAACTTGTCTCATATATTATCACTCTTACATACATCATTATTTTATTCAAAAAAATGTTTATACTACTAATTTAACTACTTCCTTCCTGAATTTAAGACGCCTTAAGCATAACAAACGGTCAAAGTCACTTGCTGAAAATGCCTTTAAAAGAATTCAAATTTATAAAATTGTACTCACTATATCAGATGATAGTTTGCAGACATTTTTGTAGTCAATTGTTTTTGGAACGTCAAGCGATCGCCTCAACTGTATGGCGGTGGACAGCTACAGAGGTTTCATTGTAAGGGAAACTATTCAAGCATATTATTCGCGAACATTCCGTCCACCAAGAACTCCGTTCTTCCTTTAGCTGCCCATCGTGCGTGTAATTGTTTTAATTGGAAATTGGCAAAGCAACCAGCTTTGATACTGATCGCTTGAAGAAGCCAGTACTGCTTCTCAAAGTCCAGTCCATTAGTGGTACCAGTCCGTTAGTGGTATCCGCCGCAAACTATGAACCCGTACCTAACGCTGCGTGTTATAAAAGACGTCCGCGACACATTTTTACCGACCCTCCTGATTTAATCACGTCAGCGAACGATCAGTACCAGCCTGTCTCTCGAAACAGAGCGTGTCACGCCCACGCCCGCGTAACCATAGATCACGCCGCCGTGGTCTGGGGGTTAATTTCGCTCCCGCACACCCGATTAGGCCTCCCACGGCAGCGGCTCAAGCCTAGGTTCGATCCCTCGGTAGGGAGCCCTTGAGTGCGTTGCTTGCGCGATACGGTGACACACAAATATACATCACCGCTACAACACTACACAATCACCCTCACACACGTGCACGCCTACACGCTTACACATGAAAGTGGAAGGGTTTACTTTTTTTTCCCTTATCGAACTGAAAAATTCTCAATTTTCCGATAATAAATATATGGAGGAGTTGTTGAGGCGTGTATGCTTGATACACAAATACGTTTCAACAACTTATACATATATAAATAGTTAGCTAGGTTAGCTAAGATAGGTCGCGATTTTGCATGCAACAGCCAAGCCGAGGTGTGCCGTGCACCCTTGAGCTGGTTACCAAAATAAAGTCGGCTGAATGCCTTAAGCGCTTGCCTTAGTAGTCCGGTGAAGCTGTTAAGACCTTGATGGGTCAATAGCGTAGTCATTTCGAAAAAAAAAAAAACTTCTCAAAGTCACCACCCTAATTTCCCCATCCGGCCCCGGATGTGTACCTACCACCCGTAGCATAAGAAATTTTGTAGTAGGTAGCGAAAGTTTCTTAACTAGAACAACATCACCTTTGTTTGGTGCACTGATCTTATTTTGCCAGTTATATCGCTGCTGTAGAACGGGTAAATACTCTGTGTTCCATCGTTGCCAAAAATGGCCTGTAATCCGCTGAACTAATCTCCATTTAACTAATGAAGTCATGGGTAGTGTATAATTGTTATTATCAGGAATAGCAACTAATGGATCACCATCCAAAAAATGCGATGGAGTTAGTACAATAATATCATTTGGATAATCATTCAATCCACCGATTGGCCGCCAATTTAAGCAGACCTCTATCTGTGTGAATAAAGTTGTTCCTCATGCGTGAGGGTTGAATTTCCCAAAAACTTCATTATGTGTGTCTTTACTAACTTTATTCCTTCTTTTCAGAGATCACCGAAATTGGGAACCCGTGTAGGAATGAAGTGCCCTGTGGTCTCATCATTAGCTAACATCTCTGGTATTCCAGGTTATAGATTTTCTTTGCATTTCTTGAATAAAGCCTTTAACTGCTTAGCGGCAACAGCGGAATTAATGCCATTGTCACTCGATAAATTAGAACAGAGGCTACGTCGAGCTACAAATCTTCTAATTGCTGCCATAAAACCTTTAGTCAGCAGATCACTCAAAGCTTTTAGGTGGATCGCATTGGTTACCAAATAAAAAACCCGATGTAATCCTTGCAGGATTTGTATTTGAGACCTTTAGAAGCTCTGATTTGGACAGATCCTGTATAGTTTATTCCAATTATCTCGAAAGGTCTTCCAGGTTATATTCTTTGTTCTGGTTGATCTCCCATATGCAGCTCTATTATATTAGCTTTATGTTTCACACAAACGACACATTTGTTGATACACCCTTTGATAAAAGCTTTCAAACCTGTAACCCAGTATTGAGATCGTTTGTAGTTTATGATTAGTAGATTTCCCCCATGTAAAAGCTTTAAGTATGCATCCTTGATAATCAGTCGGGTTAAGTGTGATTGTGTTAAGTAAAGATAATTCACCGCTAAAAGACGCTAGGTTATTTCTATACTTCTATACTTGTGACGCATCTATCTCTCTTCCACTCATCGGCCGATGCGACCAAGTAGAAGAGAGACATCAGCAGCATACAACCTACACGTTAACTGTTTTATCAATTATTGGTCAATTTTGTGATAACTCCCTCCTCTCTCTCTCTCCTCCTTTCCCACCAACATAGGCTGGCAACACACTTGCGACTACTCTGGTGTTGCTGGTGTCCATGGACGGCGGTGACCACTTAAAATCAGGTGCCCAAACAATTCGTTTGCCTCCTATGACATAAAAAAATAGTTTAGTTGATATGAATGTTCAAAAGGTTCTATTATTAGGGAGCTCAATGAAACGTAATCTTACCGCAAGACGTATATAATCGGCAAGGCAGGTACAACATGACAGCTTAAAACTACTTATGAGAATATTACATTATATAAATTTACCCACATATAGCACATTTGTACTATATTGTATTTTATTATACTAGCGGTCCGTGCCGACGTTGTCCAACTCTGATAATAAATAAGCCTATTACCGGGCAGCAGGGCCACCTACCAGGTCCAATTGTGAATCTAAACTATTCTCGGATCCACAGTAGTGGATCAGTAGTGGTAGAGCCAAGGTAGTAGTGGTAGAGCCAAGCTGAAGCTGTTATTGTTTTCAGCACGAATGGGTTGGCTCGTCCGGGAAAGCACCACCCTCTCACAGGAAACCGACGTAAAGTAACAGTGCTTGCATTGTTGCCTTTCATTCGGTCAATGAGAGAGCCGGAGACCCACCTACCCTCCCCTTCCCCTTCCTCCTTCCCTTCCTGTCCCAACCCCACCCTCCTCCTCTAAATACAGGTTGGCAACGCACTTGCGATACCCCTGGTGTTGCAAGTATCTATGGACGGTGGTGATCACTTGACATCAAGTGACCCATCTGTTCGTTTGCCTCCTATGATATAAAAAAAAACTGGAACGTGCACACAAAATTTCATCGAAATCGGTCCAGCCGTTTACGAGATGTTCAGTGACATACACACGTACAAAAGAAATTTATATGTAATAAAGGAGATACTAGCTGACCCATGCAACTTCGTCTGCACCAAATCAGTTATCACCGGTTTCAATTGTATTTTTAAATGTGAAAAATTATACCGTTTCCAATTGTGAATCCAAACTACCAAGGGACTCACTCAAACATATACCCAGAACTCGATTGCAGCCACACCTACCGTTTCCAATTGTGAATCCAAACTATCAAGGAACTCACTCAAATGTATACCGAGACGATATGTGAGAGATCTTTTAAAATAAGCCTACAGTTCGTTCGCAGCATCACCTACCGGGTTCAATGAAGATAATAACTAACCTATTGGCGGTAACGTAAAAGTGAAGGATAGATGAAAAAGAAAGATGAAATTTACCTTAAATTTTAGATACCTAACCTATCTGCTATATATAGCGCAAACAAAATTTATCAAAGTTCCTGAAGAATTTCATTGACTAGCAATTTTAGACATTCGTCCATTATCCTAGAAAAAACTTTGCGTTTTATGGCACAAAAAGTATCATAGATGTAACTTTATAATATTATTTATCACTATGTCAAGTTTCGTCAAAATTGGTTCAATACTTTCAGAGTGATACGTGTTCATAGCGACAGACAGACAGACAAGAATTGTAAAAGGATTATTTTTGGCTTCTATATCGATAACAAAGTCTACCATGATTAGAATTTTCAAAAACATTTAATGTACAGATTTGGTCTTGTTACAGTTTTATTAAAAGTATATATATAGATAGATAATATGGATACAGTAGACCATACTCGTATATCTTGATTTGCAATTGAAATATTAATACATATCGTATAAAGATAGTCTCCTATTAATCTTAGTAATGAAAATGCACTAAGTAACTCTACTAAATTTGGGGCTACCTTGAAAGGCGAGTTACCCTCTTAGCTTAGATTAACGACATCTTGAGGTAATTGCCTAAAATTGGATTTTTAATTGCGTTATAGTCTCAAATTCGTCTCGTATCTTATGGAAAACGACGTAATTATTAATCTTTATATAATAGCAGATGTTATGACGTCATTAGACATGTTTTTAAAATTTAACGATGAAAATATTAATTACATATGATCGATTTATTTAACTGTCAGGGTAAATATTTTAGTAGTATATGCTAGTATTATAAACAGGTAAAGTTTGTGAATTTGAGACGTTATAGGCGGTAATCTCAGGAACTACTGGTCCGATTTGAAACATTATTTCAGTGTTATATAGCTCATTTATCAAGGAAGCTATATCATCATGCTAAGACTAATAGGGGCGGAGCATCAATGAAAAATGTTTCAAGATTGAAATTTTTTCGTCATGAAAGCCGCCGCCGACGTTGGGGAGGGCAATTAATTTCCCTACGTTCGTCCTTAAGCCGAATTAAGGGGAGAGAAGCCGGGGTGCCCTTCTCTCCATAGCATAGGTTCGTCCGTCTGGAAGACAGTCTACGTGTGCCAGGCTGTCTCTCTTCTAGCGCTGTAGAATTGAACTAAAGCCGTCGTTACCTTGTCATCCTTTGTCCATTGTTATCACGATAGTGGGCAACCATGGGATATTAGTCCGTGCAAATCGGATATTACCAACTCTCTCTCCCGGGAAGGTGATGTATCCGTTAGGTATTTCCCCATGTAAAAAAAAAACGTTGCTCAACTTCAGTATTCGGACGAGAATCTGGATTTTCAACACTGTAGCCGACACAGTGTTTACTCCCACCATTTTTAAAGGCCTTCCAAAACAACTCTCATTTCGAAAAGTGTTTATTCAACTTATCCATTACAAACAACAAGTCAAACCGTTTTCTCTTTATTATTGTAGTACTATATATTAAATACAACAATTTTTTTACTAAGGAATGCCTAGTATATTCCATAAGCGTGTTTTGGTAACAAACATGTAGGAGTTATTTCAAGGGCTTAAATACAACACAAAGGTTAACACGGTTCTCAGAATTTGGCTTTTGTCGTAAGATTTCTTAGTCAGCTTTAAACGATATTATGCTAAACTAGCTTTTCCCGCGGCGTCACTATTCTATGTGACAATATATTAAACATTTGATTGAAGAAGGCGTTGCTTTGCAGAAATTCATGATTATATAATATAGTAGACGTTACTTTGCACTTTCGCGTGGAATTGATTGATGATTTTTTTTTTTATATATCATAGGAGGCAAACAAACAGAGTCACCTTATGTTAAGTGATCACCACCGTCCATAGATACCAGCAACACCAGAAGAGTCGTAAGTGCGTTGCCAGCCCGTGTTGGTTGGGAAGGGGAATGAAGAGGGTAAGGGAGAGGATGAGAATTGGGTCTCCAGCGCTCTCACTGACCGAACGAAACGCTATAATGCAAGCACTATTACTTCACGTCGGTGTTTCTGTGAGAGGGTGGTACTACTCTGGACGAGCCGACTCATTCATGCTGAAACCAGTAATAACTTCAGCGTGACTTTACCACCTGTTAAAATTAAATCTGAAACTAGTAACGAAAGATTTCATTATTATTTTTTTTTTTTTATTTCATATTTAGAAACCAATCTCCCTGATTAGTACTGCCATTGTCCATTATGTAATAGTACAATATTTCAAGCGTCTTACGATTATTTCAATGATCTAACAAGATGGTGGTTCCCTTGTTAGAACTTTCTAGGGTGTTTTTGTGGCATCTTAGAATTCATGATCCGTGGTATTATTCCTGTCACAATTTTTTTTTTATATCACATAGGAGGCAAATGATCATCGTCGTCCACTGGCAACCCCAGAGGAGTCGCAACCTTTCCAGTCTGTGTATGGGGGAATGGAGAGAAAAGGAGGGGGAAGGGAGAGGAGAGGGGAGACGGGTCTCCGGCTCTCTCACAGACCGAACGAAACGCAACAATGCAAGTACTGTTACTTCACGTCGGTTTTCTGTGAAAGGGTGGTACTACCCGGGACGAGCCGACCCATTCATGCTGAAACCAATATAACATAAGAACTGTTAACTTAGAGTAGTGTTAATGATTATTTCAATTTAAATAATGTCTATTTGTAAACAGGAATACGACACACTTTTGTAATCAATTTTTGTAAGTAAGAATTCAATGCAGTTTTTTTTTAATAACACGGCATAAGATATAGTGTTTACCTACAATCTCATCTAATGTCGTCTAAGATGGTAAACACCCTAAACGAAGAGATGAGCTCTCAAAAGCACAGACAACAACCCCCTGCCCGTTAGTGGTATCCGCCGCGAACTATGAACCCGTACCCAACGCTGCGCAGTATAGAAGACGACCGCGAAACATTTTTACCGACCCTCCTGATTCAATCACGTCAGCGAACGATCAGTACCAGCCTGTCTCTTCAAACAGAGCGTGTTCACGCCCACGCCCGCGTAACCACAGATCACGCCATCGTGGTCTGGGGGTAAATTTCACTCCCGCACACCAGATTAGGCCCCGCTCGGCAACGGCTCAAGCCTAGGTCCGTTTCCTCGGCTGGGAGCCCTTGAGTACGCTGCTCACGCGATACAGTGACACAAAATTTTACATCACTGCTACAACATCACACACATCACCTATACACACGTGCACACCTACACGCTTATACGCTGTTTGCACTTTTTCAGAGAAATAAACGATAAAGTTCTAGCTTTATTTTCCCTATCTTATCCTATATAGTTTAGAGGATTTTTTACGACACAAAATACATATAGGAGTTGTTGAGGCACACATACTTGGTACACATGCATGTTTCAATTACTCATATACGTATCTAGATGGCATAGCTTAGGTTAGCTCAGATAGGTTGCGATTTTTGCACAAATCAGGCGACAGCCCAAGCCGAGGTGTGCTGTGCACCCTTGAGTTAGTCACCCAAACATCCCAAATCGGCTGAGTGCCTTCAACGCTCGCCTCAGTAGTTCGGTGAAACTGTAAAGACCTATCCGGGTTAACATCGTTTTCATTTAAAAAAAAAAAGAGTACAGACACTTGCTTGCCAACAGGTTTTCAGGACAGTTGCTAGCTAAGCGGACTTACAAAAAGGCCTACCACTCTGCATAAATACTCGACCATCAAGACTCGTTTGCATTGATGATTGTATGAAATATTAAAGATTTCCTTATATACCTCGAAGGCACTTATTCCACGTACCACTTTAGAAACAAGATGGCGTACGCACTACTCTTGACATATTTCTATTCACTTACATCAAAGGTAGACATTCTTTACATAGGGGAACATCCCCTGCACTAGATGCCTAGGTAATACCACAATATATGTAGCGACAGTATGTCAACTATGTCCAAATCCGTAGTTGTACTGTCCTCGCCAAGCTTTTTAACAGCTCTGTGTATAGCTGCGCAGAACACAAATATTATACATATGTATGACATTGCGACAACTTAAAAATAAATATTTTAACTTTATTTTATATTAAACTTTGCATGTTATTCGCAAACTTGAACTTGAGCCAATATACAGAGAGCCCTAAAAGATTGTCAAGGATTGTGCATTATTGTGTCGAGTTTTATAATCCACCAATATAATTTTGTGCTATTCTCAATTATTCGTAGTTTGACTGTTATGTGAAGTCTATTTATTAATTATAAACAATATGCGGCATACAACAAGAATAATAAATACAAAACGGAGCGGCAGAGACGATTATGAATGAATACTCTTTCAACTCCAATATAGAAAATTCTATGGTAGTGTTTTTGAGTGCCGCTTTAACGCATTGAAATCTGCTTTCTTATGAGTATATTTCAATATGTTTATTGATATACTTAATTTTGCTTGCTGCTTTGTCCGCGTTAATGTGGATTGGACCTATGTCTAGCCAACGGTATTATTTTCTTCTAGATACAATATACTCTATGTTCTGGGAATTTGAAAATGTATATGCAAAATTTCATGATCATTGGTTGATTAACTAAGGCTCGAAACAAACTCACTTTCACATTAATAATATTAGTAAGGATTTCTGTGATGGTACGAGATTCAATCACTGTTCTCAACAAAATCTAGATCTTTAATTAAAATCAAGTGAAAGATAAACAAATCGAGATAACATCAAGAGATTATTGATCTTCGAAAAAGCCGCGTAACATCCCACCAGTTTGTTAGTGGTATCCGCTGCAAAATACGAAACCGTACCCAACGCTGCGCGCTACAAAAGACGTCTGCGACATATTTTTACCGATTCTCCCGATAAAATAACGGCAGCGAACGATCAGTATCAGCCTGTCTCTTCAAACAGAGCGTGTTCACGCACACGCCCGCGTAACCACAGATCACGCAGTCGTGGTCTGGGGGTAAATTTCGCTCCCGCACACCAAATTAGGCCCCCCTTGGCAGCGGCTCCAGCCTAGGTCCGTTCTCTCGGCGTGGAGCCCTTGAGTGCGCTGCTCGCGCGATACAGTGACACAAAATCTTACATCATTGCAACAACATTACACATATCACCCCCACACACGTGCACGCATACACATGAAAGGGGAAGGGTTTTGTTTCTTTCCCTTATCGAAATCGGTATCTTAACTCTACCCTCCCAATTTCGGGGTGTAAGGGGTGTCAAATAACATCATAAAACTTGAGACACCCAAGCCAAACTCACCTGTACGTGGTGCACCCTGCTGAATAACGAACGAGGCAATGGCGATAGCGGGGTGGTAGGATTTTACAGCCCGACTGGGTCGCAACCACCATGTATATGGCGAAAAAGCCCGTCATAGTGACTCGCTTTTGCGCGTCGCGTTTCGGAATCAGCCTGTGGATATCCAGTACCAGGTGACTTTCATCATTATGGCCGGCATGACAGCGGCGACCGACGATGGATGATCTGTCTCTCGGTGGTCGCCACTGTTTTTGGATTGTACTATGCTTACCATCAGCTATAGTGCAGTCACTTTGTCGTGCTACAATAAAAAAAAAAGCCTGTGCATATCCAGCTTTTGGAGGCCGGCATGATTGTGGCGACCGGCGATGGATAGTGTGTCAATCGGTGGCTTAAACTGAATAAAGTATTTTTGATTTGATTTTGATTGAACTGAAATAGTTTAAAAAATTATCCGATACGAAATATATATAAGAGTTGTTGAGGTATGTACACTTGGTACACATATATGTTCCAACAACTCATATATGTATGAATAGTTAGTTAGCTTAGGTTAGCTCAAATAGGTCGCGAATTGCACGTATCAGGCAAGAGCTCATGCCGAGGTATCCCATGTACCCTTGAGCTAATCGTCAAATAAAATCGGCTGAGTGCCCTAAGCGCTCGCCTTAGTAGTCAGGTGAAGCTGTTAAGACCTGGCTTGGTCAATAGCGTAGTCAGTTCGATAAAAAAAAAAGATTATTGACAATTACAGTAGAATAATTGGAACTTCATACATATAATGCCTTGTAAAAGGGTGGTACATATCTAGTATTTAACCACCAGTGATAGGGATTCCTATTTTTTGTATTACTTTTCAAGGTTAGCCGATCATATCCAGCAATTCCGAGTATTACAATCCGGCATGAAGTCGACCATCAACGGTGTATTTCCCTTTGAGTAGTACTATTTATTTTGGGACTAGTTGTGCCCTCGACTTCGTCCGCGTGCAACTTAATACAAGAAACAGTCTTTCGCTTAGTGTATCTTAAATATTGTTTATAAATTATATAATATTCTGTTCCTATAAGAAATTGAATTGCATTTTCCTAACTACTTTTTTCTCGTAGTTTACTTGAAACGTCAATTAAAATTATAATAACTTTTGTTACTGTAGACTTATTTTAATAAAACAAAAAAATAATGTTAGACGCGGATATGATTTTGATGAAGTTTTATAATGAATGTATTACTTTAGCAGTGACACGTGTTACGATTGAACTGTATTTTATTACAATGAAACGACACATGCAACAATTGAAAAAAAAATCTAAATACTACAGACACATTAGATTTAGATACTTATTATATAGGAGAAGATTACATTGTACTTGCCAACAGATACAGGAACGCCAGTACATTATGCCTCTATAAATAATCTGAAATAATCGTATTTACATACTGTTCATTCCCACATCATGTTAATAGCTAAGCTTCACGCTTTATGTACTAGAGTAGTAGACAACTTTATGTGATACGTTGTTTGAATTTCAAATTACTTTTTATTGAATTACATCTGTATAACCACGTTAGTATACTAACGGTTTTAGCGAATAAGCGCGAAGTTATCCTAACAGTGAGGAGGACTCACCAGTATTTCGCGGTTATTTGGTGGTTTCACAAGCGGATAAGTACCTTTGTGATTTCTGTATAAAGTCGATTTTATTATTATATCTATAATCATTTAAATATTCACACAGTTTCAACACAGCTTTCAAATTAATTGCGTGGTGGTAGGGTTATACAGCCCGACTGGGTCGCAACCACCATGTATATGGCGAAAAAGCCCGTCATAGTGACACGCTTTTGCGCGTCGCGTTTCGGGATCAGCCTGTGCATATCTAGTACCGGGTGACTTTCGTCATTATGGCCGGCATGACAGCGGCGACCGGCAATGGATAATCTGTCTCTCGGTGGTTGCCGATGTTTTTGGATTGTACTATGCTTAACATCAGGCATAGTGCAGCCACTATGTCGTGCTTCAATAAAAAAAAAATAATTACATATTTCTTAGGTGCTCGGTAGGTAGGATAGGAGGGTTGCGTTAAGGTGGGAGGGCTTTAGGCGCGGACACGGAGGCGTCCGTTGTCGGTTAACGAAGACCCGCGATGCTGAAGAACGGTCTCTGCCGCAGCTTCATTAAGAGAAGCATGATTGAGGAATTTCCTTTCTCGAGGTGAGGGTTCCCCGTTCGACCATCTACGGGGACCCGAGCACGTGAGCAGGTTTAGAGGAGTTAATATTGTTTGCATTGTTGCGTTTCGTTCGGTCAGTGAGAGTACCAGAG
The DNA here is from genome assembly GCA_014332785.1 of Antheraea mylitta. Taxonomy (NCBI): domain Eukaryota; kingdom Metazoa; phylum Arthropoda; class Insecta; order Lepidoptera; family Saturniidae; genus Antheraea; species Antheraea mylitta. The sequence goes on along the minus strand of JACEII010000073.1, from coordinate 3,127,404 downwards.
GCCTACCTTCCTTCCTCTCCCATCCTTTTCCCCTTTCCTTCCCCTCCCGCATTCCCCCAAACACAGGCTGGCAACGCACTCCCCTGGTGTTCTTAGTTTCTATGGATGGTGGTGATCACTTACCATTAGGTGACCTGCTTGATCGTTTAACTCCTATGATATAAAAAAAGATACCTATAAACGTTAAAACTACCACAGGTTCGAGTATTTACCTTCACTATTCTACTAGCTAATTCCCTCGTTTATTTTTTTTATTATTTAATACCTTTAAACGCGCAATTCTTATATATTTTTATATTATTATATATTCAGGATCTCGAAAACAGCGCGAGCAGTTTCCGTGAAACTTAGTATGTAGGTGGTTTCGGGGACGATAAATCGATCTAGCTAGATTTCATTCATTTAAAACTTTTTTAACTGAACAAAAATAGCTCAGAAGAAAATCGGCTGCTTCGGAAAATCCGTCTAACAGTTCGAATCCGAGTAACAGCAAAAGATATCTTTTTTTTTTGAATATTTTTGTAAAAAATACTAATTTTGTGAGACAACCCTAACAGTTTATTTTATTTTATAAATGTTTTTTAAAGAACCGAGCTAGGCTCGATCGTCCAAGTACTTTTATTAAATCTCAAAGGGATTAGGCAGCGTTTTCGGCGAAAGCTTCCAGGCGGCTTGACTGTTTCCGACACTTTCAGCATTTATCGTTACAATTCATTCAATTTACAACAAATCTACACAAATTTTATACCAACATCTTCATTGCGAATCAATCTGTCTATTAATGAAAAGTACATGAAAATCCGTTCAGTAGTTGTTGAGTTTATAGTGATGTATATAGTAGGTGGTAGAGCCACGCTGAAGCTATTACTGGTTTCAGCACGAATGGGTCGGCTCGTCCGGGGTACTACCACCCGACACACAGAAAACCGACGTCAAGTAACAGTGGTTGCATTGTTACGTTCCGTTCGGACAGTGAGAGTGCCGGAGGTCCACTTCCCCTTTCCTCCCCCTCCTCCAAATAATCAAAGTGTCTATGGACGGCGGTCAACACTTAAAATCAGGTAAACCGCCTATTCGTTTGCCTCCTATGACATGAAAAAGTACTAGCTAAAACTCAATGAAAAGTAAACAAGCTATTCGAGGAATATTCCTAGCAATAGATCGTTCCAATAGAAAGTAACATAACGGATATGACGATCGAAAATATGTATCCGTGTCGCAAATGACTCGCCCTGAGTGTAAGCGTCCGTATGGAAATTTAGTAGAACACGATGAGATGCAGTCACTTTGCCACAGGATAAATTAAAGAGTAGTCTTACAATGTTCTTCGCTCACCATTTTGCTTGGGAGTGAAAACTGCCCATACATTACTTACGCAGCCATATGTAATACTTTCAAACGAGCAATTCTTGTATATTTTGATATATTCAGGATCTCGGAAACGACGTCAGCTATTTCCGTGAAACTTGGTGTGTAGGTGGTTTCAGAGACGATAAATCGATCTAGCTAGATCTCATTCGTAGAAAACTGTTTTTAACTAGGTTTTCAGGCAATGAAAAGATATAGCTAGAATATAAAGGTAAATTTCGCCGGTGCTGTCAAAACAAACATAGGTTAGATGGAAATCGGATGCTTCGAAAATCCGTCTAACCTCAGTTCATATCCGAGTTACAGCAAAAGAGATATCTTTTTTTTTGGTAAAAAAAATGCCAATCTTGTGAGTCAAACCAAACAGTTTATTTTAGTTTCAAATTATTAATTTATTTCATTTAATTCTTAAAGAACCGTGCTAGGCTCAGTCATCCTAGTACTACACAGTAATTTTTGAGAACTCTTGACTTGCGTGTCGTCAATTTAAAGCACAGCTTTTTTTCAGTATAGTCAAATTATTTCGCTCATCTTTTGCATGTCGCATTGCAGCCGGCCGCGGAGTTGGGGTTAAGTGAAATGCGCTCGACAAAGCAGCCAAGGACAAATGGCTGCGTTCATGGCTCAGTTTAAAAACAATTCAATGATTTAAACGAATATTGTATTCAGTTTTTAAAATGAGTCTATCATCTGAATTATTGTTCTTATAGTGTATTCCGTACGAGAATGCAGAACTAATATGAGCGGGAATCACTCTGTAATATGTCTAGTTGTAAGTATTCTGTATGTAATGTAGTAGGTGGTAGAGCCACGCTGAAGAAGCTGGTTTCAGCATGAATGGCTCGGTTAGTCCGAAGTAGTACCATCCCTTTCACAGAAAACCGAAGTGAAATAACAGTGCATGCATTGCTGTGTTTCGTTCGGACAGTGAAAGCGCTGTAGGCACACCTCCCTTCATCTTTCCTCCTTTCCCTTTCCTTCCCCTCCCCCCTCTCCCATATACAAGCTGGCAACGTACTTGCGACTTCCCTGATATTGCTAGTGTCTATGGACGGCGGTTATCGCTTAGCATAAGGTGGGTCACCTGGGGGCCTAACCAAGTTGCAAACGCTTCGAATCTATTCTCTATCTAAAATTGCTATCGCTTAAAAGGTAGCGCTAGTAGAAAGAGATAGTTTGGTAGCCAAGATGACACATTCATGCCGATCGCTCAAACTACAATGCCGATGGATAAAAAACTGTTTTTAGTCTATGGGTGAGCGATCACATAAACGTCAGTTGGTAATGTAAACAAAATCGCGCGAAATACGTATAAATAATAATATCCTCTAAGCAGTTGGAGTACACAGTCGTGTTTTTATTAATTTTAAAACTTTTATTTGTGCTTTCTAAAGTTAATAGATCTTATCTTTAAATAATATTTCTTTATTTTATCTTACCGTGACTCACAGTGTATAGTTAGATAATTTATAAATACGTGTAATCTTTTTTTAGTGTGTGTTTTCATAAACTTTTTAAGTTATTTTTAATAATGGATTCAAGATCTCGTGCAAGCCCAGAACAGTTTGCAGTCCTATTAGAATTCATAGAAAGGTACGTAAGATATTAATAATCTCACATAATTACTATACCTTATTAATTTGAATCTCTTTTACTAAAACAATTGAAACATAAACAATGACTTAATACAACTGGAACTAAGTACTTTAAAGTAAACATTTGTATGGGGCCCTTTG
>JACEII010000073.1:3042231-3122577 GCA_014332785.1 Antheraea mylitta | reverse complement strand
AACAAAAGCTCTCAAGAGATAAAAATCCCGATTTTGAAACATTTTTCATTGGTGCTCCGCTCCTATAGGTCTTAGCGTGATGATATATAGCCTATAACCTTCCTCGATAAATGAGCTATATTACACGAATTTTTTCAATTGGACCAGTAGTTACTGAGATTATACCCTACACCATCACCAACTCACAAACTTTACCACTTTATAATATTATGGGTCAATACAGAACCCTATGGTACCTACTTACACCTTTTGGCTGGGGGAGTAGAGCATACCTAATCGATACTACGTCTCCTCCTCCGACAGGTGCTGTCCCCTCCTAAGGGGCCCTAACTGCGGTCTGAGGGGCCAACATGGTAGACCCCTCAAAGGGGGGGTGCATTCCTAGAGATCTGCATTTTTTTTTTACAAAAATGTACAAACACACTGTATTTTAGAGGTGGTAGAGCCATGCTGAAGATATTATTGGTTTCAGTATGAATGGGTCGGCTTCGTCCGGCGTATCACCCGACTCACAGAAACACCGACATGAAGTAACAGTGATTGCATTGTTGCGTTACGTTCGGTCAGTGAGAGCGCCAAATGCCCACCTTCACTTCTCACCCTTTTTCTCTCTCCCTTCCTCCAAATACAGGCTGGCAACGCACTTGCGACTCCACTGGTGTTGCTAGTGTCTATGGACGGCGGTGATCACTTAAAATCAGGTGTCCCGCTTGTTCATTTTTCCTCCTATGACATAAAAAAGTCGTTTTTATTGATTTTATTCATCAAGAAAAAAAATACAGTTATATACACTAACTCTAGTGAAGATGCAAATAAAATTAATTAAAAGTATTCTTCGAAGAAAATCCTTCATCTCTTTTGTGGCATAAAGACATAGTTTCTCGCACAAGAAAGCATTCCTAATGTACCTAACATTACGTTCTCCTATTACAGCCCTTTCAACGCAGTATAATTCAAACGGGGAATATATTCTCCCCCTTTATTTTGCAATGAATGAATCCAGAGAGTCTATACACGCTTTTCCCATATTATTTTTACACGGTTTACTTCGAGTGCCTGAAGAGAGGCAGAACGCGGTTGCCTTTACATCTTTATTTGCCTACAATAAAATAAAAAGTGTTGCGTTTTTCTTTATGACTTTTGTGTTTATCATTACACAAGCTGGATAGCGTGATAGTTTTTAGATGATTGTCAAGCGTAAAATAACAAAAAAATGTAGGCAGTCATAAGAACTGCCGATAGAACTGAGAATTCAAAACAATGGTTAAATGGAAGCACTCCGAATAATCTATATTAATATTAAAAAGAGGTAAAGTTTGTGAGTTTGTGACGTCATTGGGGGTAATCTAAGGGACTACGGGTCCGATTTGAAAAATTCTCTCAGTGTTATATAGCTCATTTATCGAGAAAAGTTATAGGCTATATATCATCACGTTAAGATCAATAGGAGAGGAACACCAGTGAAGAATGTTTTTTCCTACCAGCTTCCGCTGCACGTTGTCCTTAGCCCAATAACTATTACACGCATACAAAGTCGCGGGCAGAGGCTATTAATTATATACATTCTTATAAAGTTTATAATTCTTCAAACATGTGATTGGTTGTACAATCTCAATATAAAATACCAATATTAGGTGTACACAAGGCGATTATACTACGCAATGTTCGTCTCACGCAAAGCCATGGAAGGGCAATACGCTTGGTCATGCTTACTAGCATGTCGTCTGGCGAATTTATAAATTTACCTCCTCAATCCGCTTATGACTGTACAAGGCTCAAGGTCTCGTGGCAGATCCAAAAAACGCTGGTTGGACGTGGTGAAGGCGGACCTAAGGGCCAATAACCTCACACAGATGGATGCCGAAGATCCGACAAAGTGGAGGTAGTCTATTAGGAAAGCGGACTCTGACACCAAGCCGGGAAAACGCTAGGAAGAAGAAGAAGACTCAATCCAATTAAATAAGTTTCAACTTTAAAAAATTACGAAATCTGTCTAGTGGTTTTTGCGTGATGCGTAGACAGTGGCAAGCCTATTACATTTTATTTACACTTCAGTTACTTTAGGCTAACGCTAACACGCAGCAGAAACTCTCAAGAGGAAAAAAAAAACGATTTTTAAACATTCTTTATTGGTGTTCCGCTCCTATTGGTCTTAGCGTGATGATATACAACATATAACCTATAACCTTTCTCGATAAATGAGCTATATAATGCTGAAATAATGTTTCAAATCGGAATAGTAGTCCCTGATATTACCCCTTACAACGTCACAAACTCACAAACTTTACCTCTTTATAATATTAGTATAGATAACAACAAGAATAATTGAAAAGAAGTACAATAAGCTCTTAAGAAATATTTAGTATACATATACATATTTCAACTTTAATAATCGATCAGAAGTAACCTCATTTATTTGTTGAGACAATCGCTGCCTTCAGTCTGGTTGCAACTGTCGCTCTCCATCTTTTGACATCAATTTGGCTTCAATTTGCGGCAAAGCTTAGTATAAATTATCTGTCAAATAATTAGGTAAGTACAAGTTTTAACCATTAAATTGTAAAATATTTAGTATTAGGTCTAACTAGAATACGAGAAATTAATTGAAACAAAATTATAAATAACTAGCCTCTGCCCGCGACTTCGGTCGCGTGGAATAGATTTTTTTTTAATATATCATATAGGAGGTAAACGAACATGCGTGTCACCTGTTGTTAAGTGACCACCGCCGTCCATAGACACTAGCAACCTCAGAGGAGTCGCAAGTGCGTTGCCAGCCTGTGTTTGGAGGAATGGAGAGAAAGGGAAAGGGGATGGGAGATGGGTCTCCGGCGCTCTCACTGACCGAACGAAACGCAACAATGCAAGAACTGTTACTTCACGTCGGTTTTCTGTGAAAGGGTGGTGCTACCCGGGTGAGCCGAACCATTCATGCTGAAACCAGTAATAACTTCAGCGTAGCTCTACCACTACTAATAATAAAAAAAGAGATGCTTTAGGCTAACGTTAGCACGCAGGGGAAGCTCTGAAGAGGAAAAAAACCCGATTTTTAAACATTCTTCATTGGTGCTCCGCTCCTATTGTTCTTAGCGTGATGATATACAACCTATAACCATTCTCGACTAATGAGCTATATTACATTGAAAGAATTTTTCAAATCGGACTCGATGTTCTTCAGATTACCCTCTACAACGTCACAATGTCACAAAGTCACAAGCTTTATAATATTAGTATAGATTATAAACTTTATTTAAAACAAAATATAAACTAAAAATATTCTAACCAATCCAAATTTAGATTTACGGTCACAATACAAAACAGTCCAACCCCTACGTCATCAAAAAGTAAAGACAATAAACTATACGTACTGGCCACTAGTTTGTTAATAGTCAACGTATGACCATAGATTAAAAAAANNNACAGTGTCGTAAAGACACACGACACCGTATTCCGAGACGGTTACCCATCTAAGTACTGACCGCGCTCCACGTTGCTTAACTTCAGTGATCATACGAGAACTGGTGTTTTCAGCGCTCTACTTAACACCATTTTTCGTCAAACAAAAAGCTTGCGGATCAGAATGTCGAAGCCGGGGCGGAAATTTCACCTAAGAAAGTTAAATCTCTTATTTAATCTACAAATATTTAGACCAAATGAAAACTGTCTAATGATTTTATTGTCCTGAATAGATTGAAATAATTCTAACCGTATCTCTCGGGGGATAGATTGGGTTATGTCCGAATCGCAGGGACTAAAACCCACGGTATACGTCTGTTGCTATAGTTGGGGCGATACGAGAACTCTACAGGCTTCATCATGCCGCCCCGAGGTCGGCCTGGCAGCAGGAAAACGCCGTCACCAAACCTCGTCCTTCTCAGGAGACAACCGAGTACCTTCGGCTGTCTCCTCCGACGCATCTTCCTTAGGTCTGGACTACGTTAGCGGGAAGAGACGGGCAAACTGCCGCCTCCTCCTACGGGTCCTCTGTTGGTGGAGAGAGGGTCATGCTGGCGCACCTCCTCCGCAACCTCTTTCTGCAAAGTAGTTGTCTCGCAGGCCACAATATTCCATACATCCTCGCTGCTGAGCATAGCTTTCACGACGCTCGCCTGCGAGAGATCACGAACCATCGCCACAGTTAGAGTTTTCTACCACCCTGCTTTGTAATATGTTGCCAATTGCAAATTGTAGGTGGTAAAGCCACACTAGAGCTATAACTAGTTACAGTATGATTAAGACGACTCGACCGGAGTAAGACCACCCTGTCACAGAAAAAGACGTAAAGTAACAGTGCTTGCATTGTTGTATTACGTTCGGTCAGTTAGAGCATTGAAGGCCCACCTCTTTACTTCATCCTTCCTTCCTGCCCTCTTTCCCACCACTACAAGCTGGCAACGCACTTGCGACTACTCTGGTATTGCTGGTGTCTATGGACGGTCGTGATCCCTTAACATCAGGTGATCCAGCTGGTTATTTGCCTTCTATGATATAAAAAAAATGTTAGAACATCTGTATTATGTTAGCGAATTGTTGTATATTTAATTTGATATTTTTATTATTTTTGTTTTAAGTTTTTAGGAATGCCTAATAATGCTTCAATATGCCAAAAATATAATCGATCTAGTAGCAATGTTGGGGACTAGTCTTACTCGCGTCCGTAGGAAGTGTACCTACCTCTCATTCGTCTGTACATATCCTCCAGTTGCTGCTGAAGTGTACCAAACCTTTACCCACTGATATTCCACATAGATTAAACCTATTAACGACAAATAGAGTAGTCGATCAATCGGCAATAATAAAATATTCCATTTAGCCGTGCGATTAAATAAATAAAAATAGGCATTAGAAACGAAAGTTTTGACGCTACTGCGAATTATTCTATGACCAGCCGGACGTCAAACAATCACGCTATAGGGGTAAACAAATTAATTATTAACCGTGCCATTCACGCTGAGACGGGGATGTTGTGAGGGCTCTCAGAGACCCTTGCTGGACGCAGCTGCTTTGCGAATTTAATATCAGTTCATATATTGCCTAGCTTTTTACAATGAGTGACCCCAATGTTTAGAACGATTTCTTAGTTTTATATTTTTCTTTTGTTTTTAGATATTATAATAAGCTAGCGCGCCCTGCGGACGTTATCCTATAAACCTTTACAAATCATGTACCTAAACTTTCCTCATGAATTACTTTACCTGCTAGTGAAAACCGCATGAAAATCCGTTTAATAGTTTTTGAGTTTGCCGTGAACAGATAGACAAATGTGATATAAGATTTTGTTTTATAATATAAAGTGATCATAACACTAGGCAATAAGAATCTTTATCAGGGTCTACAATCTATGAATGCAGAATCGAACCTAGGTCATAGATTTACGTTACGTTCCAAAACACCCTAAACATGGCATGTCGTATAGTGTGGCGCAGGGTCTCTGAAATCAAAAGCAGCTGGTAGTTTTGTCTGAACCAGTGGTAGATTTGACGTTCATAAGCGCCTTCTTAGGGCTTATAGATTGAGTATAATTCTATTTTGAACTGAACTATGACAGATCAAATATAAAGTTACTCTGTTTAGAAATAAATCTAACTTCGCACTAAGTTATCAGTTCCGCCATTGTGTAATGAATTATAATCCAGACAATGTATTTTTATATCCGGCTAGTATCCGTGCACAGTGCAGTCGGCCATTTTGCGACTGTCAGCCCGTAGAGAGAAAGGTAATTAATTTGTGGAAACTGCTTCTAAAGTGGAAACGCGATAAAATGCGACCTCAAGATGTAAGACGGAAGCGTTTCTATTGATAGAGTTTGGTAGTAAATCATATAAGTCGAGAAGTTGTAGGGTCATTCCGTATACATAAATAAATTGTGTATTATAATTACAATTCTCGGTTATGTATACCAGTTGAAAGGTTAGATACTCGCAGTATTTTAAGATATGAGACTTCATGGTCACACTTCTATCTATACTATAATAAAACTGTAACAAGTCGAAATCTGTACATTAAATATTTGTTTTAAATTTTAATCAGGGTAGACTATGTTATCGATATAGAAGCCACAAATAATCTTTTTACAATTTTTGTCTGTCTATCTGTCTGCCTGTCCCTATGAACACGCATTACTCTGAAAGTACAGAACCAATCTTGACGAAACTTGACATAGTGATAACTAATATTACGAGATTACATTAAATATACTTTTTGTCCCATAAAACGCAAAGGGTTCTCCAGGATAAAGGATTAAAGTCTAGAATCTAAACCCGTATCATTCTGAAAGTACTGAACCAATTTTAACGAAACTTAACACAGTGATAACTGATATTACAAGGCTACATCTAGGATACTTTTTGTCCCATAAAACGCAAGGGATTCTCCAGGATATCGAAAAATAGAAATTTGTAGTTAAGGTAACTAGACTTTTTTGCGACACCTTATTACAAGAGCCGGCAACGTTGGAAGAACAAGAATTTTAGAATACCTGGTTCTTTAATATATGAATATATATTTTTTGTATCATAGGAGGCAAACGAACAGGTGGGTCACGTGATGTTAAGTGACCACCACCGTCTATAGACACTAGAAACACCAGGGGTGTCGCAAGTGCGTTACCAACCTGTATAAGGGGGAGGAAAAGGATAAGGGAAGGGAAAAGAGGAAAGGGGAAGAGAGGTTGGTCTCCTTGCTCTCACTGACCTAAGGAAACACTACAACGCAAGCAATGTTATTTGACGTCAGTTTTCTGTGAGAGGATGGTATTAACCCGAACGAGACAACCCATTCATGCTGAAACGAGTTACAGCTTCAGCATGGCACTACCACCTACACAAATTATGAATATATCAATGGAAAGGATTTAGGACACCTTGTAGCTGGTTAACGTTGTATTTTGAATTAAAATTTGTTTTCGCAACAGTTTCTAACTCTTAGACAATAGTTACAAGCAAGTGACAGTTGATGCTTCGACACAGTGTTCATATATTTTTTCTCAATACAATGGAGTATAAAAAGGTTTTAACACAAATAAAGATACTTATTATAAAGTAAGTTGTAGAGACATATATGTAGTTTTATGTAGGTTAGTTTTTATCTTAATTGAACCTAGTAAATGATGCTACGAACGGGATCTAGGCTAATTAAAAAAAAATACATATAATCTGGGTATATGTTTGAGTGAGCCTGTGGATAGTTTGGACTCACAATTGGAAGCGGTAGTTGTGGCTGCAATCAGGTACAGGTATTATTAATTTTTTTCGCGTTTAAAAATACAATTGAAACCAGTGATAACCAATTTAGTGCAGACGAAGTTGCACGGGTCAGTAACATATAAAATAACAATATTAAAACAAGTACCAATAAGCAACTGAGAAAACCTAAGTTAAAGTTTATTCTAAAACTTTTAAAAGTATAACTACAAACGTGTAAATAAAATAATAAACTTAAGTGCTATGACCGGTGTCAAAACCTGCAATGGGCGACCCGGAGTTAGTAACTTTCGATAGTGAAATTGACGACAAACTATTTTATTTTGTTCCCGACGTTCCCATGTTCACTTAACATCAGGTGACCCGCATGTTCGTTTGCCTCTTATATGACATAAAAAAAAAATTCTTCTTCTATTGTATTTTTGATAACCAGTTTTCTAGTAGACCATTACTGGCATTATCAAGTGAGTAACGATATTACAAGTTTATTGATATATCTTCAATGAACTAACAAGACGGTGGGCGACTTGTTAGATGTTTCCTGGGAGTTTTTGTGGCAAGTCAGAATCCATGCTCCGTGGTATTATTTCCGATCCACTTTATTTGTGCACAATGACCAAACTATATTATGTAAAGCACCACCAATATTACACAATATAGAGTCAAATAACACCTAACCTAACCTACCAAAAACACTTAAATAATATGGATAAATCCCTCTCAAATTACCTATCAATAATATAATAACCCTTAACGCCTGTTACTTGCACCAAATGTCAAAAACGTATCGAGTACGGATATATATTAACCCTGTGAGCGTCAAACCGCGCTAAATGGCGGATGAAAAACTCTCTCTTCTCTTTTTGAAAACGCTAAAAACCGTCACATGCCCCATTGAAAGCCCGTGAATAGAATTCGAAACAGTTCAAGTATCTATCTTCAATGTTTTTATTGAAGCGACTATATCACCTAAGTAACATAAAATTTTAAATATAATTTTTTTTGCGTTTCATTTAGTCAGTGAGAACACCGAAGGACCACCTCCTTTCCCTTCACCCCTCCCTCCTTCCCTCCCCCTTACCCCATTCCCCAAACACAGGCTGGCAAGGCACTTGTGACTCCCCTGATGTTGCAAATGTCTATGGACGGTGGTGATCACTTAACATCACGTGACTCGTCTGTTCGTTTGCCTCCTATGATATAAAAAGAAATATTGCAAATGCCGAGAAATAGGCAACTTCAGGTCTTGTATGAGTTTGAAGGCTGAGCCGTAAGCGAGGACTTCACTAATACGAGACAGGCAATTACTATTTCCGCCGCGTCATGTATATATATATATCAGGGCGTTTAAAAAAAAAATTTTTGGTCGGAACCACGCTCAAAAGTTTCGTTTTAATGCTAAAATAGACCTCTGAAAATATATGCCCTTAATATTAATATTTAGGTTGTCCGCATCGCACTTTTCGGTTTCCCATAAGAATAACACAGGAAAAAAGGTTTTTCTTTTGATTTTTATAACTAATGAACAATATATGGTATTGCATTACCTATTCGTCATTTTTGTAGATAATTTAACGCTCTACAAAAAAGGTCTATAGTCAATTTTTGATAAATCAACTCAGTCAAAAGTTATTTAAGATCAAAGTTTAACTTACCCTCAATTCAGCTGTTTTATTTACTGATTTGGCAGAATATTATGTTTTTAGAAAAATTGAAAAAATTAAAAGTACCATTAATCAATATGGGACACTAATTAGAATACGGCATATATACTGTTTCAAAGAAAATATTCACTTTTTCCTTGTTTTTCCAACTCATAGAATTTTCATCACATTAATTTCATGTGTTTTTCTTTTAACTTTACTGGAAGTAGGCATTCAATTGCCAATTTGGTTTCTGATCTTAAATCTGGTGGTGTGCGATCAACCTCCATTTCTGCTTTTTGAACCGATGGAATTCATTTTAATTAATAAAATTACATTTATTTAGTATGTAAATAACAAATAAAGTTGAATTTTCAGCTTCGCCGCCAATTTTCTATTAATCGTCTGTGCCGAAAGGTAACCGCATTTATGGCTATACAACCAAGTAAACGCAATTTGTACTAAGCAAAGAGACTTATTTTAGCATGCCAAGGATAATAAAAGAGATCCAGTCAAAGAGTATTTAATAATCCCAGCACGCCGTTTCATTTGATTGTTCCAAATTCAAAAACGCTCCTGCAATGGATCTGATCTTCTCTCTCCGTAAATTCATTACTTCGCCTGTCCTTTTTTCGAAAATAATGACAACATTTCCATGTATGTTTGAAAAATAATTATTTTATTATGAAGTAGGGGTAATTAAACGCTAAAATAATTTTTGAAGTGAACATTTCTTTAGGCACGTTGACTATTTTTTTGGGTAAGCAAAAATCATGAAACTCGCGTCATCGTCTCCGCACGCTTTCCATGAACGAAATGTATATTGTGTATACATTAACACCTGTATTAGTGAAAAACCATAAAGATTTAAGCGCCATACAAACGAAAATAGACCTTATGATGCAAAGGTTAGCAAACAGTTTGGCAGTATAAGGTTTAAAAAAATACTGGATTTATTACAAGATTTGAATAATATAAATGATGTAATGTAAAATTCCAATTATTATGCAAAATGTATTATTACATTATTATTTAATTTTTAAGAACTATTTTTTGTACTAAATCACGAAATGTCCAACTTAGCTATTGTATTTATACTTTTAGGTTAGAAAAAATATTTTACATTAAATACTGAACTAAATATACATTAAACTATTACAATATGAATATATCAAACTAAATATTGAATAATTTAGACAAATGAATATGGTAACAATAGTTTTTAGCCAATTAACTTTACTATTATTCTCTCTCCTTATTTCATATAAAACTTATTTCAAGAAAATATACAATATTTTATCGATCATAAGAAAAAAAAAACGAAATATACTTTAAATTAGATATAATTTTTATGAAAATAATATCAAATACATGATAATATAAAAACCACATATAATCTGAATGTAATTAAATATATTATTGTGACCATAGATTTATAGACTCATTTGGTACATGTACTAAATGTCTTTGCCGATGGCGGGAAATTTAAAAATTTTTAAAACAGCGCGCTGGGACCAATCTGTCCCAAAGCTAGTATCCAGGTTAAGTTGGACCGAAAAAATCGATTACTTATTTTACTTTATAATACTCTGAAAAATAGGTTGCTAGATACCTCAAAAAATTATCTCCAATTATGAGCTCTTAATATTAAGAGAAAAGTGTTTCGCCTCTCAGTTTCTTATTTTTTCCTTAATATCAGAAAGAAAAATTCATATCTCGGTATTCATTATTTGAAAAAAAAAATAATTCGTCGCATATATTTATAAGAAATTGAATTTTCTACAAAATGAACTTATACAAATTTTTTGTAAATCTTACCGTTTAAAAGTTATTGGATTTTGAAGTTTAATTATTTTCAGGCAGATTTCTTTTTTCTCATAGATTTTATGTAACATACGTGGCAACGTATTGGTTCATTTCCTCAGCGTGGAGCCCTTGAGTACGCTGCTCACTCGATACAGTGACACAAAACCTTACATCACAGCTATAACATCACCTATACACACGTGCACGCCTTATACGCTGTTTTTCTTTTCCAGAGAAATAAACGATATAGAGTTCTACCCTTATTTTTCCCTATCCTATATACAATAGTCTAGAGGATTTTTACCGACGCAAAATACATATAGGAGTTGTTGAGGCACGCATGCTTGGTATACATGCATGTTTCAATAACTCATATACGTATATCTAGATAGCTTAGCTTAGGTTATCTCAGATAGGTCGCGATTTTTGCACAAAACAGGCGACAGCCCAAGCCGAGGTATGTCGTGTACCCTTGAGTTAGTTGCCCAAACATCCCAAATCGGCTAAGTGCCTTCAGCGCTCGCCTCAATAGTTCCGTGAAGCCGTGAAGACCATTCCAGGATAACAGCGTTTTCATTTCGAAAAAAAAAAAAACGTGGTAACGTAGCTAGCTTCAACTTCCGTAAGTTATAACTCATAATAAAAGTTATTTCTTAATTATAAAGAAGTTTATACAACAATTTTTATTCGACTTATTCAAATTTGTACTAATATTATAAAGAGATTAAGTTTGTTAGTTTGTAAGGTTTTGGGGGTAAAATCTACTAAACCGATTCTGAAAATTCTTTTACCAATAGAAAGCCATATTATTTGTAACAAAACTTGTTAGTGGCAGTTGGATTTGCAAAGTAAGTGGAAGAAAAAATGGTTGAACGAAAATGTTTCTTACGAACCCTGTCTTAAGATGGGAGATATATGATTGAGTTGTAAAGAAAATTTGTAAATCTTGATAATGCCTACAAAAAGTCAGCGTCAGCATATGGGTTGACCAAATTAGAACCTCCTCCTTTTTAAAAACTATGTCCATAAATAATAATAAATAGGACAAAGAAATGGGAACAAAGGTATAATAAACGGTTAAGTTATACAATACCTACTAATATTATCTTCGTTACACGCTATCCGATCTGAATGAATATGGTCGCGTCATAGGCTTATATATTAACCCTAAAATTAAAAAGACTTTTGTTGAAGTCGGATTTGTAAAGTAAGTCGGAGAAACCACGGTCAACAAAAACGTTTCTCACGAACGCTGCCTTAACGATGAAAGATATAAGATGGAGTTCAAAAAATAACTTGTAGTGTTTATAATGCCTACAAAACTCATTACAGCATACGTCTAACTTATACAAATATAAGTCATAAAAAGTAATTTTTTATAAATGTTTACCGCCAACAAAGTATATAAATAAAAGCTATTACATGACTAACCAAGATCCCGCCAAACACTCTAATCTGACCTTTTTTCCCTATTCAAATAAGTATATCGAATATATTAAATTCTAGCTACCTATTATATAGCTATATTCCTAAATTAAATATCTAATGAAATGCAAGCGCTATAAAAACAATAACGTCATTAAACCAAAAATAGTTAATAATAATTGAACAGTTAATATTTAAGAAATGACTAAGAATAATAATAATAAAGTAAATTTTCAAAAAAAAAGTATTAACCGACTTCAATATTAATCAGAGGCGTAAAAATAAGGCACTAAAAACCGGAAAATAAATAGTTTATCAAATTAACCAAATTTAATGAAACATATGAATATGTGTGCTACCAAGAGATGCATTGGAAGTCGGTGCCAACCGAAAATCATATCATCTACATCTAGGTACAAAGACACCGACTGGGAATAATACAAGAATTTGTATTTTTTAACCCATTACACTATTCATAATCTGTGGTGTGAATAAACAATAGCGGTGGTCGTTGAATGCGGCATAGACAATAGATGTAGTCTATGCTTCAACGCCTATAATGTGGGATAGGGAGCCCCTATCGCGCATTATGTGGTCTGAACTATGCATGAAAACACTTCCTTAACATCAAAGAGTTCATAAGAGACTTAGTATTTCAGGGGGTATTTAATTTTTTTAAACAAAGCTGGCTTTGCCTCGCGGTTTCCCTTGCGTATTCTTCGTCGCACTTGAAAATGTGCAAAGATGTCGTAGTGTACTCAGATATCCTGGTGAAGTAATAAATTCGATTAAAATACTTCTACGATAAGATAACTTATTAATGTCACTATTTTTTAAATATTTAATTTTAATTATGATTTAATTTTTTTATATTATAGGAGGCAAACGAACAGGTGGGTCACGTGATCTTAAGTGATCACCACCAACACCAGTGGAGTTACAAATGCGTTGCCAGCCTGTATTTGGGGATGTGAACGGAAGAGGAAATGGGGAAGGTGATGAGAGGTGGGCATCCGGCGTTCTCACTGACCGAACGAAACGCAACAATACGAGCACTGTTACTTCACGTCGGTTTACACCGAGCATGCCGATCCATTCATACTGAAGCCAGTAATAGCTTCAGCGTGGCTCTACCACCTAAATATCGTTTCCATAATTAACGAAGATCGACCAAAAAGTTTTAGCATGAAAAAATTTACTTGCGTGTTGACATCCTGTGTATAGAGCAACTTAACTGCCATCGTGGGAGTGTTTAAAATGGCTGCCGTAGCGGTGCCTGATCAGACGCTGTCACGACACACTTTATATGTATTCATATCTATTTTCAAAATCAAAAATACTTTATTCAGTTTTAGGCCTTATAAGGCACTTATGAACGTTAAAAACTATCACCGGTTCGGAAAACACCCCAGTCATCGAGAAGAACCGGCAAGAAACTCGATCGGGTACATTTTTTTAACATATATTTTCAATAAATCATACAATAGCTTTTAGCGTATGCACAGAGAAGAGTCAATTCCAGACATCACTGTCGTTATTTTAATTCTGTCGATATATCTTTTTTTTCGAAATGACTACGCTATTGACCCAGCAAGGTCTTAACAGCTTCACCGGACTACAACCTTTAGACACTAAAACCCTCTTGACGTAGCGCTTAAATTTACAATCCGGCAAATCGGTAACATGTTTTGGAACTTTATTGTAAAACATAACACTATTGCCTAAATAACGATTACTGGTTTTGCTAAGTTTGAAACATGGGACGACCAGTTTATTACAGTTTCTATTATTTACATTATGCCAGTCTTTTACTAAATTCAGTTTTGCAAAGATTTTACGGACATACATTAAATTATTAAGAATGTATTGGGAGGGTAAAAAGTAAAGTGTTTACAAAGTTATTGCTGTCGGAACAAGTTACTTGCGAGCTTCTATCCCCACTCGCCCATACATTATTTCGATGTGTCTCAATATAAATTTAATTTTGGAGTGTAAGGGGTGTCGAGTAACATCTTAAGACTTGAGACATCAAAGCCAACCTCACCTGCACGTGGTGCACCCTGCTGATCAACGCACGAGGCAATGGCGATAGCGAGGTGGTAGGGTTTTACAGCCCGACTGGGTCGCAACCACCATGCATATGGCGAAAAAGCCCATCATAGTGACTCGCTTCTGCGCGTCGCGTTTCGGGATCAGCCTGTGCATATCTAGTATCGGGTGACTTTCGTCATTATGGCCGACATGACAGCGGCGACCGGCGATGGATAATCTGTCTCTCGGTGGTTGCCGATGTTTCTGGATTGTACTATGCTTACCATCAGGCATAGTGCAGTCACTTTATCGTCCTAAAATAAAAAAAAAAAATTATACGTACATACAAAACCGTAAAAGGTACTATTTTATAAAACACTCGTAGAATGTGAAAAATAAGGAAAATTCTTTACACATTTCAAACGAACGAGGTGACGTGATATGGAATTTTCTAAAAAACATTTCAAGTACACTTGAAAACAATATTGACTCGTTGTAAGAATAAAACACAAGATGGCGGCGTTATGGACCGTTTTCTCTCTGGAGGGATTTATTTTCACTGAATATGCAGTACATAATATTCTCCGAGGTTGGAAATCTTACATGCAATAAAGAATTATGGAGTCGCTATATATTTTTTGAAGTGAACATTTCTTAAGACGCGTTGAGCTACTTTAAGTAGGTGTAAAAAGATTGAGCAGTCACGGAACGCCTGGCAGATGTGAAACATCGAAATTGTTTTGTATAAGTTATATGCATAAAATAACAGATTACGCCAGGAATCAGCTATGGCATAATGAAAAGATAAAGGATTACAAATTTGTTTCATAAAATAATGCCTGTTTATTTATTACATAAATATTTCTTTTTTATAAAATACAGAACACAAAAATTCAACTAGGCGCAAGTGGTGTGTTTGGCGGCATTTATCAAAGGGCGCTAAGTCGTCGGTGTATGCCGCGTAACACTAGTAGAACTAGTGGACGAGAAAACAATTTGACAATCGACTGTAGATATTGCTTAAATATTGCTACTGTCTAAGCTGTCACCTGATATACTACACTGATTATATAAAGAGACACACGTAATGTTATTTTATTATTACACTACTTTTCAGTCGTCACAGTAATCGTGGTTGCCAACGACTGGAGCCGAGTATACACAATTCAGTTACTAAAATGCACGTGACGATTCACTATCGTACACTACTCAACGAGCCTAAAGAAGTCTTATATCAAATATAACTTTCATATATTTTAATAGTCAAATGTAACAAAATACCACATCTATGTTTCTTAGATCACTGATTGAAAGAAATCTTCAAGTTTTCCCTCGAAAACTCTTTATACTTTTTTTAATGTTTATGAAGAGGACAGGACCCTATAAAAAGGTCGAGATACGGATCTCGCAGCAAGAATGGGCTGAAAGATGGCCCTTTACGAGTTGCTCCGAAGAAAATACACTTTAATGAAACCTTATTTGGTTATATCAAATGTAGTTACTTTTTATTTTTATGCTAATGATCTTAATATAATATTTTTGTTT
This sequence comes from Antheraea mylitta, assembly GCA_014332785.1. NCBI lineage: Eukaryota > Metazoa > Arthropoda > Insecta > Lepidoptera > Saturniidae > Antheraea > Antheraea mylitta. The sequence goes on along the minus strand of JACEII010000073.1, from coordinate 3,106,925 downwards.
GTATAATTTCCTGTTTGCCAATCTTAATTTTGAGCGTTCCACTTTCAGGTTTCAGTTTATTATATTTACTACAATTCTAGTTTAATCTATACTTCTATACTAATATTATAAAGAGGTAAAGTTTATGAGTTTGTGACGTTGTGATGTTGTGACGTTGTAGGGTGTAATCTCAGGAACTACTGGTCCGATTTGAATAATTCTTTCAGTGTTATATAACTCATTTATCGAGAATGGTTATAGGCTATATCATCACGCTAAGATCAATAGAAGCGGAGCACAGATGAAAAATGTTTCAAAATCGGGATGTTTTTTTTCTTTTGAGAATTGCTGCGTGTTAGTGTTAGTCTCTTTAGTCTATTCCACGCGAATGAAGTCGCGGGCAGAGGCTAGTTTATCTTATATTAGAACTGGGGTAACCTAGTTAATAAAAACAAAATAAAAACAAATTTTGATATGATATGACTGTTTGTTTTGGCTAATTACCGAAAGTGTTGGACAGAAGTAAAACTAGACAACATAAAGATATATTAACAGAAAAATAGCAATATGAATAAATAAGAAGAACAGGAAGAAAATAAAGCCTACATAAACAAATAAATACAACAAAAAAGAAGTGATTTTTTTTTTTTTTCGAACTGACTACGCTATTGTCCTTACTGGCCTTCACAGCTTCACAGGACGACTAAGGCGAGCGCTTAAGGCACTCAGCCGATTTTGTTTAGGTAACATGCTCAAGGGTGCACGGCACACCTAGGCTTGGGCTGTTACCGAAGAAAAACCCGATCTGGCCTAGGTAAACTATTCTAAGCTAATCGTACATGTATTCATTTTTGAATTATGCAATTAAAAATTGCGTGATTCAAAAACACAACATGTAAATCGGAATATATTATCGTACAATAATATATCGTATAAACATTAAACAAATAACCTCAATAAGGTCTCTGCGTTCCCGTGGCAGAGGAATGTCCGGCGAGGGAAGACATGTAAGATAAAAGTGTTGGATAGATTTTGACTACGCTTGCACTGGCAGATAGCTGATGTTATGACGAGTAACTTAGGCTATTTGTATTTTTTTTTTAATAGGTTTAAGCGCAGATACACAACATTAAAGAAATTTTTAAAATTTAAATATTACGTCAAAGTGCGTAAATTGGAACAACAGTATAATGACAGATTAAATATACTGTAAGATGTCAACAGTGTCATTTGGTAGTGGTTCTAATGAATCTCTAAAATTATTTAATTTATTTATTTCTTCCAAATTAATTATATCATGGAAATATCTTTTGCCGGCTAAAAGAAAAACAAAAAATCACAACAATACCATAAGAACTGTCAACTTGGACAAGAATAAGACACTCTTTTGTGATCAAACTTATTTTAAAGTAAGAGTTCAGTGCATAATTTACTTTTTTATAATAACACGAATAAACTACTAACTGGCTTAGATCGGCGATTGTGAAATAACAGGACACTAGTTTGCACTGACACTAGGTTTATTTTTACGGTTTGTTAGATATTTGTATCGGTTTCGCAATTGTTTATTAACGCAGATCGCTTAGAGCGGTTTCTTTTCTTGTTCCTAGATTCAAAGTGCACAGTTGTCTTAGAGGGCATCACTTGTGAACATTTTAAAGGTTGTTCAAGAAAACTAATGAGCACATTTCAAGATTCCTTTTAATCAATGAAAGTAATATCGAAAAAGATTTGTGTTAACATACAGATTATTACAGGTAAAAAATGTGTTTTTTTTTCCTCGAACTGACTACGCTATTGACCTAGCAAAGTCTTAACAGCTTCACCGGACTACTAAGGCAAGCGCTTAAGGCACTCAGCCGATTTTATTTTTGGCAACTAGCTCAATGGTGCACGGCACACCTCGGAAAAAAATGTGTGTGTACTTATGTACAAGCGTTAGAAGTTATACTTCTTTAGCGTAACAAGATAAAAATCTTTTCAAAAATTTTATGTTTCGCCTTATTCTACGTTTGTAGAAGAAACGACACTAACAATAGAAAAAAGGTATCTAATACTTTGAAAGTTTTACTACAATGAAATACAAAGAAAGAAAATGTTGACTATAGCTAACTTCAGGGTGTCGGTTTTTCGTGAGGGTGTGCGGGCGCATCGTAATAACTTCAGGGTGTCGGTTTTTCGTGACGGTGTGCGCGCATCGTAAAAATTTACTCTCATCATTTTTCTATGACGCGCCAAAAGAAGTATAACTTAATAAAATAAATACAATGTACATAAGTAACAAAATTACGGAACAAACAGCATCGAGTCAAATATCGCATGTATTAGAGGAACCCCATAAGTCACTGACTAATTATGGCACTGATTCTCTTCAAAATTAGTCAATATTCATTTTTGCACTGTAGTGAAGGACAAGATGGGGTACTGACTGCTAATAAATACATTGGTGGCTTCGTATCACACTCTTTTATGCATCTAGAGCTGTTTTATCACTCCCCATAATGTCAGCCTATGTCAGATTAAACATTACATTATCTAACAAAAACTTGAAACTTATCTTCCAGAAGAACGAAAAGTCAAAGTATTTTATGAAGATATAGATATAGAAAATAGATATAGAAAATGATGAGGATTAAATCTATTGTTGAATTTTGTTTTAAAATTGCTAAACGAGCAATTATTGTATTTTATTTTGTTTTGTATATTTTTATATTTGTATATATTCAGGATCTCGGAAACGGTGTCATCTATTTCCGTGAAACTTAGTATGTAGGTAGTTTCGGGGACGATAGATCGATCTTGTTAGACTTTATTAATAGAAAACTTTTTAACTGAGTTTTCAGGCATTGAAAAAATATAACTAGAATATAAAGGTAAATATCGCCGCCGCTGTCAAAACAAAAATAGCTCAGATGAAAATCGGTTGCTTCGAAAATCCGTGTAACGCCAGTTCGAATCCGAGTGACATAAGAAGAGATTTTTTTTTTTTGATAAATGTTAATTTTATTAGGCAAACCTAACAGTTTATTTTAATTTAAAAATGTCTTTTAAAGAACCGAGCTAGGAGCGGTCGCCTAGGTACTATTAATAACGAGATTAAATGAAATAAAGATAAAAATCTTGTATTTCAGAAACCCCATAACTACGTTTAAGTGGTTTTTAGGCGTTAAAAAACAAGAAAATATCATTTTTATATAATGGAAACATTTAATTATTACCTAAACTTTCTTAATGTTAATAAAGTTAGTTTTTCGCTGGAAAATTAACTTTGTTTAACTTATAAGGTTTCTGAAATATCCGTTCCACGAGTGTATAGATAGAAAAAGAATAATAAATCATACACATTTTAAACATATACACCACACTCGCCTGTACACATACATTTTAATTAATTACTAACACTTTGTAGAGTGCGGGCGTAATATAATACAAGCGTACGTACGCACACGCTCGCATCGAGTGGTACGCGTGAAAATTCACGCCCTAACGCGGGTTTTCGCGTTTTTTTTTTAATTACAACCCCGCTGCGCTATTGTTGCTACCCTAGTGGGAGGAGATCTAGTATCAGGGCTGTCACAAAACGCATAATTTGTTTAAATTACAACTACTTTTTTTTTGGCAATCTATCGTTCAGATTATTACAGCCATTGTCGCGTAATCAAAAATATTACAAGCGACGCGCGATCAATTTAATATTAAGCGTCAAGTGAGTCAACAAGATGGTGGATCCCTTGTTAGAACCTTCGTGGGAGATTTTGTGGCATCTCAGAATTTCATGCTCCGTGGTATTATTTTCCATTCACTTCACTTATGCACAATAAACTAACTATATTACGTAAAACACCACCAAATTTACAAAATATAGAGTCAAATGACATAGGATTATGAATGAAACACAAAACAAACAAAATGTGGACCATAGGATATTAAGCAGTCATCGCAGCCTATGGACACTTACAAGATGAGACGTAAACCGCCATAAAGGCAATAACATCATTAAAAAATCCACTCTAAAATACTAAATAGTTAATTACATAAATATTAAATAGTTAATACTAAATAGTTAATTTAAAGCTTTACTTTAGCAGCTCACAACACGGGTTTATACAAGGTCGGTCTACAGTTTCTAACTTAGCAATTTTTAATGAATATTTGACAGAGTCTATGGAGAAAGGATTTCAAATTGATGTTATTTATACAGACTTTAGTAAAGCTTTTGATCGTGTTGATCATGACATTCTTCTCCAAAAATTATTTGAAATCGGTATCAGGGGTGACCTACTAAGATGGTTATCGTCATATCTTGAAAACAGATCTCAAGCGGTCGTTGTCAATAATTATATTTCGAGCTGGGTACCTATACCCAGTGGCATACCACAGGGTTCACTCTTAGGTCCTCTACTTTTCACTGTATTTACTAACGACATTAATAAGTGTATAAAATACGCCCGCTTGTTATGTTTTGCTGATGATATGAAAATATTCAAAGTTATTACATCGCAGCTAGATATACACCAAATCCAACAGGATCTGTACAGCCTGGATGTGTATCACACGAAAAACAAGCTCGATTTGAATCCATCGAAATGTTTCTCGGTTACCTTCACCCGTAAGACCAAGTTCCATAATTCTAAGTACTACCTGAAAGGCTTAGAACTACAAAGAGAAAATATCATTCGTGATCTAGGTGTTCTTCTCGATTCCAAATTACTTTTTGACAGCCATATAGACAATGTTGTACAAAAAGCCTTCAGAGCGTTAGGTTTTGTCATGCGTAATGCTAAACACTTTAATAACATAAAGACTTTAAAGATATTATATTGTGCTTACGTCCGTAGTAACTTGGAATACGCATCGCAAATCTGGAATCCTCGATACAAATTATATATAAATCGTATTGAAAATATACAGAGAAAGTTTATAAAATATTTATGTCACCGTTTACATGATACCTACGATCCCATTAATTACGAGGAATATTGTCGTAAGCACCACCTGTTGCCTCTTGTGAAACGAAGAGAAATAGCTGACGTTACGTACCTGCTCAAAATTGCGTCTAATATTGTCGATTGTCCCGAATTACTATCCAAATTACCTATCAATGTCCCAAACAAAAACCTACGTACGAACCCCCCTCTTTCACTGCCCACTGTTTCCACTAATTATCGGCAGAATTCATATTTATGGCGAGCTAGTCATTCCTTCAACACCATAAGCGAGATCGGTGATTTTGTACCTATTTAATACTTCCGTAGATAAGGCGACAACTTTTTTAACAAGAATGTTCTTTAATGATGGCGATTGCAAGTAGTAATAGACTGTTTTGTTATAATGTTTACTTAATACTGTATAATGCAAGAAATTGTATTCTGTTTTATATCAGCGAAGACTTATAAATGGCTTCATGTTTTCTATTCTTTTAACTATGTATTGTATATTATAGCTGTTAGTTTTCCTAATAAATAAATTAAATAAAAAACACCCAATAGTTGCTCACAGTTACGATTTTTCACGCAGACAATAAAAAAAAAACGTAAGCAAAAAAAATGTGCGGACCAAGAGTCTACAGAATAGAAGAATAAGAAAAAAAAGCATCAGACGTGTCACATACGCGTCGACATTCTTTCAATATACTATTATTCACTCTCCCCTTGATGTGTTCCATTTTTTTTTGTACCAAAGAAGGCAAACGAACATGGGTCACCTGATTTTAAATGATCACCAACGTCCATAGACACTAGCAACACCAGGGAAGTCGCAAGTGCGTTACCAGCCTGTATGGAATGGGTGAAGGGGAAGGGTATGGCGAGAATGAAGAGAAAGTGCGAGGGGGAACGGGAGGTGGGCATCCGGCGCTTTCACTTACCGAACGAAACACAACAGTGCAAGCACTGTTACTTCACGTGTTGTGAAAGGATGGTAGTAACCCGGGTGAGCTGACCCATTCATACTGAAACCAGTAATAGCTTCAGCGTGACTCATCATCTTTAGTTCTCAGGGGAATACTTCAGCACGATGCGCGTTCCAGAATCGGAGCGTCCTTTGAAGGAAATTCCTCTTAAACTGGACCGTATTGTTACCATTTCTGTTCCAATGTATGGGCATGAATTCTCTGCCGATGACGAGCGGTACGATGGTGGAAAGTAGCTAGTAGCTGTTTGCGAGTTTATGAGTTTGTAACGTTGTGACTTTGTAGGGGGTAATCTCAGGAACTACTGGTCCGATTTGAAAAATTTTGTCAGTGTTATATAGCTTATTTATCGAGAATGGTTATAGGTTATATATTATCACGCTAAGATCAATAGGAGCGGAGCCCCAATGAAGAATGTTTATAAATCGAGGTTTTTTTTCCTCTTGAGAGCTTCCGTTGCGGGTTAACGTTTGTCCAAAGTATCTATACCACACGAACGAAGTCACGGGCAGAGGCTAGTAATATATAAAATCCAATACATGACATTCCAAGATCCCGCCAAAAACTAGTCAAAAAAACATATTTATTACAAAATCTGAAAAACTATAACAGTAACAGATTATATAATGCAAAATTGTAATGAAGAAATTGGCTAGACATTTAAAAATATGATCAGATAATTTGAAATCTGGGTCTTAAAAACATTGTCAAGGAGTTAAATCGCCAAGAATATAACGATTGATGTCAATTAAGTAGGAAGATCCTCCCAACTCAGGACTATAGCGGTACGCATTTTGAGTTACACGATAATACAGCGACCGACAAAAGCGTAGATACCTGATATCTATACATATAATAAATATGTAAATCTAACATGTCTCTACTTTTTCGATTTCCGTGAAAAAATTCGGCACCCATTATTGTACCCTTTTTTTACGTGGCGAAATCCCTTATGGATACCCATCCTCCCGGGGGAGAGGATGGGTTATGTCCGACTCGCACGGACTAAAACCCCACGGTGTACCGACAGACCGTGATGTAGGGGCGGCAAGGGAACGTTGTCAGCTATTCCCCTTGAATAGCCACCCCAACGATCCGCCCGGCGGACGGTTGCCGCCACCTGCCGTCCTGCTTCCACCTTTCTATCGCCCCCTTCCTACACTCCCGCCTCTTGGCCTCTATCTCCCTGTAAGCCGGAGACCCCTATTGCATTTCCTCGCGGCAGTGATTTTGTACACGACGGCGAGAACCCCAGCTTCCAGCTCCCAGGGAAGGGAGCTGGCGAGCGTGAAGGCCGCCGCCGATGACACCGTCCACCGATCATTGCACCTAGGCTTATTACGATTGTGTTTATATTTTTAAAAGTCTTGGAACAAACTTTAACTTAGATTTTCTTTGTTGTTTGTTAGTAAATGTTTTAATGTTATTATTTTATATGTTACATGTGACCATAAATTTTCATTTCCTAGAATACTGCGAGTATCTAACCTTACACCTGGTATATATACATATAGATGAAAGTAAAAAAGTTTTACTTCAGTCGTGTGGCACAGTTTTTTTTTTCATTTTATGTTACAATATCTGGAATTATTTTAAAACAAACTTATATTGATGTAAGTTGTATTTAATTAGTAGCACAATGATTCCGCTACAAATTCACCTAGGAGAGGATCCGCGAGAACGATCCGCAAAGCGGCCCTCTCCGCCAACGGAGGACAGGCGGGAGGAGGCGGCAGTTTGACCGCCTCCTCCCGCCACCGTAGCCGGACCTAGGGACGGGTGGGGCTGGGGCCCCACCTTCCCATTGCACAGGTCTGGCAGACGAGAAGGAGACGGCCGGTGTGTACCCGGCTGTCTCCTTACAAGACGAGGCTCGGCGGCGGCACTTCTGCCGCTGGGCCACACCGCTGGGGCGGCACGATGAAGTCTGTAGAGATCTCGTGCCGCCCCAACAATAGCGGAAGACGTACACCGTGGGGTTTTAGTCCGTGCGAGTCGAACATAACCCACCCTCTCCCCAGGGAGGGGTATCCATAAGGGATTTCCCCACGTAAAAAAAAAAGGTATGTTCCCTGTAAGTCAATTTTAAATAAATTATTATTTAAAAAAGAACCACATCTGCGACAACCCTGTGTCACATTTTATCGAACTGGGGGGTTCGTCAAAGAGCCTAGCTGCACTACCGTGGCAATATAGAAATACATGTCGTCTCACATTCATAGTCCATCTTTAATTATTTTTATTAATTATCCTAGCAACTGACTTACGCCCGGTAATTGTATAACTTTGTAACTGGTTCTACCGTCCGAGGAAAGATGGCTGCATCAGCGGTTTTTTTTTCTATATAGAGTTTTACTAACATTATAAAGCCTTTACAAAGTTATTATAAAGGAGGGTTTGTTTGTTTAGTTGAACACGCTAAGGAACTACTATTTCAATTTGGAATATTCTTTCAGCGTTAGATAGCTCATTTATTGAGAAAGGCTATAGGTTATATATAGACTGTGATCATCACGCTAAGAATAATACAAGCGCAGCACTATTGAAGAATGTTTCAAAATATTTTTCCCTTTTAAGAACTTCCGCTACGTTAGCGTTAGCCCAAAGTAACTCAATTAGCCTCTTGTATTCACCTATGAGTTTATGTTAGAAAATAGACTTAAAAATAAAGTCGACGCATTCATAAGATTTGTTGACACAAGTTTTTTTTAAACTGACTACGCTATTGACCTAGTAAGGCCTTAACAGCTTCACCGGACTCCGTGATACCAGTGAAAGCTCTGTATACATTTTTTTCATACAGTTTATTCAGTAGTTAAAGATATGGTGGACTGCACAACCTCCAATATATAATATCAGTATTACATGAGCACATGTCACTATACTACGCGTCACTAATATGACGTAAGCGCAATACGTCACGAATATGTCGAGCTCATAAGTGACGCGAACACTTAAGTTTTTCTCCCAACAAATTTTTTAAATCGCTCTTCTAGTTGCTTTCACTTCATATATTAGTTGTACATACTTCGTTAAAAGACCTATTTTACTTTTCGACTTTTCTCCAGTGGCAACGCCAGCTTTTCCTAACAGTGGCAGAATACTACATTTATTAAAGTTTTGTGTATTTATACACACTGTTTTTGAAACCTTTTTAGAGATTGTTTTTATCTTGCGAGCATTGTATAAACCACTATAGTTATCATAATTATTGTTATTATAATTTTTGATGTTAGCATAGTTTCGAATCACATTGAAGCTCCTCCAAAACGTGCGTTAATATGAGTATTAGAACGCAGAACAAACATCACCGTAAAAATAAGAATACATTCCATCACAGACACGTTTTGTGTTTTGTTTTTCGGACAAATAAATATAAGAGTCTTCACAGTTACCTATAAAGAAATCAATACTATAGATACGGGTCATATAGAGAACATCTCTTGAAATAGAGCAAATGTGATAATTGCAGCGTAACAATCGTCAACAGCCATTTCAACGCGTCATCCACATCATTAGTCTTCCGGCCGACCACTAAAGCGTTATTAATAATTGGTACATAAATAAAATCATGTATTTTATGTTCGCTTCTGATTATATAACAGATAATCGTAAAGTAACAGGTAATTTCATAATTGTTTACTTGAGTAATAGATATAACTTGTAATTAACACGCTAAGTACAACATGTTTATATTATTTCACGCACGAGATATGTTACTATTGTATGACTCCAACCGCTGTACCGCGCCTTAGGTATGCGCGGGATGGAGAGGGGTGGGAAGGAAAGAGCACGCATGATCCATCTTTAGATATGTTAACTCATGTGCCTCTGACATTTAACATCCGTCTCGCCGCTCGCGTACCTACGGCGTGGTTGCGGTCAGACTCAAAAATTGCTATTAGAATTAAGTAGGAAATACACATATCAACTCCCATACACGGGCACACGAAAGTGAAATGGTTTTATTTTTTGATGTGAAACATATATAGGCGCGGGTAAACCTGATTGTTGGCGTGGCGAGTGTGTAAGACGTGGCGACGCGATGCTATGCGCAAGCGACTGTGCGCAGTCTCTCCTGCCGCACTGAGCTCGCATACCTATAGTGTAATTTGAGATTTGTTCGATTCAAACAATTTTGATGTTTCACATCTGCCGGGTGTCCCGTGACTGCTCACATATTTTGCCTTATCGAACTGAATTAGTTTAGAAAAAAATATCCGATACGGAACGCATATAGGAGTTGTTGAGGTATATATATGCTTGGTATATACATATATTTCAATAACTCATATAAGTATGAACATGTAACTGAGCTTGCTTTACATCCTTGAGTTATTTGTCAAAATAAAATCGGCTGAGTGCCTTAAGCGCTCGTCTTAGTAGTCCGGTGAAGCTATTAAGACCTTGCTATATATACATTATATATTTCAATATTGTAGTTTTTTTCCTACCAGATTAAACCCCCCTCGGCAGCGGCTCAAGCCTAGGTCCGTTCCCTCGGCGTGGAGCCCTTGAGTACGCTGCTCACGCGATACAGTAACACAAAACCTTACATCACAGCTAAAACATCACACACATCACCTATACACACGTGCACGTCTATACGCTTACACGCTGTTTTTCTTTTTCAGAGAAATAAACAAGAAAAAGTTCTACTCTTATTTTCCCTATCCTATCTTATGCTATATACAATAGTCTAGACATTTTTTTCCGACGCAAAATACATATAGAAGTTGTTGAGGCACGCATGCTTGGTACACATGCATGTTTCAATCTATACTAATATTATAAAGAGGTAAAGTTTGTGAGTTTGTGACGTTGTGATGTTGTGATGTTGTAAGGGGTAATTGCAGGAATTACTGGTCCGATTTGAATAATTATTTCAGTGTTATATAGCCCATTCATTGAGAATGGTTATAGGCTATATGTCATCACGCTAATACCAATAGGAGCGGAGCACAGATGAAAAACGTTTCAAAATCGTAATGTTTTTCCTTTTGAGAACGCGAACGAAGTCGCGGGCAGAGGCTAGTAACTCATATACGTATATCTAGATAGCTTAGGTTAGCTCAGATAGGTCGCGATTTTTGCACAAAACAGGCGACAACCCAAACCCAGGTGTGCCGTGCACCCTTGAGTTAGTCGCCCAAACATCCCAAATTGGCTGAGTGCCTTCAGCGCTCGCCTCAATAGTTCGGTGAAGCTGTAAAGACCTTTCCAGGTCAACAGCGTTTACATTTCGAAAAAAAAAAAGTTTTTTTTGAGACATGATTATTATATTCGGCCAATACAGTACCTCGACATGTTCGTTACGGTATAATTAATTATTATTGAAGTGAAAACTTCTTTAGGTGCGTTGAGCGGTTTTTTTTTGCATAAGTTTTGCAGATAAGTTTTGCGTCATAACATGCTAGACAGTATGACCTAAGTTACGAAAAATAAAGCATTACCAGCCGCACTGCTCTTACGCGGTTTGCATCAGACTGGCGTCACGTATTATAGGGTACTGTGTACTCGTACATGTAACATTTATCTTTTGTATTGATATTGTGCAGCCTGTATGGTTAATTCAAAACTGTATATCAATTATTGTTCGTAGTGCCATTAGATATGAAAAGAATAATGTTAATAATTTTAATTTATGTTTAGTAGATCCATACTGAAGCTATTACAGTATAATCTCACTAATCCAACACTGTGATAGATCGGCACGTCCAATAATCTGGCACCCTCCGCCGGCATATCTGCCAAAGATATTAATATTAATTCTTCGCAACATGCTAGAAAAGGTTTTTAAGCTTGTAGTCCGGTGAAGCTGTGAAAAAAAATGTTTTTAAGCAAGGACTACAAGTTGCATAAAAGCAGATCTCAATTAAGGATGACATATTTTAAAAATATGTAATTACATATGTACATGTTAATTTAACACATTACACACATTTATTTCCCCTATGAAATGTTTTATTTTATTCATTACCTTATGACTTTTTCACTATAATACAGTAGTCCGAACATTCCAACATTCCTCCGGTTTTTATTAGTGCCGGATTAGTGCGATTATACTGTATTGGTTTCAGCATGAATCGGTCGGCTCGCCCGGGGTACTTACTACCACACACAGAAACACCCACGTGAAGTAACAGAGCTTGCATTGTTGCGTTTCGTACGGTCAGTCAGAGCGCCAGAGGCCCAACTCCCGTCCCCTCACCTCCCTCCTCCCTCGGTTTCCTCCGTTCTCTCAAGACACAGGTTGGCAACGCACTAGCGATTTCCCTGGTGGTGTTAGTGTCTATAGACTGCGGTCATTACTTAACATCAGGTGACCCGCCTGTTCGTTTGCTTCCTATTATAGGAATAAACAAACATAGTTTAGTTATTTTGTTTTGGAAGGTGTTGGAACTATTATTTACTAATTAAAGCTGGGCACGTTTTCAACATGTCCCCCATATGAGATAATTCTGCTTACCTCTATCCTCCAAAATAATAGGTAACAAAACCCTAACAAACTATCAAAAAATATTACATTATATATCTGTCAAAAATATTTGAAAAATCGTATAAATAAGTGAAACATTTCGGGCTAAAAATCTCTATGATTTTTTTTCTCGAACTCACTAAGCTATTGACATAGCAAGGTCTCAACAGCTTCACCGGACTACCTCTCTATGAACAAAGTAAGTGAGTGAGTGAGACAAATGGTAGTAGGGAGATTTCCAAAAATATTGACAGATTAACGTTCACTTGTTCCTTTTTACATACTACAAAAGGAAGATTTGGATACATTTTATTCGTTAGTAAATGTGTGCGAAGCCGGCGCCAAGCCGCTCAGCTGGTTTAAAATGGTATCGTAATTATGAATTAATACTATGCCCTGTATTGGAAATTATAAATACTAAAACGTATTAATGAAAATTAAACATAAAATATGTGAGTGGATAAAATTATAACTTAGACGCTATAGATGTCGCTATTTGCAATTTTGTATAATAATATATATCGACGGAAGAAAGTAGAATTGAAAAAACGAACTTTACAGCAGAGCCAAGAAACTGTTATAAAACTTTTTTTTTATGTATAGTCCTAAAAATAGGCAGAAAAACAAGTTCGTATCGTTAAAAAATTGAATCGTATGAAAACGAGACCCAAAACATTCGAAGCGGGATTTTTTATACAAGAATATGGTAAAAAGTAATTTAACCCAAAATGCAAGTTACATTACTGTTTTCACCCCTCGATGTGGCTTCATAAGCATTAAATAATATTAGTGCTCTCAATTAAAAACTATAGATACTAGAATGTATTTAGAATAACTGAACATAAATAATTGGAATTGACAAATAATACAAAACGAGTAAAATAGATGTCGCTGTTCTCAATTTCTAAATAAGAATGTATTCAAAAACTCGACTACTCATATATTTTATTTATTCACTATCAAAAGTTAACACAAATGTTTTTCCGTGATGTTTATTTATTTTATTTTCGTCAACCCAACCTCTATTAGATTTTTCAGCCATTATTGAATAGGTAATTAATATTACAAGTTTCTTGCGATCATTTCAATAAACTAACAAGATAATGAACATCTTGGTTGTTTTTGTGGCAAGTCAGGATACATGCTCCATGGTATAATTTCCGATCCACTTCACTTGTGCATAATAACTAAACTATATTACGTAAAACACCACCAACATTACACAATATAGAGCAGTGTTTCCAAACCTTTTTTAGGCCATGCCATAACATTTCTAAAATTTTTAAGCTCCCCCCCCCCCATCCCCAAACATAATTTTTAACCTTTAAAAAATATTTTGTTCTCTTAAGAAATATTAATGATGAGTTTTAGGAAGAAATCACTATGAAATTGTTATCAAAACATCGTAAGTAAAATTTCAAAACATATAATGAAAAACTTACTTGACGACTCTAATTACCCAGTTGATATTTTGGTAGCGTCAAACAAAATTATACCTGATAATTATTTACAGCATTTTTTTTTTAATTTGCCTTTTTTTAATGAAAAGAGTCCATTTTTAAATTGCCCCCTTTAACTACCAAATTGCTCCCCTGTGGAGCGTGAGCCCCACGTTGGGAAACACTAACATAGAGCCAAATAACACAAGATTATGAACAAAATATAAATTCTATTGCATGATATTCCAAGATCCCGCCATGTATTTGTTATCTGTCCGTGTATTTGTTAAAATAAATATAGTTTATTTATATCTGTCTTTCATTACGTCATGCAAAGATGCGTTACCATGGAAACTTTACAATGACATAACCAGAGGTAATAATAGATTACGTAAATATGTATTTAAATTCACGTACACAACATTAAACATGAGATAGAAGTGAAAACAAATAAAGCAATAAAGATATTATCCTTATGTAAATTCCGTTGAACTGAGCAACATCCTTGACCGACAATCAGTAACTGTTCAGAAACCTGTAGATAGACTAGAATCTACATACATACTCTTATATAGCTATGCCCGCGACTTCGCCCGCGCAAAACAGAGTAAATTAATAAAGTCATCTGAATGTATTGTTTTTTTTTTTTCGAACTAACCTATTTACCCGACAAGGTCTTAACAGCTTCACCGGACTACTTTTAAGTCTAATTAGTATCTACTTTTATCTCGTATTTAAGTCGCGTCGTCATTTAAATTACAATAACTTCTGATAGGTCGAACCGATTTTAATGCAACAAAGACTAAACGTTACGCGGAGATATGCTTTTTTATACATATCTATACTAATACTAGCCTCTGCCCGCGACTTCGTTCGCGTGGAATAGATACACCAACACGCAGCAGTTCTCAAAAGGAAAAACATCCAGATTTTGAAACATTTTTCATCTGTGCTCCGCTCCTATTGGTCTTAGCGGGATAACATATAGCCTACAATTATTCTCGATGCCTGAGCTATATAACACTGAAAGAATTATTCAAATCGGACCAGTAGTTCCTGAGATTACCCCCTACAACGTCACAAACTCACAAACTTTACCACTTTATAATGTTAGTATAGATAGATTATAAAGACACCCACGTGAAGTAACAGTGCTTGCATTGTTGCGTTTCGTTGGTCAGTAAGAGCGCGAAAGGACCACCTCCCTTCCCTTCCCCCCTCCCCACTTTTTCTAAACACAGTCTGGCAACGCACTTATCCTCATAACTCATGACTCCCCTGACGTTGATAGTGTTTAAAGACGGTGGTGATCACTTAACATCAGGTGACTCGCCTGTTCGTTTGCCTCCTATGATAAAAAAGGAATAAAGATCGTAAACCTGAATTTGGAAGATAATTAGTAGATATTCAAAAATATATCTCTACCGCACCGATTGTTCACTCAATCATCATTTCATCATTATCCGCCTAGTAAAAAGGCATAGGCCTCTTCTCGAGGGAAAGTATGGGAATATCAATGTCACATGGTGTAGATGGTAGACTCATGCTTGGCTCACCCTGGGTACTACCACTCGACCCACAGAAACACCGATATGAAGTAACAGTGCTTGCATTGTTGCATTTCATTTGGTCAGTGAGAGCACCGGTAGCCCACTTCCCCTCTCCTCCCTTCCTCCCCCTTCCTCCCATGTCTCTTCCCCCTCCTCCAAACAGGATGGCAATGCACTTGCGACCTCTCTGGTGTTGCTAGTGTCTATGAACGGCGGTGATCACTGAACGATCAGGTAACCCGCCTGATTGTTTGTCTCCAATGATAGAAAAAAAAACATAATTTTGTTCTTAATTAAATTAATCTTAATATAGACTAATTTAAAATTAAATTAATCTTAATATAGCCATATAGACTTAATTAAAGGACCGTTCAAGTATTACATAAGCAAAATCTTTGTGTTTTCTGACCGCCCCCTCCCCCTCCTCAGCAAAAGTAAGCAATGCTCTTACCTCCCTCCCCCATTTTTACGTAAACATTTATAAGAGTATTTTGAATTTCTATTCTGTTTAACTATATAAACATTATTGACGTAATCACCACCCAGACCCTCCATCCCATCAAAAATTAGCAAACTAAAGACCCCCTCACCCCCATAAGTGCTTACGTAGTACTTGAATGGCCCCTAAGGTGAAAACAGACAGTCTTAAATTTGTCATGGCAATAATAATAAAGTCGTGGTCATTTTATTTGTCTAATCCAGTATTTATTCAGAGCAATATTTTTGCTAAGCTATCAACTACACGCCCTTACATTACTAAGGCCCGCGATTGTTTTTTAACTTTATTTTTGGCAATCAATCTTTCCGACTATTACTGCTATTGTCACGTAATCAATAATATCACATGCTTCGTGCGATCATTTCAATATTAAGCATCGTGTGAATCAATATTCTAACAAAATGGTGGATCCCTTGCTAGAACCTTCCAGGGAGTTTTTGTGGCATCTCAGAATTTCATGCTCCGTGGTATTATTTTCCATTCACTTCGCTTATGCACCAAAAACTAAGTATATTACGTAAAACACCATCAAATTTACACAATATAGAGTCAAATAACACAATTATGAATAAAATATAAATCCACTACATGACAGATTAAAATCCCGCCAAAAACTCCATTGATTTTTTGTGAAGCATTTTTATGAAATCTAATTATGTACCGAGTTCTTTTTAATGAGGAAAACACCGTCTCAATGTCGGATGCAATAAACAAATAAGTTGTAAAGTAAATATTATATAATATTACATACAACAGTTTGCACACACAGTAAATACAACAATATTATAAAACGTTGTGAGACGTTCTTACGAATCTATTCTTCGTCGACGCGTTCGATGCAAGTTTACAAAATGTCGAAACTTTTAATAATTATATCATTGTTACTAGTCAATAGTTTTTGTGGTAAAGGTGAGTTTTATATATATAAAAAGTCTTCTGTTTATACATTTTTAAGTAAAACTTCGTCAGGCGATTTTTTTTCCTCAAAATTACTACGCTATTGACCCAGCAAGGCCTTCACAGCTTCGCTGGACTACTAAGGCGAGCGCTTAGGGCACCCAGCCGATTTTATTTAATAATATTTCAAGGGCGCACGGCACACCTCGGCTTGGACTGTTGCCTGATATGTGCACTTCGCGAACTATCTGAGCTGACCTAAGCTAACTATTCATACATATATGAGTTGCTGGAACATATATGTGTACCAAGCATATGTACCTCAACAACTCCTATATATATATATATTTCGTATCAGATAATTTTCTAAACTATTTCAGTTCGATAAGGGAAAGAAACAAAACCTTTCCACTTTCATGTGTAAGCGTGTATGCGTGCACGTGTGTGGGGGTGATATGTGTAATGTTGTTGCAGTGATGTAAGATTTTGTGTCACTGTATCATGCGAGCAGCGCACTCAAGGGCTCCACGCCGAGGGAACGGACCTAGGCTTGAGCCGCTGCAGAGAGGAGCCTATTCTGGTATTCTTTAGGCGCTACTAGGAGGTAACTGGACGACAATGCAACAGATGTCCGTTACAGCAATATGGCGTCACGTTTCTTTACCATTCGGTTAAATAATAATTAAACATAACTAAAATTTCTATTAAATCATAATTAATATAATTCGTTACTTATTATAGTAATCTGTTAGTATTAATCTATATTTTATTTACTTTATAACAAAAGGTTGGTAATAATATTTCCTGTGTTATTTAACTTCCGAATTAGCTGATAGATGGCACTATAGATAATGAAGCTTTGGTTTAATGTGTTACTTACATTGAAACCAGATGGCAGCACGGTCGCTCGCCCTTATATACATAATTAATACTATTGTATGATTTTTTTGATATTTCTTATTAATATTGTTTTGTTATAAATTTTTGATTGATTTGTGTATAAACCATTTATTGACAAAAATATTTAAAAAGTTTTACTTCAATCGACTGTGATGGTTACACGCACTCATTTTTTTATAGTTTTGTGAAGATCGACCTCAGTATAAAAATATCTAAAAACCTCGAACTTCCTTTAACTTTCCACTGCCAAAAGTAAGCATACTAAGTGTTTTTCCGTGGAATAGTTTACTTATTTTAATATTGGCAACTAATCCCATCGCAGGTTATTACTACCATTATCGAGTAGTTAATGATATTACAAGTTTCCTAGTAGTCCGGTGAACCTGTTAAGACCTTGCTGGGTCAATAGCGTAGACATTTCGAAAAAAAAAACAAGTTTCTTGTGATCATTCAATAAACAAACAAGATGGTATTGAGAGTTTTTGGCGGGATTTTAGTCTGTCATGTAGTAGATTTTATATTTTATTCATAATCTTGTGTTATTTGACTCTATATTTTGTGGTGGTTTTTTTACGTAATATAGTTAGTTTATTGTGCATAAGTGAATGGAAAATAATACCAAGGAGCATGAAATTCTGAGATGCCACAAAAACTCCCTAGAACATTCTAAAAATGGAGCCACCATCTTGTTAGAATATTGTAATATCGAAATAATCACACGACGCTTGTAATCTATATATTAATACGTAAAGCAAAACCTTTGTACCTCTTTTTAACATATTTCTCGTAAACGGGTGAACTTGAAATTTGGCATAGTTAAAGTTTATATGGCGGAGAAGTGCAGAAAGCTGTTTATCTAATAATATATATTATACCTTTAAACGAGCAA
Source organism: Antheraea mylitta (assembly GCA_014332785.1). NCBI lineage: Eukaryota > Metazoa > Arthropoda > Insecta > Lepidoptera > Saturniidae > Antheraea > Antheraea mylitta. The sequence continues at coordinate 3,088,383 of JACEII010000073.1, read as the reverse complement.
TTCTTGTATATTTTTATATTTGTATATATTCTGGATCTGGGAAACTGCGTCATCTATTTCCGTGAACCTTAGTATGTAGGTAGTTTCGGGGACGATGAATCGATCTAGCTAGATTTTATTCATAGAAAACTTTGTTAACTAAGTTCTTAGGCTAATGCCTAAAAATATAACTAGAATATAAAGGTAAATATCGCCGCCGCCGTCAAAACAAAAATAGCTCAGATGGAAATCGGTTGCTTCGGAAATCCGTGAAACCCCAGTTCGAATCCGAGTGACAGCAGAGATATGTTTTTTTTAATTTTTTTTAATGTAATTTTATGAGGCAAACCTAAGAGTTTATTTTAATTTAAAATGTATTTTAAAGAACCGAGCTAGGCTCGGTCACCCAGGTACTTTTATATAAAATGCATTAGAACTACATTAAATTAATTAAAATATGCACTACTCACACTACTGCTTGATTTTTACACAACATATACACACATGTAAATAAAAAAGACATTTTGACACCTGTCAATAACAACTTCAAAAAAGTTTGCGAAAGAGGTTGCTATGCTCGACTATATGTATTTTTTAACTCTTACGTTCCAATTACCATTTTTCATCCTACATTTAACAATGATATTATAAAATATAACTATTATTTTAACGTTTATTATTTTTTATGGTGAACTCACTTCAAATGATGATTTAATAAAAAAATTAGCTAAATAATACTTTGTATAATCAAAATAAGAATTTTGTTCATAAAAGTAATCCATGACTTAGACCTCCGCGGTTACAATGTTGCAATTCAACCTCATGTAGCAACAAAAAAGAATTTATTTTCAAAAGTTAATGATAGTAATAAAACATCTTTGTCTTGGATTCAACATTTGATTGTATTGTGCATGCATTACTTTTACAAACGATGATACTGGGCATATCACTTTTTCTCATAATGAACAGACTACTTTTAATTCAATATCACCCAAAAATACCACCCACCCCTGGTGTCGTGTAAAATTAATTGAAAATTGTGTCATGGGTTGCGATAAATTTCTTTATTTTCGTTAAGTTATGTTTGCTTAAAATTTAAGAGCACGTGGGTTTTTATTTTATATTTATAATTAATTTCATTTCATTTTCTTTTACACATAGATTTTTTTATGTTTATATAATTAAAGATCATGGCAAATGGCAAATAAAAAAGTAGCCATGATGAAAACCTTTGATTATAGAAGTATAAATACCCTTTGACAAAAGAATTCTAATAAAGTTCAAACTTAAAAAAATCAAATAATTATGGTCGAATGTCGACCACTGGGCGCCCACTAGTATTATTAACTACGACAATGGCAGTAATCATCTGAAAGATTGGTTGCCAAAAATAAAGTTATAAAAAAAATAGCGTTTGTTTTGTTACAACTTTCCATGGAGTTCTTACAGCATGCCAGAATCCATGCTCTGTGGTATTATTTCCCATCCACTTCACTTGTTCACAATAACCGAACTATATTACGTATATATGACAAATATTACAAATCATAGAGTCAAATAACAGAAGATTATGAATAAAATATAAAAATCACTACATGGCATTTCAAGATCCGACTAAAGACTGCATGGAGTTGTTTTTTATGCTATCCATTTAACTATGACTCATCACTATTGGACTGTGTTTAATTGTAAATTTAAATTTAAAAATCTTTACCACATTGCAAAGTCATGTTCAAATCTCTACTAATCAAAAGGTTTGTGTTGTTTCCAGTTCTCGCTGACATATGTTCTTTGGATTTAGACCCTGGTTTGTGTTTTGGGAAATTTTTCAGGTAACGTAAAATATTTTGACAATCATCATTACATATTAAGCTATTACAAGCTATTACTAGTTTCAGCGTGAATGGGTTGGCTCGCCCGGTTCAATACCACCCGATACCCAAAAACACCGACGTGAAGTAACAATGTTTGCATTGTTGCGTTTCGTTCGGTCAGTGAGAGCGCCGGAGGCCCACCTCTCCTCACCTTACCCCTTTTCTCTTCCCTTCCTCACCTTCTCCTCAAATATAGGCTGGCAACGCACTTACGACAACACCGGTGTTGCTAGTGTCCATGGACAGTGGTGATCACTTAACATCAGGTGACCCACCTGTTCGTTTGCCTCCTATAATATATAAAAAAAATTAAAAACTAAGTCCTTTGCCATGTCTGTTTGCGATAAACTCAAAAAATACTTGACGAATTTGATATTTACTCGACTGCGAAAGAGTGAACAGTACCCAGCTTTTGATTTGACACGTCGGGAAGAAGAGTGAAACTATGAATTTGCGCAGTGATAGCGTTAGATAAAGATAACGCTATACGAAATCGACCATAGCCGACTATCTCCGTCTAACCCCCATGTAACAAACCCAAAGTCAGGTAGAAATATAATAAATAAATAGAAAAGAGATATAAAAAAATAATTAAAATAATGAAGGACGCAGACGAAGTTACGGGTATCGGCTAGTTAAATACTATATTATTATTGTTACCTTCATATGTATATGATACTAGCCTCTGCCCGCAACTTCATTGGTGCTCTGCTCTTATTGGTCTTAGCGTGATGGTATATAGCCTATAACCATTCTCGATAAATGAGCTATATAATACTGAATTATTCAAATCGGACCAGTAGTTCCTGAGATTACCCCCTACAACATCACAAACTCACAAACTTTACCTCTTTATAATATTAGTATAGATATATGAATATCACTCATATAAGAGTTACCTATTGCAATTTCAAACTCGATAATTATACGACGTAAAATCTATTCTCGCGGATCTATTTTAAGCTCTGTGTTATTAGTGTGTATTTGTTTTTCTAAATGTATACTAGTTTTGATTTTTTCTTTTTTATGCCTAAATGGCAGCAAACAGGCTGATGGCCCACTTGATGGCAAGTGGTTACCGTCGCCTATGAACAACTGCAACACCAAGGGCATCGCTGTTGTGTTGCTGACCTCGAAGAGCGCGTTTCAGTCCCTTCTTAAATTTTTCTTCTTAATTTTTTTAACATTATTTTTTTTTATATTCGTAGGTCAAAATGTCTGCACTATGCTTGATGATAAGCACAGTGCAATCCAAAAACAACGGCGACTGCCAAGGGATACGCCATCCTTCGTTGGTCGCCGCTGTGATGCCTAGCCTAGCCGGTAGATTGTTTCACAGCTTCACGGTACGGCAAAGATAGGATGTTGCGAACTTTTTAGTTCGTGCCCAGATAGGGTTTACTGTAAAACTGTGGCTCCGTAGGCCAGCGCGTGGTTCGGTTGTAAAAAGGAGAGGAAGGGATTAAATTGAACAACTTTGCAGAACAGTCACCATGATACAGATGGTTATAACCGACTGAACATCCGTTTATCACAAATTACTACTGCTGTACTGCACATATTGGCTCAATAGGTGTACCAATCGTTGGATATTTCTTTTTTTCTTATTAATTTTTTCACATGTATTTCACTTTTTTTATCTAATTAGTTTGTTTAGTTTAAGGTAATTGTATGGTTGTTCGAACAATAAACAGTTTCTTTCTTTCTATATATTTTTTTTATTTTCAGATACGGGTTTGATACAACTTCGAAGCGGTGTATAAGATTTGAGTACGGAGGTTGCGGCGGCAATGGGAATAATTTCCTAACAATGAGAGAATGCGAGATATCTTGTCCAGTTCCAACACCATATTAGATTAAGTTGTTTATCAAATGTAACTTAATTACATTTTAATTGGGCGAATAGACAGAATATACCTTTACTGTATTTATTATTTACTAGCATCTACCCGCGACTTCGTCCGCGTAATAAGAGTTATTTTGGGCTAACACTAACACGTAGCAGAAGCTCTCAAGAGGAAAAAGGTTCCGATTTTGAAACATTTTTCACTGACGTTCCAAACTTATTCATCTTAGCGTGATGGTATATAGCTTATAACCTTCCTCGGTAAAAGAGATATAGAACACTGGAAAAATTTTTCAAATCGGACCAGTATTTCCTGAGATTACCCCCTACAATGTCACAAACCCAGAAACTTTACAATAGTAGTATAGACTAGCTGACCCGTGCCCATTTCATTAGGCGGTAAACATTTATGAAAAACTACATTTTGTGTTATAAATATAAATATGAAACACAAGTGGCGTTATTACAAAAAAGTTAAATACGTATTGAATATTTGCTTTAAAAAGGTTTCGTATTTAAGGGTAGGTTTCGCCCGAGGCAAATTTGCGTTATCCTTTTTCGCAAGTAACTTAACCTAACCAAAGCGAGACAAAACAGCGAGATGGTGAACAGTCAGCGACCGCGGTGCATTTAAAACGAAACCTTTTTAAAGCAAGTATTCAATACGTATTTAACTTTTTTGTAATAACAACGATGCTGTCTTGTTTTTGTTCGATAATTGTTTTTTCGACTTTGCAAATCCTACTACCATAAAAAGTCTTCATTTTTCGGGTTATATAACCTATGGCACAATTAACATTGCTTTCTATTGGTAAAAGAATATTCAAAATCGGTTTAGTAGTTCCTTAGATTACTCCCTATAACGTCACAAACTCACAAACTTTACCTCTTTATAATATTAGTATAGATATCTAAGCGATAATTACGAAAGACTGTTTTTTACATTAAACTCCACTTGGACGGAGTCGCGGACTCAGCTAGTTATTTTTATAGATATTCAATAAGATAAGGATCAATGTAATGTCTGTTTTATTATGATATATGTCACGGTTCAGAAGTTATTGCGATAATATAGTGCCAAAAAACATTTCCGAAAATATTCAATGGAATGATTATTTTACCACAGTATAAATATAAGAGACAGTACAGAAATTACCAACAAATGCTCGAAAACGACACGCTAATACAAACATGCGTATCGACTAAAGGTTCTGTGGACAGTGTTCCGAGTGCGTTAAGTGCTCGCCTTAGTAGTCCGATGGAACTGTTAAGACCTTGCCAGGTCAGTTCGAAAAAATAAATAAAAGAGGCCGTTACGGGATGCCTGGCAGATGTGAAACATCGATATTTTTTTTATATTATACGAGGTGTACAAATAGGTGGGGCACCTGATGTTAAGTGATCACCACCGTCCATATACACTTGCAGCACCAGAGAAGTCGCAGGTACGTTGCCATACTGTGTTGGGGAAAGGGGAAGGAAGGGAAGATGAGTAGAGGTAGGCTTCCAGCGCTCTTACTGAACGAACGAAACGCAACAAAGTAAGCACTGTTACTTTACGTCGGTTTTCTATGAGAGGGTGGTACTACTCCGGACGAACCAACCCATTCATGCTGAAGCCAGTAATGGCTTCAGCGTGGCTTTAATACCTACGAAATTGTTTTGTATAAGTTATATGCATAAAACGACAGATTACGACAGGAATCAGCTATGGCATAATGAAAAGATAATGCATTACAAATCTATACTAATATTATAAAGCTGAAGAGTTTGTTTGTTTGTTTGGTTGAACGCGCTAATTTCAAGAACTACCAGTCCGATTTGAAAGTTTCTTTTAGTGTTAGATAGCTCATTTATCGAGGATGGCTATAGGCTACATATCATCACGTTAAAACCAATAAGAGTGGAACACTAATGAAGAATGTCTCAAAATCGGGCTATTTTTAGAGCATCCGCTGCGTGTCAGTGTCAGTATATGTATATGTGTATAGTATATGCGTTGCCATGGTAACATGATAACATTCTATTGGAAATATTAATAGGGTTTATTTTGTGTTCCTGTTCAAAAGTTTATTCTATGTTATTTTTAATCCCAATTTTTGATTATAAGTAGTACGTTGCTATCGCAAACATTTTTAAAGTCTATTTTGTGCTGCTATTCTAAAAGGTTAATAGTAATAATATTCGTCCATCAATACAGACGAAGGAATTAATCCACACTGCCAATTCTGAAGTTGTCAATATAGGTAGTTTTTATGTATTTTCTACCCAGTTTTCTTCTATGTCTAAGTTAATGTAAAGGTATAAGCGCCAAATCTTCTATATCGTAAATTTTTATCTTCTTAATTTTCAAGACCCCAGAATACATGCTCCGTGGTATTATTTTTCATTCATTTCACTTATGCACAATAAACAAACCATATTACATAAAACGCCTCCAATTTAACACAATATAAAGTCAAATAACACAAGATTATGAATAAAATACAAAATCTCCTACACGACAGATGGAAATACCGCTAAAAATTCCTCAAAAAGTTTATTCTACGTTAGTTTTGTTCCGAATTTTTGGTTTGTGATATATTATGTATTATAAGAATAAAGTGTGTCTATATAATATTGAAATAAATACTTTTTGATGAATACATATATCTGGGGTGCTACAAATATCAACATCTTTTTTTAATTCTGTCGATATGTCTGTTTGTTTATTTGTTCCGGGTAATCTCCGAAATGGCTGGACCTATTTGAACGGTTTTTTTTTTCTTAGAAATGACTACGCTATTGACCTAGCAAGGTCTTAACAGCTTCAACGAACTACAAGTAATATTTTAACGGGAATTTTACGGGCAAATAACTAACTAATTAGCTGTTTTATTTTAAGTTAGCGAGTTCAGCAGACAATACCCGCTCTAATAATAAGACAAACTATACCTAAACCTTGCCCAAGAATCATTATATGTATTGGTATTAACGGCATGAAGATGCGTTCTGTAGTTTTTGATCTTATCGCGAACAGACATATAGACAGACGTGGAACAGGACTTTGTTGACACTATGTTGTGATGAACTGTTATCCGTGCATTCGCATGTGTGAAATTGACCAAAAATATGTTGTTCACTGTAAACATGCACGTGTGACGTACATTGTACTGGACTCCAAGAATAAATATAATTGAAAGTCATGTGTTTATATGTGATTTAAATTATAGCAAGGTATATTAATAACTTGATTATATCAACAATATGGACATATTGTATCTATATGATAAAATATTGAACACATATTGTTGGATAATGTATAGCTTAATATTTTCATTACTTTCTTATATAGTGTAAGTGAGCACTGAGAGTGATACATAGATAGTAGTTTAAAATTCCAGCTTATGATAAATCCCATCCCATTCGATACACTATTAGTATTTACATATATAATGTAAATGTTACCTGTTACTGTAGATGATGTGCGTGTCATACTTACAAATATTTTTGAAAGAGTATTATTGTTATTTACACATCTAATAACAATTTTAAATTTATTTAATACATTCAAAAAACGCGTGTGAAGCCGCGGGTAACAGCTAGTTTTTTATATAAAATAATGACAGTTTATTTAGTTTATTATCTAAATGTACATTTTTATTAAATAAAAAATACAAAAATTTTACTAGGCGCAGGCGCGATGTGTTGGGCGGCATTTATCAAAGGACGCTAGGTAGTCGGCGCGTACCACATAACAGTAGTAGAACGAGCGACCGACAAAACAATTTGAATCTTATGTTTATAGGGATAGGATTGCAAACAATTTTGAGTATTTCGTTATTTGCAATAGGAAAAAGTTCGTGTTAAGCGTCGCCACGTCGCGACAAGCTATCAGGTTTAGCCGCGCTTATAGATATTTCATATTTATGACTGGTCACTCGAATATTATTTTAGTTTCCGCGTATTTGCCACCAAACAAAGAATTGCTAAGATCCGATTTGCAGGCGCTACTTAATTTAGGAGATTCAGTTATTATAGCGGGGGACCTCAATAGCGGGAACGTTATCTGGAATAGTCCGTGTACCTCTCGTAACGGGAGAATACTCGACGAACTAGGTAGGGTTCTCGCTTTTGACGTCATAGCCCCTCTGGAACCCACGCACTATCAAGTTCATTGCCGACCCACAGTATTAGATATAGCTCTCTTAAAAAATATCACGCTTCCTGTACGACTCATACAAGTAGTACACGAACTTGATTCAGATCATCGCCCGGTTGTTTTACAGTTAGGTCACAATTCAGACTTCACCCCGCCGTCGGTTAGGGTGGCAGATTACGCGAAACTCGTTCAATATTTTAAAGAAAATCCGTCGTCTAGTAGTTTAGACAGGATTCCGGACGTGTTGGTGTCTAAAGCCGACGTGGATTCGGCCATCGATTCCCTGGTTGATTACCTCCAGACCGCCGTCAGGGTGACCTCGAAAGAGGTACAAGCGGCGAACAATCGCCGTTTTATATTCCCTGACGACGTGAGAGCATTGATCACGGAAAAGAACGCCACGACTCGAGCGTACGACGCTTACCCGTCTGTAGAGAATCGCGATCGTTTACGTTTGTTACGAAAAACAGTCAAGTTTCGTATTTCTGAGATCCGGGGCGACAGGTGGGACAGACTACTGGAGGGTCTCCAGCCGTCTCACCTGTCGTACTGGACTCTAGCGCGAACTCTCAAATCAGATATGGTCACTCCAATGCCTCCTCTCGACAGAGGCCCCGGGTTGCCTCCCGCATTCGATAGCATAGATAAAGCGGAATGCCTTGCCGCAAGCTTAGAGAAACAGTGTTCGCCAAACACTGATAACGTTGACCCTTCCATCATAGAGTCTATCGAAACAGCCGTAGAGCATGCACTCGCGTCTCCTCCGGCGGATACCCTAACCCCGATAACGTTTGACGAAGTTTCGGCCGCCATCAAGCGTCTCAAGCCTAGGAAGTCCCCAGGTCCCGACGGGATCAGGAACGAGGTTCTGAAACTTCTTCCTGATCGCATCATAGCTCTATTGGTCTGCGTCTTCAATGCGGCCATGTCCCAGGGTCACTTTCCAGCCGTCTGGAAAAAGGCCGTAGTGATAGGTATTCACAAGCCCGACAAGAAAGCTACGCTTCCCGTTAGCTATCGCCCCATTAGTCTGTTAGATACCTTAGGAAAACTTTACGAGCGGCTCCTTCTGAACCGTCTTCAGTTCTCGATTACAGATTTAAAATTAATACCACCTGAGCAGTTCGGATTTCGCGCTGAACACTCTTGCACGAATCAAGTACACCGCCTCACGGAGTACATTTTCTCTAAATTTAACGCCGATCCGAAACGTAAACCGAAACGCACAATTGCAGTCTTCTTCGATATCGCCAAGGCCTTCGATAAGGTCTGGCACGGAGGGCTCATCCATAAATTATGTAAATCTCGCGTACCCGATAGGTTAATTCATATTATCCGCGATTATCTCACTGATAGAACATTCCGCTTCAGAGTGGATGGTGAACTATCGCTGCCCCACCCGATACGCTCAGGTGTGCCACAGGGCTCCATACTCGCGCCCACACTCTTCAATCTGTTCATCAGTGACCTACCTCGGTCTTGGGGGGTCGAGATAGGTTGTTACGCTGACGATACCGTTATTTACACTTCCGGCTGGCGGTCGGACTTTCTTAGGAAGCGCATCGAAAAAGCCGTTCATACTCTCGGTAAATGGTTTCGTCGATGGCGCATAGAAGTTAATCCCGATAAGAGTGCCGCAATACTCTTCGATCCCACGAAACGCGTTAATAAATTTGAGCCCATCAGGCTATACGGAATCGATATTCCTTGGGTCGAAGAGGTCAAATATCTCGGTGTCACATTAGATAAACATTTAAAGTTCAACTCACATACAGACAGAGTGCGAAACAAAGCCGCTATGGTCTTGGGTCGCCTCCATCCGTTACTTTGTCATAAGAGTAAGATGTCCCTCAGACACAAGCTCACTTTGTATAAGACGTGTATCCGTCCCGTGATGACATATAGCTGCCCCGTTTTTTCGCATATGTCCAAAGATAACTTTCATAAGCTGCAGGTTCTCCAAAATCGTGTTTTACGTAAAGTGACCGGTGCTCCGTGGTACATTCGGAGAGTCGATCTCCATAGAGACCTAGAGATCCCTTCTATCTGGGCGTACGTAAAATCACTTACGATTAGTTATTTTGAAAAAGCTGCGAATCATCCCAATCCGTTAGTGCTATCCGCCTCAAACTATGAACCCGTACCTAACGCTGCGCGTTTTAAAAGACGTCCGCGATGCATTTTTACCGACCCTCCTGATTTAATCCCGTCAGCGAACGATCAGTACCAGCCTGTCCCTCGAAACAGAGAGTGCTCACGCCCACGCCCGCGTAACCACAGATCACGCCGCCGTGGTCTGGGGGTTAATTTCGCTCCCGCACACCCGATTAGGCCTCCCACGGCAGCGGCTCAAGCCTAGGTTCGATCCCTCGGCAGGGAGCCCTTGAGTGCGTCGCTTGCGCGATACGGTGACACACAAATATACATCACTGCTACAACACTACACGATCACCCCCACACACGTGCACGCCTACACGCTTACACATGAAAGTGGAAGGGTTTACTTATTTCCCTCGTCGAACTGAAAAACTCTCAATTTTCCGATAATAAATATATGGAGGAGTTGCTGAGGCGTGTATGCTTGGTACACATATACGTTTCAACAACTCATACATATATGAATAGTTAGCTAGGTTAGCTAAGATAAGTCGCGATTTTGCATGCAACAGGCAACAGCCAAGCCGAGGTGTGCCGTGCACCCTTGAGCTGGTTGCCAAAATAAAATCGGCTGAGTGCCTTAAGCGCTCGCCTTAGTAGTCCGGTGAAGCTGTTAAGACCTTGCTGGGTCAATAGCGTAGTCGGTTCGAGAAAAAAACAAAAAAGCGTTTGTACGTAGTTTCTGTACTGTCTCTCATATTTATATTGTGACTTCGCTGCATAAGTTTCAATAACAATGATTAAACAAAATAATCTATGGATATGAGGCCATTGGTGTAATTAACATCAATATAGATAAATAAAATCTTATTCGTCGTTTGTAAATTTCCAACCATTATATAATATAAATAGGGCGTTTCACGGCAAATCGGACGGTATGACAATAACATTTAGTTTTATTTTCTCTCTTCGTCGAATGTTATGTAAAAAACAGTAATTAATAATGTCATCTGAATGTATAAAGTCCATTTACTTTATCTACTTTTCTCTCGTAATTAAATCCCGTCGTCACTAAAATTTCTATAGACAAACATTTCCAAAAATGATTAAAATTAATTTTATTTCTTATTCTTTTTTTTTAACTTTATTTTTGGCAATCAATCTTTCAGATTATTACTGCCATTGTCGCGTAGTCAATAATATTACAAGCGTCGTGTGATCACTTCAATATTAAGCGTCGTGTGAATCAATACTCTAACAAGATGGTGGATCCCTTGTTAGAGTCTTCCAGAGAGTTTTTGTGACATCTCAGAATTTCATGCTCCGCGGTATTATTTTCCATTTACTTCACTTATGCACAATAAACTAACTATATTACGTAAAACACCAGCAAATTTACACAATATAGAGTCAAATAACACAAGATTATGAATAATATATAAAATTCACTACATGACAGACTAAGATCCCGCCAAAAATTCAACCTTTCTTTTTCAAATTCAATTTTTTTCAATTCTTAGACAAATGCAATAAGGTTTTATTTTACAAAAAATTAAAAAGTATAGAAACTTTAAATTTACATTCTTATTATATGTATAAATAAACATTTATTTTTTAATCCAAAAAATTTTTTAGTTCTATTATATCTACTTGGTGATCATAGCTTTTGGTTACTTTATCTTTGGTTACAATAAATGATAATGCATTTGTTTAAATTAAGGATCATTCTCTGTGCGAATGCGGCCTTGGCGAAGGTTTTCCACATCATTTTTTTTTTTATTTCAAAGGAGGCAAACGAACTGGTGGGTCACGTGATGTTAAGTGATCACCACCGTCCATAGACACTAGCGACATCAATGACGTCGCAAGTGCGTTGCCAGCCTTATATAGGAGAAGAGGGAGGGAAAGGAAAAGGAAAACAGGAAAGAGGAAGAGACGTGGGCCTCCGGCTCTCTCACTGACCGAACGAAACACAACAATGCAAGCACTGTTATTTCACGTCGGTTATCTGTGAGTGAGATGGTACTACCCCGGAGGAGCCGACCCATTCATGCTGAAACCAAAAATAGCTTCAGCGGGGCTCTACCATCTACAAAATATATTCATTAATTGTTCAAGAAACAGACTCTCGCTTTTCGATGTCCTTCCTCCTTATATTCCCCTCCCTACTTAACTTACGTGTATCTTAGCTTTAGTGAATAACAACCCTTTAATTTTACATGTATTGTCATTATTTATTAAAATAACAAAATTAAACTTTAATCAGATTGTCTATTTCTTAATCGAAACATATCTAAGTCTGCCTTTATGTATATCTGTGGGAAACACAATAACCCGGTCTCAATACAAAATTAATAAATACATCTTCGTTTTTGAATTACATTTTTTAACTCGGTTCCCTTCGTTTATGACACTATCTGCCACAAACAGCGCACACTCTGTATCTACATGACATTGGCGGAATTGTGTTTTGCTTACACACGGTACCATAAATTAAAAAAGAAGAAGAAAATTGTTGTTTACTTGCTTGGTTTAATTTAATCTTACAGTTACTTACTTGTTGTTTAATTTGTAACGACAGACTACTATTTTTATTTGCATTTATTTTCTTTTATAGTTTTCATATTTTATGTTATTATAATGGTTTATTGTATTTAATTTTATATTAATACACCGAAAGATATCAACTTTATTAACTTTAGTCAATATACACCAGTTTACGTGATACAAAAGCCTCAAACAGTGCAAGCCGATATTGTTATGACAGTCACCAATGTTGAACAAAAACCAGTGAGTAATTAAACCGAAAAATTAGTACGAAATCAGTGCCCCAATAACATATGTAGTTGAAAGTACTGTAATAACTATGAAAACGGGACAACAGAAAATAAGACGAAAATGCAGTCGTCGGAAAAAGTCTAAACTAAAGCCTACAGAAAATTTGTGTAGCTAAAAGATCCTATAGAAACATATAGTGGTACAACAAAATAATCCCAAGGAGGGTTGATGACAGGCAGGCGGCCGATCGTAAAAATTAAGCCAAATCATACATCACAACATGACAAATATGTTGTACCGACCCTACTCAGGTGGGATAAGGGTAAGAAGAAGAAGAAGACTACTATCAGCCAACGCCATTGCTCGCACTGTAATAATTTAGGTTAGAAAATGGAAGCGGCGGTTTGAAAAGTCTAAGTTTTTCGTGTACAAAGGAGGTGCACAGAGATTTATTTAAGAAGGATTACCAAGTAATTGTGATGATTTTATGGGATTTTGACTATCGCTTTTGGGAAAATTATTATCTACAGTTACAAACACTGGTAACAATAATATAACCAAGAATGTAACCACAGTCCACGATTGTAGATTTCTCTCGGTATTTCCATTAAATTGTAAAATATTGAACACTTAACGTGTTTTTAATTACAACTCATCAAAGGTTCGACCATTAATAACTGTATAAATAGTGACGTTACCTCGTAGATAATGTAATAATCTATTAATAGTTTATTTGATAACTTGTAACAGACTCCAATTTGAAATTACAAAAATGTTGAAATTTTTGTCTTTATTTGTCGTGTTTGCAATCGTGTTTGCTGTCACCGAGGTGGCAGCGAAAGGTAATTATAAGAATTAGTATATATTTTGCATATATTTTGTTAAAAAATATACTAAATTAGTAAGAAAATCTTAAAATGTCATGGTATGAACCAAAATGCCTCAACATTAAAGTGCCTATTTTAAATTCCTATATTCAAATAACTAATCGTCTCTCAAGGGCAGCTCCAAGAGTATACCAACAGGGGCTTGGTGACAGATTTCCAACTTGTGTGTTCCAAAGTGCGTTAGCTAGTCAGGTGGTCTTAGAAAAAGCCATAGCACATGCTATGGTGTCAACATGATGTTTTCCTTCACTGAAAGCACTGGCTCATTTGATAGGGTTCGAACCTACGTCCATCTACACCGTGTCCTAACCACTGACCCATCATCACTACAAAGTGATCATATTGCTGTACTATATTTTGTGCTATTATTGCCAAATAGGTAGGTAGTAGAGCACTAGTTATTATTACTAGATTTCCTGCATTGTTGCGTTTCGTTCGATCAGTAAGAGCGACGGAGGCCCACCTTCCCTTCCTCCCTCTCACCCAAACACAAGCTGGCAACGCACTTGCGATTTTCCTAGTCTTGTTAGTATCTATGGACGGTGGTGATCACTTAACTTTAGGTGAACCACCCATTCGTTTGCCTTCAATGACATAAAAACAATTAACTCCGCAATCGGGGTGTCTGCAGACTGTTAAAATAGCTCATTTATTGGGGAAAGCTTTAGGCTATATATCATCACGCTAAGACAAATAGGAGCGGGGCACCAATGACGAATGTTTCAAAATCGATTTTTCCTTTTAAGAGCCTTCTCTACGTGTTAGTTAGGCCAAAATAACTATTCCACGCGGACGAAGTTGGGAGCAGAAGCTAGTGTAATTTAAAATACATGACTCACAAACGAACATATGTATGAATAGCTTTGAATAGTTTAACTAGTTCAGACCGGGTTCTTTCGGTAACAGCCCAAGCCGATGTGTGCCGTGCACCCTTGAGCATTTTACCTGAATAAAATCGGCTGTAAAGGCCTTGCAAGGCTAATTGCGTAGTCAGTTCGAAAAAAAACAATAGTGTAATATAAAACACTAACTGTTAGACGTTAGTAAATCAATTGGCTAGGTCAATGCATATGATAGCGGTGAACCTGACAAGCGGGGGTCAAGTTGCAGTGCTGGGACAACTGATAACTCGTGTTTATATAAGGCGTCCTTCGTACTTCAAGACACAGTCTCGTATAAAATTCTATACAATGGAATCGTCGAAATTATTTCTATTATTTGTTTTGTTAACAGTCGTGCTATGTGTTAGCGACGCTGCAGGTAAATATGAAACTTCTTTATTAGAATGCGTTTAAGCAACGCTTGGAAATCAATCTTCATAAAATAGAGAACGTACCCATACCACGTAACCCATACTTGACATTTTTAACCCCCTCTCCCTCTTAGTCGCCATTCGTGGTATAACATCTGTGGCTTTCCTTTTTACTGACCAAGGTTTGTATACTATTTTTCAGCTTGATGTTTTTGAATAAGGGAAGTTACTTTTACTCCATTGTTGCCAGGCGGTCACCCATCCATATAATGTCCATGCCCAACATTGTTTAACTTCGGTGGTCGGACGAGATCAGGTGTTTTCAATACTACCCGAAACAGGGTTTATTGCCACCAATTTCCGTCACACTTTTGGGTGCGGATCAGAATTTAAAAGACCTTCCAAGAAGTTTTACTTCAAAAAACAATTATCAAAATATCTCGAGTATTTTCTCATTAACATTACAGTAACTTATAATAGATCAAATCAATTTTAATTGAACATTTTTGTCATGAACGCAGTATTTTAGCAGAGATACGTATCAAATAAACAGAGAAACAGATATGTCTAAAAACGATAGAAATATATTTTACTAGCCTCTGCCCGCGACTTCCTTCGCGTGTAATAGATACACTAAAACTAACACGAGCACGCAGCAGTTCCCGACTTTGAACCCGATTTTGAAACATTTTTCATCTGGTCACCGCTTCTATTGGCCTTAGCGTGATGATATATAGCCTATAACCATTTTCGATGAATGAGCTATATAACATTGAACAAATTATTCAAATCGGACCAGTAGTTCCTGAGATTACCCCCTACAACATCACAACATCACAACGTCACAACCTCACAACGTCACAACCTCACAAACTTTACCTCTTTATAATATTAGTATAGATTAGTTATTCCTAGAAATTCCTTTTTGATGTGAAACATCTATAGGCGCGAGTAAACCTGATTGTTGGTGTGGCGAGTGTGTGAGACATGGCGACTTAATGCCATGCGCAAGCGTCTGTGCGTAATTTCTCTTGCCGTAATGACCTCGCATAATTCGAGATTCGTTCGATTCGAACAATTATGATGTTTCACATCTGCCATGCATCCCGTGAAGGCTTTTTTTTTACCGTGGAGGGAAAATCCTCACGGACTGTCAGGTCCAAGGCGGACGCAGCTGTGACGATGCCTTTCGGTAACTTTACCCGACTAAAGAGCTTTACCACAAACCGTACGCACTCACTATAGGCTGTGTCGCGTGAAGCATGAGCAAGCTCCACGGATTAATTTAGAATATTCCTAGGCGTCTACAACATTTTTTTTTTTACGAAAATCTAAAAAAGTACCTGAATAATAGATTTACATTCTCAATATGTATAAATAGATATCTAAATAGACAGAGACAAAACAATAAGTACATCTTCTTTCTCTGTTTCACAATCGATTTTCTTTTTTTTTTGCTTAATAGGTTTTGTCGAGCTTTAGTAATTACCGTATTTCAATATTAAGAGAAAAAAAAAGACATATTAATATGTGTTATATCAGAGAATGAAACGTCAGCGTATATTGAAGAAAGATTTTTAACAAGATTATTCTGTCCCCAGTACGGAATCCAAGATGTTTGCAAGAGATCGTTAGTGGCCGCTGTCTCGCCTACTTTCCAAGGTAAATATGTAAAACAAGAAGCATTTTACATAAATTTCTTCTACACTTTATAAACTACCACAATCTCACCGTATCTTAAATTATATTGTGATCTAAGACAATGTAATTCACGTGCAGCGGACAACGAAAAGAATGTAAGATTTATTCATATTCAACACAATTTTTGAAGAACATATTTCTTTAGGTGCATTAAGGGGTATTTGCTTAGCAGGGGATAATGTTATGATTTCTTATGAAAAACGGAAAAGCCATGGGGCCAAATGGTATACCTTCTGAAGTATGGAAGTTTTAAAAAGTAGATGGATGGATGTGGCCGCATTTATTTTTAAATAAGATGTTACTAGATGAAGCGATCCCAAATGAACAGTGCAATAGTATCTTTAAGAATAAGAGCGATGTGCAGGACTATAACAATTATTGAGGAATAAAGTGCATGTCCCACAGTATAAAATGTTTTGGAAAGAGTGATAGCGAGACGAAAAAGAGATGAGACTGACTCAATTTGGTTTAAGCCTGAACGTGCGATAACATATGCCATTTTCACACTTCGGCAACTGTGCAAAAAATACAGGCGTGTGTATAAGAATTTGCATATGGTGTCTGTTGATCTGGAGAAGGAGAGATCCCTAGATGTTTAGTGGTGGCCTCTGAAAAAGAAAAGAGTGCCTGAGAAATACCTACAACTTATTCGTTGTGTGTACGCTATTGTCTATAAAGTCGGTTTACGGACGATAATGGTTGTCTGTAAAGTCGATTTACAGACGATAATAGTTGTCTGTAACGTCGGCTTACGGCTTACTTATGTTAGTGGTTGCCTGTAAGGTTGGCTTACGGACGATAGTGGTTGTCTGTAAAGTCGGTTTAGGGATCATAATTTTACGTGATAATGTCTTAAGAAAATATTGATGAAAAATTGGATACGTTTATGAATTGAATTATTCTATATATAGATAGATGCGTCACAGGCTGATCGCGCCTCTGTATCGCTTGTTCCGCGTTCTCTCTTACACGCTCCGCTCATACGGAACGTGACGATGTGTCAGACTTTTTCTGCGTTCAGGCGGCGTTTATCGATTTATAAGATGTTGTCATGACAAAAGCATAAAAAAATCGGAGTAATGACTCTAGTTTATGATTTTTTTAAAGGTATGGCTATGATGCCGCTCTTGATCGATGCATCGGATTCATATACGGAGGCTGTGGAGGGAATGACAATCGTTTCCCGTCTCAGGAAATCTGTGAAGCTGCCTGTATTATCAGATAAATTATGATGATAAACTTGTTTAAATTTAAAACAAAATCTTTTCTTTTGTAACCTTTGTTTTCCTTTTTACATGCTAGCAAGCCCGGTGAACGTTATACCGCCCTGATAATAAAAAAATCTTGACAAATTATATACCTAAACCTACCTCAGGGATCACTTTACCTAATAGTGAAAACTGTATGAAAATTCGTTCAGTCATTTTTGAGTTTATGGCGAACAGACAGACGCGACAGACGACTTTGTTTTATAGTATGCAGTGACACTATATATATATAAGGAAAGCTCTCATCAAAGGTACTTAAAGAAGTTAAATAATAGAGTAAGCCAATGTTTCCCAACTTTTTTTAAGCCATGCCCCATCTTAACATTTCTAAAATGTTTATGGCCGCCCCCACATAATTTTTAATCTTTAAAATCCCTTTAAAAACCCTTAAGAAACATAAATTATAAGTTTAGGAAGAAAGAACTATAAAATTGTTATCAAAACAGCATAAGTAAAATTTCAAAACATATAATGAAAAACTTTACTTGACTTGATGACTCTAATTACCCAATTAATATTTTGGTAACGTCAAACAAAATTATACCTAACTTTACAGCATTTTTTTTTTAAGAATTTGCTTTCTTTGATAAATTTGTCACTGATACCTAGCATTGCATTGAAATAACTAAAAGCGAAAAGGTTAGAGTCGTGCCGAGTCCATTTAAATTGCCCCCCTTAACTATCAAATAGCCCACCTGTGGGGCGTTGGCCCCACGTTGAGAAACACTGGAGTAAGCGATAATGCGATAGATACGCCATCTGTATAACTATCTATACATATAATAAAAATTCAAAAAAATACCGATTCTAAATTAGACTAGCTGTTAACCGTGGCTTTGTCTGCAATGCTATCTCCAAAACGGCTGAGCCGATTTTAACGGGACTTTCATCAACAGATAGTGGACATCATAAAAAATAATTTAGTTTATTTTAATTTAAACTAGCTGTTAACCGTGGCTTTGTCTGCATTGCTATCTCCAAAACGGTTCGACCAATTTTCATGAAACTTTCATTGCCAGATAGCTGACCTTTAAAAAAGTAATTCAAGTAATTTTAGTTTATACTAGCTGTTAACCGTGGCTTCGCCTGCAGTACTATCTTCAAAACGGATAGGACGATCTTTACCATACTTTCATTGGCCGATAGCTGACTTTAAACAATGTAACTTAGGCAATGTTAGTTTATACTAGCTGTTAACCATGGTTTTCATCGCTGTGCTATCTCCAAAATGGTTAGACCAAACGTCACGAGACCTACACTGGCACATAGCTGACCTTATAAAAAATAATTTATGTGATTTTAATTTATACTTGTTGTTACCCGTGGCTTCGCCCATAATGCTTGCTCCAAAACGGGACTTTCACTGGTAGATAGTGAACCTTACAAAAAGTAATTGAAATTATTGTATTTTAGACTAGCTGTTGCCTGCTACTTTGTCAATATTAGCAAGATTTGAAATCATTCTTTATTTTTGATTCAAGAAATAATTATCAGCTTATTGTTTGCAATTCGACGTTACAATTATTAGTAACTTTGAAGAAGAGGTCTTCCTAATAAGATCTAAACCATAAACGTATTACGTAAAGCGTTCCATTATAAAATTTATTGCAGAACACACAAGCGTTTATGTTTTGTATAGTCACAAAATCTTAATTATTATAGCAATATATATTAAATGTAAATCTTTATAATAATGTTTTAAGTTATTGTTTCATTCAAAATCAAAATCAAAAATTCTTTATTCAGTTTAGGCCCTAATAAGGCGCTTATGAACGTCAGAAACTACCACCGGTTCGGAAACAACCCAGCCATCGAGAAGAACTGGCAAGAAACTCGATCGGGTACATTTTTTGTTTCTACATACATTTAAATACATCATACAGCTTATAATGGATGCACAGAGGGGAGTCAATTCCAGACATCACTATCGTTCACATACTGATCCACTCTATAATATCCTTTTGACACTAACACCCGCTTGACATGGCGCTTAAATTTGCAGTCCGGCAAATCGGTAACATGTTTTGGGACTTTATTGTAAAACCTAACACTGTTACCTAAGAAACTATTACTAGTTTTACTAAGTCTGAAACATGGGACGACCAGTTTATTACAGTTTCTAGTATTGACATTACGCCGGTCTTTTACTAAAGTCAGTTTTTCAAAGTTTTTACGGACATACATTAAATTATCAAGAATGTATTGGGAGGGTAGAGTTAAGTGACCGAATTCCTGGAATTTCGTTTTTAATGATTCGCGAGGTCCCATATTATAAATTGCTCGAACTGCCCGTTTTTATAATAAAAATATGGTGTCTACCTCAGTAGCCGTAACCCACAGCAGAATACCGAAAGACATTATGCTATGGAAGTAAGCGAAGTAGACTAACCTAGCAGTGGCAATATCTGTAAGCTGGCGAATTTTCCTTATTGCGAATGCAGCAGAACTTAATCTGCTCGCCATTTTTTTAATGTGAGGGCCCCATTGTAATTTGGAATCTAATGTAATTCCCAGGAATACAGTATTGTCAAGTAACCCTACTAGATTCCCTTCGATCTTGATTCTACTATCAACCTGTCTAACATTGGGTAAAGTAAATCTTACGCATTTCGTTTTATCTGCATTTAACAATAAATTATTCAACGAAAACCAATGACAAATTTCATTTCAAGTATAATTCAGATGCCCAACCTCTGAATCTATCCTTTCCACTTTAAATATTAGAGAAGTATCATTCGCAAAAAGCACCATGTCAGCAGAGTTGTTAACCACTAGCGGTAGATCGTTTATATATATATTAAAAACAAGAACGGCTCTAAAATAGACCCATGTGGTACACCAATTCGCGCAAATTATCCCGCTGAGGCTACCTCATGTATGTTAACTTTTTGACAGCGATCTTTTAAATAAGAGACTAGAAGGTCGAGAGAAGATCCACAAATACCATAGTGTTTTAATTTAAGAATAAGCGTACTATGGTCAACGCAATCAAATGCCTTAGATAAATCGCAGAACACACCAATTGCATCCTGCGAATTAGTTCGTAATACAGTGTAAGTAAGCACTGAAGTAGTTATATGATGGGTTAAAGTTCCACATATGTTGCTGATTACACTGTTAGTATTTACATATCTAATGTATACGTTACATGTTACTGTAAGCGGCGTGCGTATCGTACTTACAATTGTTTTAAAGAGCATTTCCATAATTGTACATGACCTCACAATTTTATATTTCTTTAATACCATTTTTAAAAACGCGTGTGGAGCTGCCGGTAAATCTAGTCATTAATAAATACCTATTCATACAAGTTGATTGTTGACGTTCCGATCTCAGTTAATTAGCACAATTACATGTAAAATATATAATATCATTGAATTAGAAGTATAAAGACGCCAACTTTTTGTATGTAATGCACGTGGACCTCAATAAAAAAGAAAAAGTTACATGATACTACGTTTTTTAATCGAACTGTCAAGACGTAGGCACATCGTAATACGTTAGCAGCTGCATCACCAAAGTCATCATTATCTAACATTCGCGGAAGCTTCGCAGCCAGCTACAACACGGTGGAAGATTACAAGTTTTTTTTATATCACGAAAAGGTGAGTCACCTAATGTTAAGTGACCGCCGTCCATAGACACTAGCAACATCATCATCATTACCCTTATGCCCACAACATGTTTTCTTTTCCACTCTCTCCTATCAAATGTCATCTCAGTTTTCACACCTTTTACGCACATAGTTTCACACAGTCCATCCATACCCTTTTCGGTCTTCCTCTAGTCGTATATCCATCCACTATCATACTCGACACTTTTCTAGTTACATGGCTTTCATTTCTCCTCATGACATGCCCATACCATGCTAACCTATTACTCCTCAGCTTCTCTGTCACTGACGCTATTTTTAAACTTCCTCTGATATTCTTAATCTTATCCATTCCAGTTACACCACACATCCACCTTAACATTCGTATCTCTGCAACATGTAATTTTCTCTCATCCGTCTCTTTCCTAGCCACTCAGTTGCATACTCTAGCAACACCAACATTAATGGGTTGGATCGCCCAGAGTAGTACGACGTCTCCTCACCTTCCTCCTCTCCTCTTTCCTTCCTCCCCCACCCCCAACACAGGCTGCGACTCCCCCGGTGTTGTAAGTGTTTATGGACGGTGGTGATCACTTAACATCAGGTTACCCATCTGTTCGTTTGCCTCCTATGATATAAAAAACATTAAAGGAGTTGCAAGTGCGTTGCTAGTCTGTGTCTGGCCGTAGGAGGAAGGGAGGGGAGAGGGGCAGCATATGGGCTTTTGGCGCTCTCACTGACGGAACGAAACGCAACAATGCAAGCACTATTATATATACTATACACACTTCACGTATTTCTGTGGGTTCTTTACTACTCCGGGAGAGCGGTCCCATTCATGCTGAAACCAGTAATAGTTTAAGCGTGGCTCTACCACTATTAAAATGATACGTGTATTGCATCTTATTGTTGTTAGCTGGATCTCAACGAAAACTTTAAAGGCTCTCGTAAGACCCCTTTGGGATCTCCTCAGAGTTCCAGAAAGCAACCATACGCTATTTCGGTGGTAAGCATGTTACACCATTACTGAGAAGGAAATTCAATACAGCACAAAGCAGTAATGTACGTGAAGCCTTTTTATGATATAATTCCGACGTATTCACAAAAAAAAACATTAACTTTAAATATTACATGTTAATATTCTGCATAAGATAACCTTATACCATAAAATAAAGAGCGAGTTTTCCCAGACTTTTATGGAGCTTTTTTTTTTAATTTCTTCTATTCTGCAGACTCTTGGTCCGCACCTTTTCTGTACACAATCACCCCCACACACGTGCACGCTTACACATAAAAGAAGAAGGGTTATCGAACTGAACTGAAAAAACTTTCGAAATTTTCCGACAAGAAATATATGTAAGAGTTATTGAGATATGTATGCTTGGTACACATATATGTTTCAACAACTCATATATATATGAATAGTTAATTAGCTAGGTTAACTAAGATAGGTCTCGAATTGCATGTAACAGGTAACAGACAAGCCGAGGTGTGCCGTGCACCCTTGAGCTAGTTGCCAAAAATAAAATCGGCTGAGTGCCTTAAGCGCTCGCCTTAGTAGTCCTCTGAAGCTGTCAAGATCTTGCTAGGTCACTAGAAATATATTGACTACCAGTTCTAGAAAAAAAAAACCTTTTTTGCTTACGTGTAATGTTTTGTATACGTGAAAATTCGTATCCGTGAGCAAAATTCTTTTAATGCATTTATTTAATTGTATTTAATTATTTAACTATTAACTTATGACGTTATTGTTTTTATAGCGGTTGTATTTTGATTCTTTATGGCCACCTTTAGGTTGTAATCCACAATAACCCATGCCGGAGCGTCCTCGGCCCGATGAATGAACCTACTAACCGCGTCGTCAATCACGTCGGCTTTTACTTTAGTGAGTTTATGGTGTTCTTTCAGCACCTATTGCCTTGAAACAGGACAAGTTTTCTTCGTAGGAACCTCTCCATAAGACGTATCCTTTTGTAATCTAAGGCTGAGATCTAACCACGAAGAGGTACGCTTAGAATATGAACACGCCATTTCGGGTTTGGAAATTCGCAATGAGAGTAAGGAATATCGTCAATGAAGTCATGTTCTGAGTCTATAAATGAAATTTGAATAATCAAATAAAGTAATGCTTAATTGTAATTACTACAATGTATCAAAATATTTGCACGCATATACACACATCAAAAAAGTCTAAGCAACATGCGTGATATTATAAATTTTACCATTTATATTAATTAATTTCTAAGTATTTACTCAAACAAAGTGCGTAGGTAAATTACGTAACCTGCAACCGGAGGACTAAAAAAAAACCGAATTCTAATAAGAAATTTATTATTCAAAAGAATTACGTAAAATGACTTAAAAATTATAATGTAAAAATTAAATATAGTGACTCGATCGATGTGTATATCGGAGTGCCGGTGTGCGGTCACGTAACCACGTTCCTGGAGCCGCGTGGTTGGAATCAGCACTTTCCCCCACCTAGCTGTTTCTATGTGGCGGTGCGCACGCGTCGTCCACGTGCTCTGCGTTAGCACTTTACTTATTAGCGCTCGGTATAACAGGTAAGTAAACTTTTTTGTTATTGATGACATACTGGCTGGTTGTAATAAAAAAAATTGATTATGTTTTGTTTTTTCATAAAATTCAAATGACTGCGAATTTGTATGAATTTAAGTGCGTTTTAATTGCTACGTTTAGTCTTGATTTTATAATTTTACCAACCATTTAAATAAAGTTAGCGACAAAATTGGATTGTTAGGTATTCTTTACGTCATGAAGCGACGTCATTTGATGGCAGATGAAATGCAAAGAGCTTTAGGGATGTTACAAGCGGGAAGTAATCAATCTCAGGTATTGCGACATTTTGGCATTCATAGAAGTGTTATTTGTCGTTTTTGGCAGCGCTACAATAATACAGGAGAACCCGCTAGCCGCAGGCCGTAAAAGGAGTACAACTACTCGGCAAGACCGGTACATACAACTGACTGCAAGACGCCAGCCGATGTTAACCGCTCGAGAGATAAGTTTGAGGCTACAAATTTCAAATGGTGTTGATTTAAGTCCTCAAATTGTGCGAAATCGACTGCATGAGTACGGCCTACGAACTCGACGCCCAATCAGGTGCCCACCGATACGTCACGGGAATCGGGCTCGTCGATATGAATGGTGTAGAGAACGCATAACATGGACCCAGGAACAATGGGATAAAATTATGTTTTCCGATGAGTCGCGATTCGGGTTTAAGCCTGATACAAGAAGGGTGCGAGTGTATCGTCGGCCCGGAAATACTGAAAGGCTCAGGTGCGTTTAGGAAGTTCATCCATACAGCGGCTCAACAGTTATGTTATGGGCGGGTATTACGAAGAACAGGCCAACTGAGCTCGTTTTTGTAAATGGAAATATGAATGCTGAAAATTATATCGAGGATATTCTCAGACCTTATGTCTACCCATTTGCAAAAACCTATGGCACCTTTTTTTTCGAAATGACTACGCTATTGTCCCAGCAAGGTCTTAACAGCTTCACCGGACTACAACCTTTGGCTCCGATTTTAGGTTAATGCATGAAAATGCGCGTTCACATACAGTTCGTCAAACTAGTGAATACTTTGCAACGGAGAACATCCGGGTATTGCCCTGGCCTGCACAATCGCCAGATCTCAACCCCATCGAGCACCCATGGGACATACTCCAGAGACGTGTTTTGAAGGACTTGGACGGAGTGACAACAACCCAACAGCTGAAGGCTTTGCTACAATTCCATTGGAAGCGGATACCGCAAGATGACATAAACAGTCTCATTAATTCAATGAATAATCGTTGCCCACAAGTCCTGAATAGCAGAGAAGACCCCACTTTGTATTAATTTGTTCTATTCTTTCACAATAAATACATTTTCTTTAGAAATTTCATTTTGTAAAAAAAAGTTTAGTTTTTTTATGTATCTTAGTTTCTACAGTATATTCTAATATTGTTCATTTCTGTTATTAAAATAACTTATAAAGACAACAGCTGTTATTTTTACATCATAGAACCCTAAAGATATTATTTTAAAAATAAAATACAACGTTATAATGTGAAGAACCATCCTAAAATTTAAATTAGTACATGTTGCTTAGAATTTTTTGATGAGTGTAGATAGATTCACTCCCTATGAACGTTGCAAACCCTTTATTTCAAAAAGCAAGCTGCCACATTAACTCAATCATATAGATATATACTCTATACTAATATTATAGAGGTAAAGTTTGTGAATCTGTGAGTTTGTGACGTTGTGAATTTGTGAAGTTGTAGGGGGTAATCTTAGGAACTACTAGTCCGATTAAAAAAAAATCTTTCAGTATTATATTGCTCATTTATCGAGGAAGTTTATAGGCTATATATCATCACTAAGACCAATAGGAGCGGAGCACCAATGAAGAATGTTTCAAAATCGGGTTTTTTTCTCCTTAGAGCTTTCGCTGCGTGTTAGCGTTAGCCCGAAGTAACTAATCAACGCGAACGAAGTCACGGGTATAGGCTAGTAATATAAACATATAATAATCTACCACCTGTAACTTCTATTCGTCGACGAACCGCTTGTCGTGATTTTGTAGTCATTAAAGTAGTTTTATTGTGTCATGAGTAGGATTAATTGTTAAAATTGTCTATAAACCTAGCTGATATTAAATTTTATAAGCAAAAAGTAAGATTTAACAGTGGCTTACGATTTGTAACTCAAATTATCTAAATTTTATTGAGAATTATGAAAAACACACGGAATAATAAGTAAATCACATTGAAACAATAAAAACGTTTGACCTATATTCAGTTTACCATTTACAAATTGATATTGTACATAATGAAGGTCAGATGAATTGTTTAAAGAGAAGCAGCCATCTTTTATATTATCTTCTGGAAGTGACAGGTTATCGCGGTTATCGATTTGTGTTACACAGGGTCGGAATCTAGAAAAAAATCGGGAATCTATTAATTAATCTATTCATAAGGCGGTAAGCAAACAACAGTGTCCCGGATACTTCACATTTTTTTTAAATTGCTGTTGATGTTATAAATCAAATTATGATTACCTTCTAGAGATTTCCACTATTAATTCTATGGAATATACAAGTACGCTAATAAAATTTGTAGGACTTTTCCAGTGACCACGCTGACGTATTCAGGTGGTCAACTTCGCTTCCGCACACCAACCGCGTCCCCCCTTGGCAACGTCTCAAGCCTAGGTTTTATATCTCGGAGTGGAACCTTCGATGATACTTCTAGTACGATACAGTGCATTCACTAATTCACGTATATCTGTGTGTCTTAATAAAATATACGTGTATGGTTAGTTTAGCTCATATAATTTAATTCGATTTTTTTCATATTCGACGCGTACTCGCTCGGCCACAATCTCACATAATGGTAAGTGATGATGAGGCTGACGATATATCACGCTTACCCACTATTGCCTACTTATACACTATTGCCACAGGTGCCTATTCACTCTACTCTTGAAGACTCCCAAGTTATAAGATGTCGGGAAGACAGACGCCGGGAGTGAATTCCACTCCTTAGCCGTACATATAATGAATGTGGAAGCAAATCGCTTCGTGCGAATTACGGGAATATCGACCATGGAAGGGCGGATACTCCTTACGGCGCGGCGTCTAGTCGTTTTCTAATGGATTGGGGACTTGATTTGGTTGTGTTAAAGAAACAGTCAAGCACATCTAGCTTTAATTTTATCTTCAGTTTAATTATATTTAGTGTATACATATTTGATATTACCCCCCAAATTATCACTAGCTACGTCTCTGTTTCTATCTTATTTACATTGTAAGTAACGTTAACAATCATATCATCAACAATATTCCGTATCACAAAACAAGTTGTTTGTACAAAATGAAGTCGTTTGTATTCTGTGTCATTCTTGTGTTGTTTTTAACCATTTGTGATGCGACGGGTAATAAATATCATTTATTTTCTCATATGTTTCACAGTAATATTAACGATATGTAGCTAACACCTTTTTTTACATGGGGAAATCCATATGGATGCCCACCCTAGCCGGGCAGCTCAGGGTCGGGTATGTCCGACTTGCACGGACTAAAACCCCATGGTGCCTTTAATCACCTATAGGCTGTGGGGAGTAAGAGCTGCCGAACTGGCACTGCGTCTACTCCCCGGCAGGTGTCGGCCCCTCGTCAGGGGTCTCGTCGCGGTCGAGGGGTCAGAATTGTAAACCTCTTAGGAGAGAACGAGAGTTGCCCTCCCCGTCGATCGTAGAAGGCGGATCGGCACTATGCGCCTCAACCACAAGGGCCTGTGCTAAACTTCTACCTGAACGACAGAGATGCCCGCATTCACCGCCCGTAGGTCCTTTCTACGGTGGCCACAGGTCATCGTTGACTTTGCGCCGCCGTGATCGTCGACCAGGGGAGGAGAGCTGCCTGGTCTGTTCCCTCTCCCTCTCCGCCGATGTAGCTAACACCTGTTGTTGCATCTTTTATTTACTAAGATATTGTATGTTCTATTGTAATTATTGTGTTCAAAAGTAATATTTGATAATGATAATCATGAAACCTCGCAAATCATCAAAGACTAACTTTCAGAAATTCTGTATCTTCACTCTGCCGTCCCAATAATTTCCTGATAATCTAATGTATGTCCGTAAAAACTTAGAAAATCTGGTAACGACTGGCATGATGTAAATACTAGAAATTGTGACAAATTGGACGTCCCATGTTTGTCTCAGTAAAACTAGTAACATTTTTTTAAGTAATAGTGTGTAGGTTTTACAACAAAGTCCTATAGCATATTACCCATTTGCCGGAATGTTAACTTAAGCGCCGTTTCAAGCAGGTTTTGGTGTCAAAAGGCACCATGGTGATGTCTAGAATTAATACCTCTCTCTGTGCATCCGTTAAAACCATGGTAATGTTAATGTTTTTTTTTTTCGAAATGAAACGCTGTTGATCTGGAAAAGTCTTTACAGCTTCACCGAACTATTGACGCGAGCGCTGAAGGCACTCAGCCGATTTGAGATGTTTGGGCGACTAACTCAAGGGTGCACGGCACACCTCGGCTTGGGCTGTCGCCTGTTTTGTGCAAAAATCGTGACATATCTGAGCTAACCTAAGCTAAGCCATCTAGATATACGTATATGAGTTATTGAAACATGCATGTGTACCAAGCATGCACGTCTCAACATATCCTTTATGTATTTTGTATCGGAAAAATTTCTCTAAACTATATAGAATAGGATAAGATAGGGAACGTTAATGTACTTAGAAATATACGTTGTAATATAAAGATGTATACGATCCAGTTTCTTGCTGGTTCTTCTTTATCACTAGGTTTTGGAATCGGTGGTAATTTTTAACATTCATAAGTTCCTTCTTCTTAGAACCTAAATTGAATAAAATTTTCTTAATTTTGATTAACGTTGAAAAAATAATTAAAATTAGTAAAAAAATTGTATTTTTTTTTATCATTTGACAGATCCAAGATGTCAGCAAAGTATTGAACCTGGTTTCTGCTTGGGAAATATACCGAAGTAAGTATTTTAAGCAGAAATATATTAAAAAATAGTTTGTTTGAACATGCAGTTTGTAGGTGGTAGAGCCAAGCTGAAGCTATTACTGATTTCAGCATGAATGGGTCGACTCGTCTGGGGCAGTACCACCCGACCCACAGGAAACCGACGTGAAGTAACAGTGCTTGCATTGTTGTGTTTCGTTCGGTCAGTGAGAGCGCCGGAATCCCACCTTCCTTCCGCTTTCCTACTTTCCCTTTCCTTCCCCTCTCCCTCCTCTATATACAGGCTGGCAACGCACTTGTGCCTTCCCTGATGTCGCTAGTGTCTATGGATGGTGGTGATCACTTAACATCACGTGACCCACCTGTTCGTTTGCCTCATTTGAAATAAAAAAAAACGTGAAGTAACAGTGCTTGCATTCTTGCGTTTCATTGATTCAGTGAGAACGCCGGAGGCCCAACTCTCCTCACCTTCCCCCTCTCCTCTTCACTTCCTCCCCCCCTATCCCCAACACAGGCTGGCAAGGTACTTGCGACTCCCCTGGTGTTGCAGACAAAATATATATAATATTTTTTTATACATTTTCAGGTTTGGCTTCGATACAGCTACACAAAGATGTATTGATTTTGTATACGGTGGCTGCTCTGGTAATGATAATATCTTCGACACCATTGAGGAGTGTCAACAGCTCTGCGGATTATAATAAAGTTGCCCCTGTCACTAAGCTGACTGGCCTAAACGCTTACAAATACTGTCTATAAAATTGTTATATAAGCGGTTGCCACAGAAATATTTAAATTAAAAACCATCATGTTTTTAGGTTATATTTTACATTTTCTTGTAAAACTAAAATAAACAAATGAAAATTATATTAAGCAGACGTTTCATATCAACTCGTCTTGTATTTTTTTTTAACTTTATTTCTGGCAATCAATCTTTCCGATTATTACAGCCATTGTCACGTAGTCAATAATATCACAAGGGTCGTGTGATCATTTCAATATTAAGCACCGTGTGAATCAATATTCTAACAAGATGGTGGATCCCTTGCTAGAACCTTCCAGGGAGTTTTTCTAGCGTCTCAGAATTTCATACTCCGTGGTATTATTATTTTCCATTCACTTCACTTATGCACAACAAACTAACTATATTATGTAAAACACCACCAAATTTACACAATATAGAATCAAATAACACAAGATTATGAATAATATATAAAATCCACTATATTACAGACTAAAATCCCGCCAAAAACTCGTCCTGTATTTTATTTCTTTAGATTTACAAGTTTAGACATTTCATAAAAAAACATTTTTGATTGTAGCAGCACCGTTATATTAAAATCTCCATATCACAATGTATGAAATTATTGATTTATGTGATTAGTTACTATGTGAAATTCTTGTTATCTTAACAATCAATAAATAGTCTTCAAATCATTGATACTCTTTTAATATTCATCAAATCAATTAATAAGCAAATATATTCCGCATACTCCATGTTTCAAAATTGGCAAAACTTAAAACTAGTATAGTAGTAGTGATAATATTCGTCCTGGAGTTTTTGGCGGGATTTTAGTCTGTCATGTAGTGGATTTTATATTTTATTCATAATCTTGTGTTATTTGACTCTATATTTTATAAATTTGGGGGTATTTACGTAATATGGTCAGTTTATTATGCATAAGTGAAGTGAATGGAAAATAATACTACGAAGCATGAGATTCTGAGATGCCACAAAACTTCCTGGAAGGATTTAACAAGAGATCCACCATCTTGGTAGAATATTAACTCACACGACGCTTTAAAATATTGAAGTGATTGCACGACGATTGTAACATTATTGACTACGCGATAATGGCAGTAATAATCTAAAATATTGGTTGGCAAAAATTAAGTAAAAAAAATAACAATAATAATATTCGTCCAATAGGACAGACGAAGGAATTAATCCAAACTGCCAATTCTGAAGTTGTTAATATAGGTAGCTCTAATGTATTCTTTAGCAAGTTTTCTTCTATGTCCAAGTTAATGTAAGGGCATAAGGCTAGATTAATTGTATAGATAAAATATAGACAAAGTTTCTCATAATGGAAAGCTTTTGAATAAATAAATCATAACATATTTTATACTATGTATTTCTTTTAATTCAATAAACTTTACAGGTCAGCTCACACTCGCGTTTGCTCTCAAAGTTATTGGAGTTGCCCTGACAACCTCCATAAACAAATTCTCGGCACTTTTTCGTTGTTGAATCATATCCGTACCTGCGAACAGAAAAGTTCTAACTAAGAACACGTTTTAGGAACATTTTAAACTGATAACGGAATAACCCATAAGCATATAGGTACAACGTACATCCTCGAAAATCTTTTTGACTGCTTTGAATATGCGTGTTCGGGCTTGTGGATAGTATAGTCAAGTGATTAATTTTAAACAATGTCGAGACAGCCATAAGTAAGTTTTTTTTTTCGAAATGAA
This sequence comes from Antheraea mylitta, assembly GCA_014332785.1. NCBI lineage: Eukaryota > Metazoa > Arthropoda > Insecta > Lepidoptera > Saturniidae > Antheraea > Antheraea mylitta. Next base: position 3,056,967 of record JACEII010000073.1, on the reverse strand, counting down.
AACGCTGTTGACCTGGAATGGTCTTTACAGCTTCAACGAACTATTGAGGCGATCGCTAAGGACGCTAAAGCACACCTCAGCTTGAGCTGTCGCCTATTTTGTGCAAAAATCGCGATCTATCTGAGCTAACCTAAGCTAAGCTATCTAGATATACGTATATGAATTATTGAAACATGCATGTGTACCAAGCATGCGTGCCTCAACAATTCCTATATGTATTTTTTGTTGGAAAAGTTCCTCTTAACTATTGTATATAGGATAGGATAAGATAGGCAAAAATAAGGGTAGAACTCTTTGTCGTTATTTCTCTGAAAAAGAAAAACAGCGTGTAAACGTATAGGCGAGCACGACTGTATAGGTGATGTGGTTCCAACATAATTATAAACAATAAAATAACGGTATTCTCAATTTTTAAATGAATTATAGTAAGAATTATTTAGAATTCTTAATTTCGCACCCTTAGGGGCACATACTGAAATTTTTGGTATTTTAGTTTTTGCAATATAAGGGCTTATTAGAGATAGTTCTACAAAGTGGATCTCACAGATAAAGTAACCCGTCCTCAAATATGGCGACAGTTATACATATGTCCCTTTTACATTTTTACATTCTGCTGCCTGCGTTCCTGACGACGAAGTCGGAATGGCCGCTCGTTGTACAAGTTGGAGTTGTGTCTTTACATTAGAAAAAATCTGCGGAAATGTTGCATTATCGCATTACAACTGTAAGGGCCTATTAAGGTCTAGGTCCCTTATACAGTAAATTTATTAAAATCTGTATACTTGCCTCTATATTATATGTGCAAATATCAAATAATGCTTAGAATGGCAAACTGACAAAATGTGAAATAGAGACCTAACTTGTAAGTTTTTTGTGGATACTTTTTTTATTTTATAGTTACAATCCACATTTCTACAATGTAAATTGTTGATAATGCAGATAAAGTACTAAGGTACGTACGCACTAGGCGGATAGCTGCAATCCGGTCAGCCGCAGACGCAACCGGAAGGTGATGAGAGCAAGTAGATAGTAAACAGTAAAAATGCTAGATTGCTGGCATATTTTGTATATCAATAATAGAATTTTCTTCATCGAAATAATATGTAAATGTCTGTAGTCGTCAATAAAATGCGCGAGCATCGATGAACATGTATACAATCAATAGCGGGCAACCACACAGTAAGTAGTACAATCCGCGTAGTGTGTATAGCAACCGTCCGGCTGACCGCCTGCCGGGCCGCAGCGCTCAGAACGACCGGAGCGGTCGGCTAGCAGCCGCATCGCAGTGCATATGTAGCCTTAAGTCCAAGTGTGCAGATTTTCAAGACGATAAAAGATTATCTTTGTAAATAAAGGCGTTATAGCAAATTTTGTAAAAATATTGTGATCGCCGATTTGTTTTTTGACGTTTTCCAAAACGCTGCTTTTTTAAGTTAACCTTTATTAAGGGTTCGATTTTTATATTGAAATTATTATTATCAGTTTGGTTTTCACACCGATTGGCACTCGGAGCAATAGATATAGACATTTTTATACACTTTATTGATTAATAGAACATATAATGGGCTGCATAAGCTCAATACAAAATATCCAATATTAAATGTACACAGGCCGCTATACTATGCGTCGCTAGACTGACGTAAGTGTAATACGTTACGAGCATGTCGACGTTATCGGTTACGCGAACCGATAAGTTTTCTCCTACCAAATATATATTTTTAAATCGCTTTTAATCCCCTTCAAAAATGTTTTGCTTTCATATTCGCATCTACTTTAAATAGAACTAGGTTGAATAATGTGCGAGGTAAACCCACTAATGGCCCTCTGCCCCAAATGAGAACAGACGGGAGGCGGCGGCGCTTTGCCCAACTCCTTCCGCCACCGTAGTCGGATCTGGCGAAACGGGCTGGAGGCTCTCCTCATTACACAGATCCGATGGACGAGGGGAGGCAGCTGGAGTGTACCCAGTCTGCCTCTCTATAGATAGGGGCCCGGCGACCACCTTCCGCCGGGCGGACCGTTGGGACGGCTATCCAAGGGGAATAGCATAGTTCGATCCCTTGCCGCCCGAACAATAACGGTCTGTCGGTACACCGTGGGGCTTTAGTCCGTGCGAGTCGGACATAACCCACCTTCTCACTCGGGAGAGTGGCGTATCCATAACGAATTTCCCACGTTAAAAAAAATCTCATTCTTTTATAATCCTTTCTGCATCAATTAATAGCCAGTAATCACTTTTAATTATGATAATTACCTGGGTATATATGCTCTGCAAGGGCCCGTAGTAATAGGTTGTGAACATGGCGATGCATGCGCTGTAAACAATATAAAATGCTTACCAATATAATAAATGCGAATGTAACTCTGTCCGTCTGTCTGTCGCATTTTCACGGCAACTACTGATCCGATATAAATAAAATTCGGTACACAGATAGTTAAAAGCCTGAGAAAGGGCATGGGCTTTTTAATGCGAAAGAAACGTTGTAAAGGGTTAAAAGGAATGTATATATATACAGCAATACTGCGAAACCACCATATATATACATATATATATATTCAACAGTTGCTGTCTTTTTTATAGTGATGCTTCACCAGTTGCGTTAAGTTGTAAGTAGTTAAGTAAAACAGTCGTTATGCGAAATAATATAATCATTGTGTATTGTTTTTTATAATGAAATATATAATTTTGTGTTAGTTCATTGTTCTAAAAAAAACAGTGCGTTTTTTTGCGATTCCTCTGGTATTGCTGGTGTCTATGGACGGTGGTGATCACTTAACATCTAGTGACCCATCTGTTTGTTTGCTTCCTATGATTTAAAAAAAAAACATTCAGTTAAAGGATTGCTCGAAACAATTAGATCTATACACAAAAAACTACACTGTGAAAAAAAATTCAGAGTTAAGACTTCAAAAGACGTAATATTCGACTTTTAATGTCACCGTAATTAACACAACCAAAAAACATTGCCCTCCATTTACACAGTTAGATAAAGTATCAAATAATAACCTTATTTGCATAGCCAACAAATTAAGACTTACCTTTACTGCTATAAATAACAGGAAGAGAAATGAAAATAATTAACAAAAGTGCACACTTCAACATTGTTAACGTCTGGTTGATATAACAAATAACTATCGAATGCTTATAATAACTTCAGCCAAGTCTTTTATATTACTCTTATCAGACAGACAGACAATTAAGTTACAGGATATTACCTTTTTAATTATATTAGAATACATAAAACTTCTTTTATGTAAAACACGTGTGTTTATGTTTTTTCGTTTTATATATATTTTTAGACTAACCAGAAACCCAGAAACATAACGTTTATGATCAAATCAACATAAGAAAACTACTAGCAGGGTCATAGGCTTCTTCTCGAAAAAACGTATAGGTATTAAATTATTTTTATCATAGGAAATGGTAACGCCATCTGTTATTTCTTCTATGTATTATTTCCTCTTACTTATTCCGCATATTTTATCTATACCTTCGCACGTTATTTATCATCTACGTTTTCGCGCGATACAATAACACAAAATCTTACATCATTGCAACAACATTACACATATCACCCTCACACACGTACACGCATACACGCTTACACATGAAAGTGGAAGGGTTTTGTTTCTTTCCCTTATCTAACTGAAATAGTTTAGAAAATTATCTGATACGAAATATATGTGAGTTGTTGAGGTATGTATGCTTGGTACATATATGTATTCCAACAACTTATGTATCTATGAATAGTTAGCTTAGGTCAGCTCAGATAGGTCGCGAATTTGAATCGAGGGGCCCATCTCCTCATTACACAGGTCCGGCGGACGAGGGGTGGCGGCAGCTGGTGTGTACCCAGACTGCCTCTCTATGGGTAGGAGCCCGGCGGCCACCTTCCGTCGGGTGGACCGTTGGGGCGGCTATACAAGGTTGATTAGCTTGAACGATCCCTTGCCGCCCCAACAACACGGTATGTCGGTACACCGTGGGGTTTTAGTCCGTGCGAGTCGGACAGAACCCACCCTCTCCCCCGGGAGGGTGGATAACCATAAGGGATTTCCGCACTTTAAAAAAAAAGATAGGTCGCGAATTGCACGTATCAGGCAACAACCCAAGCCGAGAAGTGCAGTGCATCCTTGAGCCGGGTTGTCAAATAAAATCGGCATAGGCTTTTATGCATATATCTTATACAAAACAATTTCAATGTTTCACATCTTTCAAACGTTCCGTGACAGCTCAATTTTTTGTATATATTGATTGTACAAGTAAAGTGTAATGTCTGTTAATATTTCCACATACTCGTTTAACATCGCACGTAATTTTTTTATTAACCGTGTATGTTAATTAGGCGTTTATTTGATAAGGCGACATATTTAAACGGTTTGGTTAATCTGTATATGCGAAACATATATCTCATTAATTATATAGAATGTTTTGAAACGTGTAATTAGAATGTCAAGTTTCTTGTGGTAAATTGGAACATAGACATTTTTTTTTCGAAATGAAAACGCTGTTGATCTGGAATGATCTTCACAGCTTCACCGAACTATAAACATAGGAGACATATTAGCAAGAATGTAACTATAACAGGAAAATTTTAATCTTAGTATAACATGAAGTCGCTTCCGCTGTGTGTTCACTTAGATATATTAAACTATGTAATGGATTTTAATATGGTTTTCAGTAATATATAGAGTTATTCTAGAGGAAGGTTTATATGTATGATATATACTTTTAACGGAATTAATTAAAACGTATACAAAAAAAACCTTTTAACTTAAATCAGCCCACCGACAGAATGTTCCCGCATGACTGCGAGCGATAGAATTCCCAACGACAATATTTCCGCAAGGATACGAGCAAAAGAATCCCCCGATGACTATTTTTTTTCTCGTACTGACTACGCTATTGACCTAGCAAGGTCTTAACAGCTTCACCGGACTACCGATCCCTCGATGACTTCGGTAGGCTCGCCTTTTATAGCATTCAGTCGAGTCACGAACGGCCGATAACGTCGACCAATAGTGTCTTAGGTCATTAGCAACATCCTCGATGCAGTCAATAATAAGTCAATAGCACGGAGAGTGCTAACTAACAATACATATTATAGTACGGAAAAGGCGAAAAATTCAAAGATTTGTAATGTCATGTCGTAACAAACATATTTGTGTGCGCTTATATCCCAAACGCCGGTCAAACTTTCAATATAGATAACATTAATGTACTACGTTATTGTACATCTTAAAAAGATAGATAAAAAAGGCAGTAAATACTATAATAAAACTGTAACAAGTCGAAATCTGTACATTAAATATTTTTTGAAAATTTTAATCAGGGTAGACTATGTTATCGATATAGAAGCCAAAAATAATCTTTTTACAATTTTTGTCTGTCTGTCTGTCTGTCTGTCTGTCTGTCCCTATGCACACGCATCACTCTGAAAGTACTGAACCAATCTTGACGAAACTTGACATAGTGATACCTAATATAACGAGATTACATCAGATGTACTTTTTATCCCATAAAACGCAAAGAGTTCTCCAGGATTTAGGATTAAAGTCTAGAATCTAAGCCCGTATTACTCTGAAAGTACTGAGCCATTTTTAACGAAATTTAACACAGTGATAACTGATATTACAAGGCTACATCCAGGATACTCTTTGTCCCATAAAACGCAAGGGATTCTCCAGGAACGAAAACCAAAAATTTGTAGTTAACGTAACTAGACTTTTTTGCGACACCTTAGTACAAGAGCCGGTAACGTTAAAAGAACAAGAATTTTAGAGTACCTGGTTCTTTAATATATCAATATATATTACTTTGTATCATAGGAGGCAAACAAACAGGTGGGTCACGTGATGTTAAGTGACCATCACCCTCTATAGACTCTAGCAACACCAGGGGTGTCGAAAGTGCGTCGTCAACCTGTATATAGGGGAGGGTAAGGGCAGGCAAAGGAGGAAACGAGAAGAGAGGTGGACCTCCGGCGCTCTCACTGACCAAACGAAACACTACAGTGCAAACACTGTTATTTCACTTCGGTTTTCTGTGAGAGGTTGGTATTAGCCCGAAAGGACACTTGGTAGCCGGTTAACGTTGTATTTTCAATGCGCATTTTGATTTATGAATAGGTTTAGGAACATTTTTTTTTCAATAATTTTTAAATGCAATTAAAAGCATGAATTTGTTATAGCCAGACACATTTCTTTATAAACAATCATATATATACCCGCTAATATATTTTATAAATAAAAATAATAAATTTCAAACCAATTACTTTTTTCCATAGCAAAGAACAAATTTCATTTTATTATTATTTTAAACATTATTGATATTAAGATTTCATTATATACAATAACAACGATAAACGTAAACGTATGACTTGGGATTGACGCCATCTTAAATATATGCATCGTCGACCATCAGGCTATACGAAACCGAAATACCTTGGGCCGGTGAGGTGAAATATCTCGGCGTCACTCTAGATAAACACTTAATTCTATTCACACACAGATAGAGTGCGAAACAAAGCCGCTATGGTCTTGGTTTGCCTCTCTATCATTTGCTTTGTCATAAGACTACAATGTCCCCCAGACATAAACTCACTTTATATAAAACTTGCATCCGTCCCATTATGACGTACAGTTGTTCGGTCTTTGCACATGCGCAAAATCGTATTCAAAAGTTGCAGGTTCTCCAGAACCGAGCCCTACATAAAATCATCGGTGCCCCATGGTACGTCCGGAAAAAGAATCTCCACTGTGACCTGGAGATGCTTTCTGTCTGGGCATATATAAAATCACTCATAAGTAGTTATTTCGAAAAAGCCACAAATCAACCCAGCCCTTTAGTGGTATCCGCCGCAAACTATGAACCAGTACCCAACGCTGCGCCGTATAGAGGACGACCGCGACACATTTTTACCTTAGCTCCTGATTCAATCACGTCTGCGAAAGATCAGTACCAATCTGTCTCTTCAAACAGAGCGTGTTCACGCCCACGACCGCAAAACCACAGATCACGCCGCCGTGGTGTGGGGATCACTCCCGCACACCAGATTAGGCCCCGCTCGGCAACGGCTCAAGCCTAGGTCCGTACCCTCGGCGGGAAGCCCTTGAGTACGCTACTCACGCAATACAGTGACACAAAACTTTACATCACTGCTACATCACACACATCATCTATACACACGTGCACGCCTACACGCTTACACGCTGTTTTTCATTTGCAGAGAAATAAACGACAAAGAGTTCTACCCTTATTTTTCCCTATCCTATATAGTTTAGAGAATTTTTTCCGACACAAAATACATATAGGAGTTGTTGAGACAGGCATGCTTGGTACACATGCATGTTTCAATAACTTATATACGTTTATCTAGATAGCTTAGCTTAGGTTAGCATAGATAGATCGCGCACAAAACAGGCGACAGCCCAAGCCAAGGTGTGCCGTGTACCCTTGAATTGGTCGCCCAAACATCCCAAGTCGGTTGAGTGCCTTCAGCGCTCGCCTCAATAGTTCGGTGAAGCTGTAAAAACCTTTCCAGGTCAACAGCGTATACATTTCCAAAAAAAAAAAAATACGTCGATAGCTTACGCTGCCACAATTATCGCTATCTTTATCGTGCAGCCAGTGTTGCACTAAACTATACCTATAGCTATATTCTATACACATATAATTTTTATAGCAATAAATCGATCTAAATATTGAGTTAATAACTGAATTAGTGTGAAAGATGAAATTTGTACTTATTTATATCTAAATATAGTAATGATAAAATTACTACTATTCTAACATGGATTAAGATTACTTTAATTTTTTTTTCCAAAAAAATAGCATCAACCACATTATTGTCAATACCAAAAATGTCTTTCAATAATAATTCCATTTTAATAACGTTTCAAAGTTAGTGAAAAAAAGACATCCTAAAATTATTTAAAAATTAATATTTTTGTCTGTAAAGGTACGGTATGCACAAATAAACGCAACTCTTAGCGGCAACCTACCCGTTGTTCGGATGAATATAATATATAAAACTGGCTTGATTGATTCTTTCCGGTATGGCCTCTGCCTATGTAGGTAATTTCGCCAATATCAAGTGTTACAAATACACGTTACAAATTTAATGCCAAATATTTAGTGTGACAACCTAGAATAATCTACAATAGAAACATATCAACATGGATAAATTACTAAAAGGCACTACTATGTTGTGAGTGGTACAAAGATTATTTATAAAAATATTTTATAAATATATTTAAAATACGTTTTCGAAACAGTTTATAACTCTTAGACAATAGTTTCAAGCAAGTGATAGTTGCGTTTCGGCGCGATGTTTGACGCTTCCATACGGTCTTCATATATTTTTCTTTAATACAATGGAGTATAAAAAGGTTTTAATACAAGTCGAAGATAGTTATGATAAAGTGGTAGAGATGTTTATTTAGTTTTATGTAGGTTACTTTTTATCTTAATTGATTCTGGTAGATGATTTTTTTTTCTCGAAATGACTACGCTATTGACCGAGCAAGGTCTTAACAGCTTCACCGGACTACAAACAACGGAGTGGTAGATGATGCTACGAACGGGTACTAAGCTTATTTAAAAAAAATCACATGTAATCTGGTAATGTTTCAGTTAATCCGTGGATAGTTTGGATTCACAATTAGAAACGGTAGTTGTGGCTGCAATCGGATATCAGTTTTATTCATTTTTTTCACGTTTAAAAATACAATTGGAACCAGTGATAACCAATATGGTGCAGACGAAGTTGCACGGGTCAGCTATAAAGAATAAACTGTTAGGATTGCCTAAATAAAATGTTTTTATAAAAAAAAATCAAAAAAAATATCTCTTTTGTTGTCACTCGGATTCGAACTGAGGTTAGACAGAGTTTTGAAGTTGCCGATTCCATCTGAGTTATTTTTGTTTTGACAACGACGGCAAAATTTATCTTTATATTCTAGCTATATTTTTTCAAAACTCAGATAAAACAGTTTTCTATATATGAAATGTACATCAATTTATCGTCCCCGAAACCACCTACATACTAAGTTTCACGGAAATCGATGACTCCGTTTTCGAGATCCTGAATATATAACAATATAAAAATATACAAGAATTGCTCGTTTAAATAAAAGATAGATACATATATATAATATAGATAGATATATTTTCTATATAATATGTATCATAACAGATGACATGTGTGACATTTGATAGGTGATAGAGTCACGCTGAAGCTATTACTGGTTTCAGCATGAATGGGTCGGCTCGTCCGGGGTAGTACCACCCGACCCACAGAAAACCGACCTGAAATAACAGTGCTTGCATTGTCATGTTTCGTTCTGTCAGTGAGAGTGCTGGAGGCCCACCTCCCTTCCTCTTTCCTTCTTTCCCTTTCCCTTTCCTGCCCCCTCCCCTCTCCCATATACAGGTTGGCAACGCACTTGCGACTTCCCCTATGAAAGTATAAATTCAGTAGTGGTAGTTGTTGGTGATAGAGCCACTCTAAAGCTATTACTGGTTTCAGCATGAATGGGTTAGCTCACCTAGGGTACTACCACTCGACACACAGAAACACCCACGTGAAGTAATAGTGCTTGCATTGTTGCATTTCGTTCGGTCAGTGAGAGCACCGGAGGCCCACCTTTCCCCTCTCTCTATCCCCCTCATTTTCCCCTTCCCTCGCTTCCTCTACCCTCTTCCCCACCAATACAGGGTGGCAACGTACTTGCGACTCCTCTGGTGTCGCTAGTGTCTATGGACGGTGGTGATCACTTAACATCACGTGCCCCACCAGTTCGTTTGCCTCCTTTGATATAAAAAAAAATGCGTCGCTAGTGTGACGCAAGCCGCACATGCGCAATACGGCAGGTAACCCGTGACGTAGTGTGTCATGACACGAAATTATGAATTTATCTCCTACCACCAATACCGTTCAATGTGCCTATTTTAGGTTCACAAACTATACGACACAAACAATTAATTACCTTGCATTAACCAACATCAATAAACGCTAATGAATCTAATGAAGTTTTTACTTCAAAAAATTAGACACATTTTCTAACAAAGGAAAGTTTTTGGATAAAAAAATGAAAACATTTTTATACCATGGATTTCTTTTAATTCAATGAACATTACACGTCACCTCACACTCAGTTTTGCTTTTGAAATTATTGGAGTTGCCCTGACAACCTCCGTAAACAAATCTTCGACACTCTTTCGTTGTAGAATCATATCCGTATCTGTGAATAAAGAAGTTTATACTCAGAACACGTTTTAGGAATATTTTAAAATAACAATAGTATAATCCATAAGCATTCAGCTATACTCCGTCTTCTTCTTTAATGTATGGCGCCGTGTGTAAACATGGAGCCTAACCAAGTTGCTTATCGACAATCACTAACGCAATTTGCGGGGGGTGGAGTTTTACAGCCCGACTGGGTCGCAACCACCATGTACATGGCGAAAAAGCCCGTTATAGTGACTCGTTTTGCGCATCGTGTTTCGGGATCAGCCTGTGCATATCCAGTACCGGGTGACTTTCGTCATCATAGCCGACATGACAGCGGCGACCGACGATGGATGATCTGTCTCTCGGTGGTCGCCACTGTTTTTGGATTGTACTATGCTTACCATCAGGCATAGTGCAGTCATATTGTCATACTGCAATAAAAAAAAAGAAAACGGAAAAATGTATAGAGATGACATATCTGAACGCTATATCAGATATGTTATCTCTATACATTTTTTGTTTTCTATTTGCGTTAGTGATTGTCGATAAGCAAGTACACCCCAGTACACAATTCCGCCTATGTCATGTAGATACACAGTGTGTGCTGTCTGTGTCAGGGGAGTTTTAAGCGGGATTTTATTCTATCAATAGTGGATTTTATAAACTACTAGCCTCTGCCCGCGGCTTCGTTCGCATGGAATAGTTACTTTGGGCTAACACTAACACGCAGCGGAAGCTCTCAAGCCCGATTTATAAACATTCTTCATTGGTGCTCCGCTCCTATTCGTCTTAGCGTGTTGATATATAGCATATACCGATCCTCGATAAATGAGCTATATAGCATTGAAAGAATTTTTCAAATCGGACCAGTAGTTCCTTACATTACTCCCTCACAAACTCACAAACTGTACCTCTTTATTATTTTAGTATAGATTCAAAATCTTGTGTTATTTGGCTCTATATTGTGTAAAGTTGGTGGTTTTTATGTATTTTTTTATATTATAGCAGGCAAGCCAACAGATGGGTCACCTGACGTTAAGTGATCACCGCCGTCCATAGACACTAGCAACACCAGGGCTGTCGCAAGTGCGTTGCCAGTCCGTGTTTGGGGGAAAGCAAAAAAAAGGAGGGGTGGTGGTCATCCGGCACTCTTACTGACCGAATGAAATGCAAGCATTTTGGGGTGTCGAGTAACATCTTAGGACTTGAGACACCCAAGCCAACTTCACCTGCAGGTGGTGCACCCTGCTGAATAACGAACGAGGCAATGGTGAAAGCGGGGTGGTAGGGTTTTACCGCCTGTCTGGGTCGCAACCACCATGTATATGGCGAAAAAGCCCGTCATAGTGACTCGCTTCTGCGCGTCGCGTTTAGGGATTAGCCTGTGCATATCCAGTACCGGGTGACTTTCGTCATTATGGCCGGCATGACAGCGGCGACTGGCGATAGATAATGTAACTCGGTGGTTGCCGATGTTTTTGGATTGTACTATGCTTAACATCAGGCATAGTGCAGTCATTATGTCGTGCTTCAGTAAAATAACAAAAAAAAACACTGTTACATCACATCGGTGTTTCTGTGATAGGGTGGTACTGACCCGGATGAGACAACCCATATATGCTGAAATTAGTAATAGCTACAGCGTGGCTCTACCACCTAAAAAATTAAAATAATTCACATGAAACGGGTCTGGTATAAAATAATAAGCCAGTAATTATCCCTAATTATCATAATTACCTTGGCATATTTGCTCTGCAAGGGCCCGTAGTAATGGGCTGTGAACATGGCGATGCTTGGTCTGTAAACGATATAAAATATGTGAATAAAAATCGGTTGTCTAATGTACCGAACGAAGACATCAATAAAGCACATCATTTGAGAATGTATTTTTTTTTTATATCATAGGAGGCAAACGAACATATAGGTCATTTGATGTTAAGTGATCACCACCGTCCATGAAGACTTGCAACACCAGGGGAATCGCAAGTGCGTTGTCAGATTATATTTTTGGAAGGGAAGGGGGAGTAGAAGAAGGGAGAGAGAGGAAGGGGGGTGGTCTTCCGGCGCTCTCACTGACCAAACGAAACGCAACAATACAAACACTGTTACTTCACGACGGTTTTTCGTGAGATGGTGGTACTACCCCGGACGAAACGACCTTTTCATGCTGAAACCAGTAATAGCTTCAGTTTCTTTTGTTTTTTGTAATTACCAGGGCAGTAGGTCTGCTTAAGGTGGCAGCTGGTGTGTACCCAGTCTGTTTTTCTTTTAGAGAAGAACCGTTGGGGCGGCTATACAAGGTTAAGTAAAGAGTACGATCCCTTTTTTTAAATCATATAGGAGGCAAAGGAACATGTGGATCGCCTGTTGTTAAGCGATCACCGCTGCCCATAAACACTAGCAGCGCCAGAGAAGTCGCAAGTGCATTGCCAGCCTGTGTTTGGGGGAATGGAGAGAAAGGAAAAGGGGAGTAAAGAGGAGAGGAGAGGGGAAGGGAGATGGGTCTCCGAAGATCTCACTGACTGAACGAAACGCAACAATGCAAGCACTGTTACTTCACGTGGTTTTCTGTGAGAGGGTGGTGCTACCCCGGGCGAGCCGACCCATTCATGCTGAAACCAATAAGCGTGGCTCTACCATCTACCCTTTTCGCCCCTCAAAATTGGTCTGTCGGTACACCGTGGCGTTTCAGTCCGTGCGAATCGGACTTAATCGACTCTCTCCCCCGGGAGGGTGGTGTATCCATAATGGATTACCTCACGTTAATAAAAAATAGGGCAGTATCTATGAAATAAATGTATCAAAAATCTTATGAAAAATGATAAACTTAGGTTAAAAAATCTTCATATAAAACAGTTAAAATAAAAAAAACGCAAAAAACCAACTAATTTATCTTCCAGTCTCTTATAACATTGATTAAGTTCTTTATATTTTTATTACTTGTTTTATCTTATTTTACGACCTATGGACCAAGATCAGTTCGATAGATCGACACGTTCAATAATCCAGCAATCATTCTTCGCAACATGCCAGAATAGGTTTTTAAGCAAGGACTACAAGTTGCACAAAAGCAAATCTCAATTAAGGATGACATATTCTAAAACTATGTAATTACATATATATGTACATGTTAATTTAATACATTACACACATTTTTTTTCCTCTATGAAATGCTTTATATTATATATTATGACTTTTCCACTATAATTCAGTAGTCCGAACACTCCAAAAATCTGGTACCCTCCAGTTTTTAATAGTGCCGCATTAGTGAGATTATACTGTAGTTTAATTCAAAATGTGGGTTAAGAAAAAATCCGTTGTAACGTACTCTCGTTCATTATATCTCGAATTAATGCATTTTTTTTGTATATCTTACATATATCACTGTGTTTGGGGAGTAGTCAGTGCGAGAAAAAAGAGGCAGTTAGGAGGAGTAAGGAAGGAGGAGGGCAAAGGGAAGGAATGAGAGGAGGTGAGCATCCGACGCTCTCACTGACCGAAAGAATCACAACAATACAAGCACTGTTACTGCACGTCGATGTTTCTGTGGGTCGGGTGGTAGTACCCCAGGCGAGCCGATTCATACATGCTGAAACCAGTAATAGCTACGGCGTGGCTCTACCACCCACAAAAATTTTATTTTATAATGTAATTAATATTCAATTAAAAAATTGCTCAAACGATCCAAATCTATAAATAGAATATTACAGCCCAAAAATAAAATATATTAAATTGAGCTGCTCTTTGCTAATAACTATTAGTATTTTGTGCCCAAAGATAAGCTATCAACGGTAGTGAGATAGGAATAAAAGCATATTTTACGAGACTCTAAAAAGCATAATACTCAAATTTTAATGCTACCATAATTAATACATCCGAAAAACTTTACCACCGTTTGGCACAGTTAGATAAAGTATCGAACAAATTTGACCGAACCTTATTTGTGAAAAAAGTGTGTGTGTACTTATGTACACGCGTTTGAAGTTATACTTCTCTGGCGTAGCAAGATAAAAATCTTTTCAAAATTTTTATCTTTCGTCTTATTTGACCTTAGTAAAAAACGTCACTAGCAATAGAAAAAAGGTATTTAATACATTGAAAGTTTTAATACAAAGAAACAAACAACAAATACAAAGAAACAAATTGTTGTATATAGCTAACTTCAGGGTGTCGGTGTTTCGTGATAGTGTGCGCGTGCATTGTAAAAATGTACTCTCATCATTTTTCCTTAACTTGCCAAAAGAAGTATAACTTCAAAAATAAATTAAAAAAAATTACCTCCACTCCCATAAATAACAGGAAGACCAATGAATATAATTAATAAAACTGCACACTTCAACATTGCTAACGTCTGGTTGATATAACAAAGGACTATCGAATGCTTATAATAACTTCAGCCAAGTCTTTTATATCACTTTTGTCAGACAGACATACAAATAAGTGCAGAATCTTATACCTTTCTAATTATATTCCAATATATAAAAATTCTTTTATGTAAATT
>JACEII010000073.1:3000398-3024821 GCA_014332785.1 Antheraea mylitta | reverse complement strand
GTCTGTTTATTCGCGATAAACTCAAAAACTACTTAACAGGTTTTCATGCGCTTTTCGCTAATAGATAAAAATGTTTCATAAGGAAGGTAGGTGGTAGAGCCACACTGAAGCTTTAATGGGTCGGCTCGACCGGGGTAGCATCACCCGACCCACAGAAAACCGACGTGAAGTAACAATGATTTCATTGTTGCGTTTCGTTCGATCAGTGAGAGCGCGGTAGACCACCTTCCCTCCCTCCCCTCCTCCTTCTCCACCCCTCTCCTTACTCCTTAAACACAGGCTGGCCATGCACTTGCCTGGTGTTGGTAATGACTATGGACGGCGGTGATCACGTAACAACAGGTGACCCACCTGTTCGTTTACCTCCCATGACATAAAACAAAAAAAAGGAAGGTTTAAGTTTAAGTGTAATTTGTCTTGGTTTTTTTTATTATCAGGCTAGGATAACGTACGCCGAGCCCGCTAGTATAACAAATAAACAATGTTTCATTTATAGTACCTGGGCGACCGAGCCTAGCTCGGTTCTTTAAAAAACATTTTTAGATTAAAATAAACTGTTGGGCTTGCCTTATAAATTTGACATTTTTTTAAATATATTTCTTCTGCTGTTACTCGGATTCCAACTGGGGTTACACAGATTTTCGAAGCAACCGTTTTTCATATGAGCTATTTTTGTTTTGACAGCGACGGCGAAATTTAATGACGAAATAATGTACTAGATATGCACAGGCTGATCCCGAAACGCGACGCGCAAAAGCGAGTCACTATGACGGGCTTTTTCGCCATGTACATGGTGGTTGCGACCCAGTCGGGCTGTAAAACCCTACCACCCCGTGAAATAATTAAAAGATATCTTTTTGCCGTCACTCGAATTCGAACTGGGGTTAGACGGATTTTCGAAGCAGCCGATTTCCATCTGAGCTATTTTTGTTTTGAAAGCGCCGGCGAAATTTACTTTTATATTCTAGCTATATTTTTTCATTACCTGAAAACTCAGATAAAAAAATTTTCTATGAATGAAATCTAGCTAAATCGATTTATCGTCCTCGAAACCACCTACAGACTAAGTTTCACGGATACTGCTGACGCTGTTATCGAGATTCTGAGTATATACAAATATAAAAATATACAAGAATTGCTCGTTTAAAATTATTAGATAGAAAGATAAACCTTCTTATTGAATTACTATATCTATTGCTGAATTAAAATCCGTCGAATAGTTTAAAAGATCTAAGGGAACAGACAGCTGCAGCGACTTCATTTTATACTATGTAATATATTAAGGAATAAAAAAAGAATTATTTTATTGTTTTGAGTTTCTGCTTCTGTTAGCAGTCCTTATGGCGGCATTGTAATAATTATTTTAATATTATATTTTGATTTATCACCGTACGAAGGCTGCTTTGCAAATTCCTGTAACGGCAGGCTCTTCACATCGAGATGGGAGCTCTGTAAAATATGGATTATTTCAATGAAAATTCAATGTGCATATAAGCATTGTGTTATGTGGTTCTGGACTTTGTAATATTCGTAGTGTTTTACGTAAGAGAGTTTGATTATTATACACAAATGAAGCGGATCGGAAATAATACCGCGGAGCATGAATTCTGGGATGAAACAAAAAATCTCTGGAAAATACCAAAGGCCACCATTTTGTCAGAGCATTAAAATAATCTAGCTAATTAAGCTTAAACTTAAAAATAATATACTATATATTAATCTTATAAATAATAAAATAAAAAAATATTACCCTCACTGCCAGAAATAATAGGAACAGCAACAAAAATAACGAATAAAATTACACACTTCAACATTGCTGATGTTAGCTTTGATTTTGTTACAACAAAATAATATATACTTAATAATACTTCAACTGACATCGGCTCTTGCCTATATAGGCTTTCTTAGTAAACATATAGCTAATTAATATTCCATAAAAACAAT
Source organism: Antheraea mylitta (assembly GCA_014332785.1). Classification (NCBI taxonomy): domain Eukaryota; kingdom Metazoa; phylum Arthropoda; class Insecta; order Lepidoptera; family Saturniidae; genus Antheraea; species Antheraea mylitta. The sequence continues at coordinate 3,022,877 of JACEII010000073.1, read as the reverse complement.
AAATGTAATTGTAAACAAAGTAATTCAAAAACATAGATTTAAAACACCTGTTCGTATATAATTACTGTGAATATACAATATATACGTGACTGTTTGTATGTTTGTTCGTTTGAATCCGACTTTCTAATTTTTAGGTTATCTTTTCTGCGTAATTTTACCCGTGGCTATTAGGCGAAGACGGTATACGCTAATCTTAGTAGATTCTATGTAAACCAGATTAGGCCCCCCTCGGCAGCAGCTCAACCTAGGTCCGTTCCCTCGGCGTGAAGCCCTTGAGTGCGCTGCTCACGCGATACGGTGACACACAAAATATACATCACTGCTACAACACTACACGATCACCCCCACACACGTGCACGCCTCTACACGCTTATATATTAATGTGGAAGGGTTTACTTTTTTTTCCTTATCGAACTGAAATAGTTTGGAAAATTATCCGATACGAAATATATGTAGTTGTTGAGGTATGTATGCTTGGTACACATATATGCTCCAACAACTCATATATGTATGAATAGTTAGCTTAGGTCAGCTCAGATAGATCGCGAATTGCACGTATCAGGCAACAGCCCAAGTCGAGGTGTGCCGTGTACCCTTGAGGTAGTTGCCCAATTAGAATCGTCTGAGTGCCGCAAACACTCGCCTTAGTACGGTGAAGCTGTTAAGACCTTGCTGGGTCAATAGCGTAGTCAGTTCGAAAAAAAAAAAAAGACTGTTTATTAAATAATCTAAAGGCACGCTGAAGTGAAGTGTCATACCCTAAAATACTGCGATTGTTTACCTTTACCACGTGTATTCCACTAGCCTCTGTCCGCGACTTCGTTCATGTGGAATAGATACTTTCAGCTAACGGTAGCACGCACCGGATGCTCTCAAATGGAAAAAACCCCGTATTTTAAACATACTTAATTGTTGCTCCGTTTATATTGATTTTAGCGTGATAATATATAACCTATAATCATCCTCAATAAATGAGCTATATGACATTGAAAGAATTATTCAAATCGGACCAGTAGTTCCTGAGATCACCCCCTACAATGTTACAACGTCACAAACTCGCAAACTTTACCTCTTTCTAATATTAGTATAGATAAAATATATTGAGTTGTATTAGGAGTGTATAACAAATAGTCGATGCAGTCAGGAATGCGAATTCGTAGTTACTTTCACCCTTTATTTGCAGAGCTTCTCCTTACAAGACTTTTTACATAAGAATGCGTAGATATCACCGACATCTTGCCTTTTATAGGCCGAACTATATAATTTATAAGAATTCAAAGCATTTACCATTTACTCATAATTCTGTTTTTTTTTCCTTATCGAACTGAAAAAAACTCCCTATTTTCCGATAATAAATAGATGGAGGAATTGTTGAGGTGTATATGCTTGGCACACACATACGTTTCAACAACTCATACATATATGAGTAGTTAGCTAGGTTAGCTAAGATAGGTCGCGATTTTGCATGCAACAGGCAACAGCCAAGCCGAGGTGTGCCGTGCACACTTGAGCTGGTTGCCAAAATAACATCGGCTGAGTGCCTTAAGCGCTCGCCTTAGTAGTCCGGTGAAGCTGTTAAGACCTTGCTGGGTCAATAGTGTAGTCAGTTCGAGAAAAAAAAAACTATTGTCCTTGCAAGGCCTTCACAGTTTCACCGGACTACTGAAAATGTGTGTAGATCAGCGACATCTAGCCTTTTATAGGCCAAACTATGAAAGTCAAAGCAATTACTATTAATTAACAATTCTGCAAAATACTTTATGCAACACAAAATTAATGATAATCATTACACTAATGTTATGCAAGTAATAAATCAATAATATCAATTCTTACTTATGTCTCATTGAAATCTATATAATAATAATTCTCATTTATGTATCTTTGATAAAATGGCGCTAGTATTAATGTTTATCTCTTATATGTTGGCGCTAGTATCAATGCGTATCTCTAATATTGTGGCGCTAGTGTCAATGTTCCGGTCGTGTTGTCTCGCGTCTTGATTATGACGAGTGGCACCGGAGGTGGGTAAGATAACAGTTGGCAATCGCTTCTTCAATCTTGTTTAATATAATATCTATTACTTGTGAGATACATTAGGTTTTCATGTGATGGCCAACTCAATCTATTTCAATTAAGACATAATTTTTTTTTATATTGATATGGTCACTATAAGATGTTATTAAGTTAGCCAATTATGTAATAACTAGAGAGAGTTTTTTTTTTTCGAAATGCAAACGCTGTTGACCTGGAAAGGTCTTTACAGCTTCACCGAGCCACTGAGGCGAGCGCTGAAGGCGCTCAGCCGATTTGGGATGTTTGGGCGACTAACACAAGTGTTACAGTTTTTTTTTTTCTCGACCTGACTACTCTATTGACCTATCAAGGTCTTAACAGCTTCACCGGACTACTAAGGCAAGCGCTTAAGGCACTCAGCCGATTTGGGATGTTTGGGCGACTAACTCAAGTGTTACAGGGCTTCTTACGATTGGTCAAGATACTGTCAATCTCTAATGATCAGTCGTAAGCAAGTGTTGTAAATTTCTAAATATATCAAATAATATTCATCATATTGGATAAATGATAAATAATTACTAATCATTATTATAAAGTTTACTATTTGAAGTACTTCTTATGATTTCTTATGATTGGTCGAGTTACTGTTACACTATCAATCTACAGCGACCAATCATAAGCAAGTGAATCAGTTGGGATGAGACTATAAGAACGCGCATTCAGGGGTATTTCGGGTATTCGTTATTGAGGATTGAGTACGAACACGTGTCATATCTCTCTGCTACTGGTTGAAGAACGAACACGGTTTACACCATGGTGCACGACACACCTCAGCTTGGGCTATCGCCTGTTTTGTGCAAGAATCGCAACCTACCTTTTTTTTAACGTGGGGAAATCCCTTATGGATACTCACCCTCCCTGGGGAGAGGTTGGGTTATGTTCGACTCGCACGGACTAATACCCCACGGTGTACGTCTTCCGCTATTGTTGGGGCGGCACGAGATCTCTATAGACTTCATCGTGTCGCCCCAGCGGTGTGGCCCAGCAGCAGAAGTGCCGCCGTCGGGCCTCGTCTTGTAAGGAGACAGCCGGGTACACACCAGCCGTCTCCTTCTCGTCCGCCGGACCTGTGCAATGGGAAAGTGGGGCCCCAGACCCACCTGTCCCTAGGTCCAGCTACGGTGGCGGGAGGAGGTGATCAAATTGCCGCCTCCTCCTGCCTGTCCCCCGTTGGCGGAGAGGGCCGCTTTGCGGATCGTTCTCGCGGACCCTCTCCGCCGCCTCCTTCTGCGACACGACTTCCTCGCAGAAGGAGGCAACTGCGCTCCAGACATCCTCGCTACCGAGCATGGCCGCGACCACGCTCAGCAGCGAGAGGTTCCCTCCTACCGCCGCAGCCAGAATGCAGTGCTGCTCCTCCCACGCAGCACACTCGGACAACGTGTGCTGCGCGGTGTCCGGGTCAACGCCGCACTCGTGGCATACGGCGATCGGCTCCCTGCGCGCTATTCGGTGCAGGTACCAACCGAAGCACCTGTGCCCGGTCAGCACCTGCACCAGACGGAACGTCGGAGAGCCCCATCTTCGATTACACCATTCCAGCAGGACCGGGCGGACGGCGTCGATTGTATATTTACCGTACTGCGCGTCCGCCAGGTCCTGCTTCCACTTCTCCATCATCGCACCTCTTTCTACCTTCCTCCTCTCCTCTATTTCCCTGGGAGCTGGAAGCTCCCCTAACCGCTTTTTGGCCGCTGTAAATTCGTAAACGGCGGCCAGCACTTGCGCCTCCAGCTCCCAGGGAAGGAAGCCAGTCGGCACCATGGCCGCCGCCGCGGACACTGTTCGGTACCCTCTTATCGCCCTCAACGCCACGGTGCGCTGCGCATTTCGCAATGCGCGGATATTTGTGGCGCTGAGGGCGTCTACCCACAACGGAGCCCCGTAGGAGGCCATGGCCTGGATGACCCCCGGTTGAGGCGACGGCAGGCGGCACCCGGCCCCCCGTGTTGGGGAGGAGTCGTCCGAGGGCCCCTGCCGCCCTGACTATGCGCGGTCCGAACCCCTTAAAGTGGAGCTCGAACCACCAGCGTCCGTCCAGGGTGAGGCCCAGGTATTTCATATGGGCCCCCACCCTGATACGGACGCCCTCCACACAGATGTGGGCCCCGGAGGTGGCCCCTGCCGAGGCCCATGAAACATAAGGGCCTCGGTCTTATTGAGGGCCACCTCGAGGCCCAACCTTCTAATGCGGACCACGAGAGTGACGGCCTCCGTGGTCAGGCGCAACAGATCGTTCATCTCCCTCCCCCGGGCTACGACTAGGATCGCAACCTACCTTTTTTTACGTGGGGAAATCCATTATGGGATACCCACCCTCCCGGGGGAGAGGGTGGGTTATGTCCGACTCTCACGGACTAAATCCCCACGGTGTACCGACAGACCGTATTTGTTGGGGCGGCAAGGGATCGTGCTTGCCTTAAAGGGTCTGCCTCGCGGGCCCTCTCCGCCTCCTTCTGCGAGATGACTTCCTCGAAAAAAGGAGGCCACTACTCGCCACGCACTCGTGACAGGCGGCGGTCGGCTCCCTGCGAGCGATCCGGTGCAGGTACCACCCAAAGCAACCGTGCCCGGTGAGTACCTGCACCAGTCGGAACGTCAAGGAGCCCCACTTTCTCCCGATTCAGTCTTTCAGGACCGGGCGGACGGCGTCGACGGTATACGTCCCGAAGCGCGCGTCCGCCAGGTCCTGGATCACCTCTCGACGGCGTCCTCCCTCAGACGCCGTCTCATGACTCCTCAATTTCCCGGAGAGCCGGAGGCTCCCCACTGCGTTTCCTCGCCGCCGTGAATTCGTACACGGCGGCGAGCACTCTTGCCTCCAGCTCCCAGGGCAGGGAGCCGGCGAGCGTGAAGCCGCCGTGGAGGACACCGTGCGGTATGTCCGGATTGCCCTCAGTGCCACCGTGCGCTGCGCACCACGAAGCGCACGCACGTTGGCGGCACCAAGCGCGTCTGCCCACACCGGTGCCCCGTAGGCGGCCATCGCCCACACAAGTCCCATATAGAGTTGGCGGCACCCGGCACCCGGCCCCTCTATATTGGATAACAAGCGCCGCCGCCGCCCCAGCAATCAGCGAAATGGGGCTCGAACTGCCAGCGCTCGTCCAGGGTGAGGCCCAGGCCCTGATCCGGGAGCCCTCTACCATTATGTGGGCCCCAGGTGATGGCCCTCGACGAGGCCCGTAAAACAATAGAGCCTCGGTCTTCTCAAGGGGCCACCCTGAGACCCAACCTCCTTATGCGCCTGACCACGAGGGTTGTGGCCATCGTGGCCAGGCGCGCTACTTCTTTCCATTTATCCCCCGGGCTAAGACTAGGGTGTCATCAGCGTAACATATGAGGCGCGCCCCAAGGCCGACCCCTGTGACTTGGAGGTATGCTCCGCAGGTACAGGGGCACTCCAAAGGAGCGGAGCGCCCCCGTATGACTTCGTGCGGCAGGCTGTTGAAGGCGTTGGCGATGTCCAGGGACACCGCCAAAACCCTCTTCCACAGAGGAACGCCCCGTCCGGAAGCCGAACTGCAGGTCCGATAAATTCTGACCCGCTCCGTCCAGGTGCTGGACGACCCGGCATGAGATTATTCTTTCAAGCATCTTCCCGACGTCGTCCAGCAGGACGAGGGGCCGATACGCGGACGCACAGTCCGGAGGGCGGCCCGCCTTCGCTATCAGGCAGAGCCGCCCGAGCTTCCAGGGCTTCGGGAACTGCCCGACCGAAAAGCACCGGTCGAACAGCTCCCGAAGCCACCCTCCTAGATGGCCGAGCACCAAGCCGAGGACTCGGCCCGGAACCCTATCGAGACTGGGTGCTCTCCTCCAACTGAGGAGGCGTTCCACAGCCCTCCTCATCTCATCCTCCATTACTGGGGGGGGGGAACCGTCGAACACCTCCTCGACTTCGGCCCGAGGCGGAGGCATGGGAGGAGCTGGTAGCAGCGGAGGGTCGGGGAATAATTCGAGCACGACCCCGCCACCACGTCCGGCTGAAGGGTCTCCGTCACCGGGGGCGCCCAAGATCGTAACTTCGTCCGTACGATTCGGTACGGGCGCCCCCAAAGATCCTCCTCCAGAGTCTGGAGCAGCTCCTCCCAAGCCGCTTCTTTTGCCCGACTGATGGCAGCTTGCAGGGCCTTTCTGCACTCCCTGTAGCTGCCATACAGCCGGGCTTACGCTTCGGGGTCGCGATGCCGTCGCCGACGGCTGCGCCCGAACAACCGTCGGGCTGCGGAGCAGGCCGCACGGAGATCGGCAATCTCCGGCGACCACCAGTACACCACCCGTTTGTCTGGACGGTGTACGCTCCGCGGCATCGATGCATCGCAAACCTCCGTAAGAGCTTCACGGAGGCGGGCCGCGGATGCGTCGACGTCCTCCCCTGTCGGAGGTGGCATGGCCCAGGCCTGGACGATGGCCGCCTCTTCGACCATTTCGCGGTCGAGGCGGCTCATCGCCCAAGAAGGGAACTTCGCGTCCCTTTGGGGGCGGGTACCAACTCCATCTTGGGAGGCGGAGACCTCAAACCTTATGTACCGAGATCGGAAAGGGTCTCCACCTCCACAAGTACGTGCCACCCTCGGACACGGCGCGTGAAAGACGGGGTAGCGAAGGATACATCCACTATTGATCCCCCGTTCGCCGCACAAATTTGCCCCCCGTGAGAACGTGGGGCAGCCTGGACCCGAGGGTCCAGGGAGGGATTCTCCGGCAGTGCCGGTACCCTTCTCGGGTAATAACTTTGAATTTGTACCTTCCATCATGCTACTACTTCCCGTCCAGTTCGCGGTACGCCCGCCGAGGTATATACACCAACCCCGCCGGCCGCTACTCGGAACTGGGCCGTTGGGGCTCAAATTGAGCCCTCATCCGCCCCAGCCCGGTACTGAGGGTGTCGCTCACACACCACCCTCAGGACAGAGATCAGCCGCCGGTCAACAGGACCGACGTTGCCCGGGGTGCGCCACGCGGAGGCTCTCTGACAGTGCACCCCAGGATCGCAACCTACCTTTTTTTTTTAGGTCGGTTTTAGGTTTTACATCGGATACCCTCCAGCCGTCGATGGGACTGGGGCAACAGCTGAAGGGTGATGCCGTGACTCCTACCGGCTAAAATACCCACCGGCCGCGCGGCACGATGATGGAACCAGGGCTTGGAATGCGCGAGCATTCTCCGCACCCTGGTCACGCGCTCGGACCGCCCGCGAGATGGTGAACGGGCGGCCTACGTCTCGAGGGTGTTCTTGCACCCCCGTGCTTCCTCCAGAAGCAGAGGCCGTGGCCCGTGCCTCAATTCACGGGTTCCCATAGTGACGACAGGCGCCCCCATCTGCCGTCGGGAAATTGCTCCACCGCTGTGTTATTCACAGCAACGACGCTGGAAAAGGTACAACTTTTCGGTACCTGACAACAAGGACAGCCCAAACATAAAAGGATGGGGTACAACTTAGCGGTACCGAGAGAGAAAAAAAAAAAAACCAAGACAGACAAAAGCAAGACCAATTGATCCGAGACAAACTGTACCAGACTCGACCGACCCCTGACAGATGACTCCGGACCAACCAACCCAACACAAAGAAGATGCAAAACAACAAAGAAACAACCAACCGACCCGTGACCACTCAATCATGACCGAACGACCAGGACCAACGGAAAAGGGACTATTGAAATTTAAAAAAAAAAATGAGGAGAGAAAAACCAAGAAGCAAGACATACTTAGGGAGGTCTGTTGTCAGAGGGTATCCTCCGACCTCCGCGCCTAGCTCTTCCACGTCGCTGAGCAGGGGCATTTGGCTCACGCTCCCTACGCCTCTCGGTTTCCTCTTTTGTCCGAAGAACGCCCTCACAAAACGTCACAACGGCCGTCCATGACGAGTCGTCCTCGATCATGGCCTGAGCTATACACTGCAGGAACAGGTCTGCGCCGACGCTAGCCACCAGTTCTGCACGTTGCTCGTCCCACGCTCGGCACTCCTGAAGTGTGATCGCCGTGTTGATAGCGCTTCCGCAATGGTGACACCTGCTCGACGGCTCGCGCCTCGCAATTCTGCATAGGTAGTCACCAAAGGTAGTCACCAAAGGTAGTCACCAAAGCATCCGTGACCTGTGAGCACTTGTGTCAGGCGAAATGTTAGTGTGCCGTATCGTCTGTTGACCCACTCCCTAAGCGTAGGACGGATTGCCGCAACGATCATGAACCCAGCACTAGGTACCTCCAACTCCTCCGACCATCTCAATAGTACCTCCTCCTTCAGGAGCGCCCTCTGCACTTCAACTTCTCTGGGTGCAGGCCTTGCGCCTCTAGCCATTCTATCCGATCGCCATGCGTACATGGCCGCATAGGCCTGGGCCACCAATTCCCAAGGCGGAGAACCCGCTAAGAGGACGCGGCGTCGTGGGACACTGTCCTGTAGCCACGGATGGATTTAACAGCCATGACTTTTTGCACATTTCGAAGCACAGCAGCATTGGTCGATGATAGGGCTTCGCTCCACACAGGAGCTCCGTACAGCATCATGGCCTGAACGACAGCCGTGTACAACGAACGGCATTTACCTCCAGCGCCCCCGAGGTTAGTAAGCCTGCAAGGGCGGTAGCACTTCGCATAACTTTGGGTGCAAGGTCCCGGAAGTGTGCCACGAAGGACCATCTGCTATCCAAGGTGAGTCCTAAGTACCTTATGTTAGCACCGATCTTAACTCTTACTCCATCTATCTCCATGTATGCGTCCGACGGATGGACTCTACGAGGACCATAGAAGCACATGGCCTCCGTTTTCTCCAAAGCTACTTGCAGGCCCAGCCTCCGTATTCTCGCGATCACATGCGCCACACTCGCAGAGCCCAACTAGATTGCATCTCTGAGTGTTTTGCCACGCGCAGTCACCAGAGTGTCATCTGCGTAACACGTAAGAGCCGAGCCACGCAGCAGGGCGCCTCTTAAAACCCAGTCGTCGTAAGCTACGTTCCAAAGTAGTGGTCCAAGGACCAACCCTTGGGGCACCCCACAGAACACCTCTCTCCGCTGCGTGGAAGCATTTTGCCCAGTGTACACGATATGCTTATCCTGCAGGTAGGACTCGATTATCCTGCACAAGTATCGAGGCACATCGTGATAACGAAACGCGTTTCTGATCATTGCCCACGGAATGCTGTTGAACGCATTCGCGATATCGATTGATACCGCCAGCATCACGCCACCTCGAGAAAGAGCTTCGTCAGACAGGGCTTTGATTCGCAGAATCGCGTCAATAGTTGACCGGCCTTCCCTGAAGCCAAACTGAACATCAGAGAGTCTATAATCACCGAGCAAATTCGCTCAAGGAGCTTTCCAGCTTCGTCTAGAAGCACGATGGGCCTGTAGGCTGATGGTGACTCTATAGGCCGTCCTTGCTTTTTTAGAAGTACCAGTTGACCAACTTCCATTGTGCAGGGAACGTTCCAGACCTCAAGCACTCGCTGAAGAGCCGTCTCAGTCTATCACCAAGTGCTTTCATCGACAGTACCCAAGCGCGTCCAGGGACGCCGTCCGGTCCCGGGGCTTTATTTTTCCCACGTAGCTTTGCTACAGCCGAGTGTAATTCGGATTCCGACACTTCGGGCGCCTCAAGAACATCACTAGAGCCAGATGTTACGGGCTGGCCTGAAGCCGTCGAGTGTTCCAGTAGCCTTGGGAATAAAGCTCCGAGAATCCTATCCAACAATTCTGGTTGAAGCGTCTGGGTAATGGGAGGGGCTCATGGTCTCAGATGGCCCAACACCGAGCGATACGCTCGCCCACAGGGGTCGTTATCCAAAGCCTGCAGAAGCTGTTCCCTAGCGAGGGCTTTGGCTCTTGAGTCTTCTTCGCTACTCTATAAGACTCGAGGAGTTGCGCTTCAATTGCACTATCGCGTCCGCGGCATGGCCCAACACCGAACGATACGCTCGCCCACAGGGGTCGTTATCCAAAGCCTGCAGAAGCTGTTCCCTAGCGAGGGCTTTGGCTCTTGAGTCTTCTTCGCTACTCTATAAGACTCGAGGAGTTGGCTTCAATTGCACTATCGCGTCCGCGGCGCTTTCTGCGATGTCTCTCATATAGGCGACGCGCGGCAATGCATGAGGCACGCAATTCTGCGATCTCAGACGACCACCAGTATACCCTGCGTCTTGACGATGGGGTCTTGGCTCTCGGCATGGCGGTGTCGCAGATTCGCACCATGGTGTATTCGTAACCTACCTGAGTTACATCATATGAGTTATTGAAACATGCGTGTGTACCAAGCATGTGTGCCTCAACAATTCCTATATGTATTTTGTATCGGAAAAATTCCTCTAAAATATTGTATATAGGATAGGATAGAGAAAATTGATAATAACAATTGATAATTACCTGGGTATATATGTTCTACCATAACCTTTTAAAATTGGTAGTGAATACGGCGATACGTCCGCTGTAGTATACAGAAAATCATTACTAATATCATTAGGTACTCCGTTTGTAATGCAAAAACTACTGGACCAATTTTATATGATCATTGGTTTGTTAAATTCATCTTTACCTCGATTAGCTAGCATTTATAAAAGTATGCAATTTTTCATCGATGATTTCTTATGACATTCTTCTTCTTGGTTTGGCTCCGCAGAAGCACTTGCTAGTGTCAATGTTTTCTACCAATAGATAGTACAAACCAATGGATAGTACAATAATATTACAAGCGTCGTGTGATTATTTCAAAATGGATAGTACAATAATATTACAAACGTCGTGTGATTATTTCAATATTCTAACAAGATGGTGGATCCCTTGTTAGAACCTTCCAGGGAGTTTTTGTGGCATCTCAGAATTTCATGCTCCGTGGTATTATTTTCTATTCACTTCACTTATGCACAATAAACTAACTATATTACGCAAAACACCGCCTGGGAACACCGCGTCACGTTACTATTTGCTATCTTTAGTATTTTTAAAATTACTATATTTAGTAATATTTAGAAATTAGCTATAATATAATATTTTTATAACATCATGCAATTTGATTTTTTTTTAATCTTATACACTTATACATATAAACTGATCGAAGTCTGGCCTACATGCATCCAAACAATACTGGACAGATTTTGATTATGTTTTTATTTTTATTTAATAGACAATTGGTTCTTATCTAAAGTAATCGTGTATCTTGAGTTAATAGATTTTAAGAAACTAAAAATGTCGATGTGTTATATCTATAGGCGTGGGTATACCTGGTTGTTGGCTTGATGAGTCGTAGCGACGCAAAACTCTTAACTTTGCACTAATAACGAAATACTCGAAAACATTTGCAACTCTATCTGTTTAAAATGAAATTCAAATTGTTCAGGTCATTCGTTAACTAGTGCAACGAAACGCGCCGACGAGCTCTCTTTCGTTTTTTAACGCTAGAAACCTCAGGACACAGCGTGATCTAGTAGCTGACTTTTTAAGCGAGAGATGATGTCAGCTAAAATATTATTATATTGAAAACAATTTACTGTAACAAGGTACTTAAAGCTTACATCAACAATGTTGAAATGTGTAATTTTAATTGTTATTTTCGTCGGTATTCCTGTCTTCTGTAACAGTGATGATTACAGTGAAGGTAATTTTCTTTACCCGATTAGGCCTCCCACGGCAGCGGCTGAAGCCTAGGTTCGATCCCTCGGTAGGGAGCCCTTGAGTGCGTTGCTTGCGTGATACGGTGACACACAAATATACATCACTGCTACAACACTACACGATCGTCCCCACACACGTGCACGCCTACACGCTTACACATGAAAGTGGAAGGGTTTACTTTTTTCCGCTTATCGAACTGAAAAACTCTCAATTTTCCGATAATAAATATATGGAGGAGTTGTTAAGGTGTGTATGCTTGGTACACATATACGTTTCAACAACTCATACATATATGAATAGTTAAATAGGTTAGCTAGATAAGTCGCGATTTTGCATGCAACAGGCAACAGCCAAGCCCAGGTGTGCCGTGCACCCTTGAGCTGGTTGCCAAAATAAAATCGGCTGAGTGCCTTAAGCGCTCGCCTTAATAGTTCGGTGAAGCTGTTAAGACCTTGCTGGGTCAATAGAGTAGTCATTTCGAAAAAAAAAAAAGTTTTGTATAGTCACAAAATCTTAATTATTATAGCAATGTATATTAAATGTAAATCTTTATAATAATATTTTAAGTTATTGTTTAATTAGTGCGTGATACAATGTAAGTAAGCACTGAGATAGTTATATGGTGGGTAAAGGTTTCAGGTATGTTGCAGATGATAAACCTCATTTAATACACTCTTATTATTTAAATATCTAATGTATAAGTTACATGTTACTTTAAGTGGCGTGCGTGTCGTACTTACAATTGTTTAAAGAGCATTTCTATAATTGTACAAGGTCTCACAATTTTATGTTTCTTTAATACCATTTTTTAAAACGCGTGTGGAGCTGCAGGTAAAGTTAGTCTATACTAATATTATAAAGAGGTAAAGTAGTCTATACTAATATTATAAAGAGGTAAAGTATGTGAGTTTAAGATACTAATATTATAAAGAGGTAAAGTATGTGAGTTTAAGACATTGTAGGAGGTAATCTCAGAAACTACTGGTCCGATTTGAAAAATTCTTTCAATATTATATAGTTTACAAGCCTCTGCCCGCGACTTCGTTCGCGTGGAATAGATACCCTAACACCAACTATTAAAAACCTCTTTTATTCATATAATTTTAAACGTATATGTTCTAAACAAAAAATATAAATCATATATCAGTCTTGAAAAAACAGTGTGCAATAATAAATGTCTGATAATTTGCAAATAAATTATTTTATTTATAAAATCGTCGAGCGACTACAGAAAACGAACCTGAACCCTAAAATTATTGGCGACCGAAACAGTAATGGAGAATTTGAGAAAACAAAAGGTCAGTGGCAAGACGATTTTTTACATGTGCTGAGACCAATTTGCAGAAGGCATTGCGCGACCAAACGTCTAATATTAGGTCGCTGTTTAAATATTGCACAGAAAAGGCTGAGCAATTATTCCTAATCGACAGTCAAATCAAGGAGTTATGGTTCCAGTCAGAAGAATCAGAAGATATAATATTTTTTGACTTGGAAACCGCAGAAGATTATAAACGTCGATGGTTTGATTTAAGTTCCGAGTATGAAAACGTCGCTCCACCTTCACAGAAATTATATAAGGCGGAGACCCATAACGGAGCAGTGGAATTATCAAATGATAATGGTAACACAGAACGTAGTATGTTACCTGAATTACAACTAAAGAACTTTGACGGTGATGACGCCAACGCTACTACTTACGTAGGTCAGAATTCAAAAATTGACGACGGCCCTAAGATACAAGGTGTTGATAAATTTAGAAATGGTAATTTAATACAAATTGAAGGCAACTTAGTAGCAATTGAAACCAAACTTGGTTGGGCGTTGCAAGGTTCAGTGCCCAGTCTGCGGACTTACAATGAAATTAGCTATTTCAATAATCATTTTTCTTTGTCAGAATTATGGGATTTGGAAACTTTAGGTATTAAAGACCCCGCGGACTCCAAAGGTATAAAACAAAGTCAATGCGAAACACTAAAGTTTTTCAAATCTACTATTAAGAAAAACAATGAAGGTCGTTATGAGGTGCGCTTGCCTTGGAAGGAAGGTTATCCGGGACAACTTTCTTGTAATAATAAAGGTTTGGCATGCAAGCGGTTAATTTCTGTGTCAAAAAAACTGGATGCAACAGTTATAATAGAAAAATATGAAGCTTCTTGTAATTGGTGTGCAAAGAAGAAAAAGAGAAGTGTAGAAAAGGTAGAATGGAAGTACTTAATGTATGTTGTGGACCCTGGTGGGGGAGGGTTCAAGAAGATACCTAAGCTATTGAGCGACTTATGTTGTTTAGGTTTAATTATAGTTTTGTAAATTTATTTTTTGTTATTTGTAGTGTTAACAATAGTTTCTAGTATATATGTAGTCTTAGTTGTATTTATTTATTGTTCTCGTTATAATTGCCCTGTTCATTTTTGCTTCTGGTTGGAGGATGTTAAAAACCTCTTTTATTTTGTCTTGTAATTTTTGTGGCCATTTTTGGTCGGGCTGGAGGATATTAAAAACCTCTTTGATTTATATAATTTTAAACGTATTATATGTTCTAAACAAAATATAATATATGTCAGTCAGTCTTGTAAAAACAGTGTGCAATAATAAATGTCTTATAATTTGCAAATAAATTATTTTATTTAAAAAATAGTCGAGCGACTACAAAATTCGAACCTGAACCCTACACCAACACTAACACGCAGCGCACTAACTCAAAAGGAAAAACATCCTGACTTTGATACATTTTTCATCTGTGCTCCGCTCCTATTGCTCTTAGCGTGATGATATATAGCCTATAACCATTTTCGATGAATGAGCTATATAACATTGAAAGAATTATTCAAATCGGACCAGTAGTTCCTGAGATTACACCCTACAACGCCACAACGTCACAAACTCACAAAGTTTTTTACCTCTTTATAATATTAGTATAGATTTATCGAGTATGGTTATAATTTACTTTACACTTAATTCGTAAGGTAACGTAAACTCGTTTTTACTATTATGTGTATCCGTTTTTGACTTTAAATACGTACCTTGTGGTCCGACCCAGCTTCGCTTGGTTGTAGTAGGTAAGTAAATTGCTTCCGTACGAAGAAAATGTAAAGAAAACAACAAGTAATAACTAGAAAATATCAAAACATGTATATCTTATCTTTTTGTAGGTGACAAAGTCACGCTGAAGCTATTACTGATTTCAGCATGAATGGGTCGGCTCACCCGGGATACTACCACCCGACACACAGAAACACCGACGTGAAGTAACAGTTCTTGGCATTGCTGCGTTTTGTTCGTCAAGAGAGTGCTCGAGGACCACCTCCCCTCCCTTCCCCAACCCCCCCCCCCCTCCTCGATACTATACCACCTGACCAACAGAAACACCGACGTAAAATAACAGTGCTTGGCGTTGCTGCGTTTCGTTCGGTCAGGGAGAGCGCCAGAGGCCCAACTCCCCTCTTTTTTACATTCCCCATCCCCGCTCGAACATAGGCTAGAAACCCCTAGAGTTGCAAGTGTCTATGGATGGCGGTGATCACTAACATCAGGTGACCCACCTGGTCGTTTGCCTCCTATGATATAAAAAAACATGAAATAAAACACAAAATTTATGAGAGTATGTTTTATTACATATTTATTATTTTTAACAGCATTTCTTTTAATTCAAGCAACGTTGCAAGCTATTTCACATTCACGTTCTGTCTCGAAACGGTTGGAGTTACCGCCACAGCCACCATAAATGAAGCTTTCACACTTTTTCGTTATAAAATTATATCCGTAACTGCGAACTGCGAACAGAGAAGATTCTATTTAGAACATATTTTAAATCAAACGTTAACAGTGGGACTCCTGGGTGCCTAACCAAGTTGCTTAACGACAATCGCTAACGCAAATAGAAAACGGAAAAATGTATGGAGATGACATATCTGAGCACTGTATCACGTGATTACCACGTGATAAAATCACGTGGTATAGCGTTTAGATATGTCATCTCCATAAATGTTTCCGTTTTTTATTTGCGTTAGCAATTGTCGATAAGCAAGTTGGTTAGGCCCCCTGGATTTATATCACTAGCAGAGAAATGTCGTTGTGTGCATGGAAAAACTACTGGAAAAATCTATTAATTTATTTCGTTTCACGTCCTAGAGATAGACCTTAAATCGTTTAAATGAATTTTATTTTTCTCGAAAAGAACATAGTTCACTTAATCAAAATTAAAACATTAATTGTTATTAATATTATACCTTTAAACGAGCAATTCTTGTATATTTGTATATATTCAGGATCTCGGAAACGGCGTCATCGATTTCCGTAAAACTTAGTATGTAGGTAGTTTCGGGGACGATAAATCGATCTAGCTAGATTTTATTAATAAAAAACTTTTTTTAACTGAGTTCAGGCAATGAAAAAATATCGCTAGAATATAAAGGTAAATTTCTTCGGCGATGTCAAAACATAAATAGCTTAGATGGAAATCGGTTGCTTTGAAAATCAGTGTAACCCTTAGTTCGAATCCGAGTGACAGCAGAAGAGATATATATTTTTTTTAATGTTAATTTTAAAAATCGGACAAAATATCCGGTTCCCTATATGATATCCTCCCTACTTAATATCTCCCTTCCTATTAAAACTGATACATTACTTACATATGTGTATTCTACTTTTTTTGAAGCACTAGTGTCTGCTCGCGACTTTGTTCCCGTGGAATAGTTACTTTATTCTAATGTTAACACGCCACGGAAGCTCTCACAGGAAAAAAAAATATTTTGAAACATTCTTCATTGGTGCTCCGCTCCTATTGCTTCTAGCCTGATGATATATAACCTATAGTCTTCTTCGATAAATGAGCTAGCTATCTAATATTAAAATAATTTAAAAAATTGAACCAATAGTTCCTGAGATTAGCGCGTTCAACCTAGTAAACAAACAAACTCTGCAGTTTTATAATATTAGTATAGATTATTAGTCTTCTCTCATACTTAATTCTAGTCGTCATTAAAATTACAATAACGTTTGATAGAAAGAACCGATTTTGATGAGACAAAGACTAAGTTACACTGGAAGATATGCTTTATGGTTTTGTATTTGAGGTTTTATTATGAATCTAGTACTTTATCAGTGATACGTGTTCATACAAGCAGAAAGACAGAAATTTCTAAAAATAATTTAAATGTTTTTTGGTTTCTCGAACTGACTACGCTATTGACCAGGCAATGTCTTAACAGGTTCACCGGACCACTGTATTGAAATGTATTTTAATACTTACTCTTAAACCGGCAATAATTTTTTTTCAGGAAAATCAAAAATGTACATACACTTTCGATTTCCATTCTTTTTATATGTATAGATGTCTCGACGCTTTCAATTGTTATGCATATCCGTGTGATCAGTTTTAATCGAGTTAATTACCTGGGAAAATCTGCTTCGCAATTTCCTCCGTCAATAGGTAGTGAACAAGGCGACGAGTGCTCTACAAAACAACATAAAGTTAGGTTAGTTTTATTTGTAAATTTATGCTAAAATATTAATGAATTGCTAATCCGAATTACACAGGTATGAGCTTAAAAATTATTGTATCCGTTATTTACCACGTTGGTTTTTGATGTGAAACATCTATAGGCGGAGGGTAAACCTGATTGTCGGCGTGGCGAAGCAAAACACGAACATTGCATTATTCACGAAATACTCAAAAACTTTTGCAACTCTATCTGTATAGAAAAATTCAAACTGTTTTGTCTGCCACTCGTTCTACTAGTGTTACGCGGCACGCGGGCGCCATTTGATAAATTCTACAAAACTAGAACCCAATTATAGCGACGCCCACCGTATCTAATTTTGAAACCAAATGATTCAGGGAATCACTCAAACACGTACATAGTTGGCTTAGTAATTATTTACGGATAGATGGAAGAAATTGCAATGAGGCAGCCGTAACGCCATCTGTCATTCAGCAACAAGAATAATTTCGTTTTGTTAGAAATTAAAAACGACCGTTGAATCATTTGAATATTGTTCACACAAAAACACTAAAATCGCGAATAAAAAATGAGAGAGTGGGGTTAGGAAGGTGAAAATTTGGGGTTATAGGTATTTTTTGATGGTAAATTAAAAAAAAAAAATGAAAAAAAACCTGTATAGGGAAACCCTAATCACCTAAAGATATAAAATATACTTAACGATCCTACCAAATATACATTTGAAATTTTATAAAAATAGGTCCAACCGTTTCAGTAGTGTTCAACGACAAACACCGTGAAACGAGATTTTTATATATTAGATATATTTGACAATAACTTTATTTCTGAATAACATTTTTAAATAAAGTAATTTTTCAAAAAAACAAAGGACTAACGGACTTCAATATCAATCAAAAACCCATAAGGCACTAAAAAGCGGAAATAAATAGTTTATCAAATTAACCAAATTAAATAAAACATATAAATATGTGTGCTCCCTAGAGATGTATTGGAGGTCGTTGCCAATCGAAATTTCAAATTTGTTCCAGATAGAAAAGTATATTATTATATTATACAAATATACTTCGCGAGACGCGAGATTTTATTGAAGCACGACAAAGTGACCGCACTATACCTGATGTTAAGCATAGTATAATCCAAAAACATGGGCAACCACCGATTGACAGAATACCCATCGCCGGTCGCCGCTGTCATGCCGGCCATAATGACGAAAGTCACCAGGTACTGGATATGCACAGGCTGATTTCGAAACGCGATGCGCAGAAGCGAGTCACTATGACGGGCTTTTTCGCCATATACATGAGGACTTAATCTTTGTACCTATGTAGATGATATGATTTTCGGTTGGCACAACAACAAAAATTAAAAAAAAAAAACAGACTAAATTAGAACCTCCTCCTTGTTTTGAAGTCGGTTAAAATAACTAAACTTCTCTACAGTAGATAAGAGGAACAGCAATGCAAATAATTAACAGAAATACACACTTCGACATATCTAAAATTGTGATTGAGATACGAAGAAAAACGAAATGTACAAAACACTTAAGCCAAGTCTTTTATATAAGTTGTCTTATCACAGAGATTTAAATATCTTACAAACTTAACCAGATAACTCATAGGTTATCACGACTAAAAATAAAAATGTAAAACCTTATCTCATACCTAAAATATAAATAACGTGAGGCTGTTAGATTGTCTGTCTTTTGAAATTTAATTTACTAATATTTTCGACCGCTCTGAATGTAGCCATTTGCTATTTTAAATTATTCTACGTTGTTACATCAAATATTCGGCAATTAAGTTAACATGTATTTGCCACATTTTAAATTGGCGAAATTGCCTACATAGGCAGAGACTATACTGAAGAAAAAAAAATTGAATGTAGTCTTTTCACGCAATATAGTCAATAGTTTAATAAAAACAAAATATGATTAAAATAATAATGACGAACAATTATTTCCGATCCAAAGTCTTTGATTTTCTAAGATCTGAACCTTCTAGAAAGCTATCTAAATGACAGTAGAGATAATCAACATTCATCACATGATTTAGAAGAACTATGAAGAGATTTTGTTTAATAAAAGTTGGTGTGGCAAGAACCACACCCACCAGTATGGACTGCATATGAATTAACTGGAGTTAGATACCCCTTGAAAAATAAATGCCGAATGTATTTCTTTATAATCGGGATAAAAGCTCACTCACCTGATATGATATGTCTTCTCCGCCGCCGTTGCCATTGGTGAGAGCACTAGTTATCCAAAATAACACATACACAAAACAGAATTCCGGGCCGCTGTGTCGGTAGAGGCGAGCGAGTCCTAATGTAAACGTGGGTTTCAAGAAAGTGCCGCTGAACAAGTGACCGCCCATCCTCGATTGTCCATTGACAAACGATGTGTCAGAAAAGAATTTTGCCTACCCTCAACCAATTTATGCCCGAACAAAATTTATTTAATTTTAATTGGTATTTATTTATATTTTTTTTAGAATAAATTTGAAATTTTTATTTTTAATTTACCTCTCCTTTTTCTTCTTTTTAGTAACCAGTATTCAAGTAGTCTATTACTGGCATCATCAATTGAGTAACGATATTACCAGTTTCTTGATATAATTTCGATGAATTAACAAGATGGTGGCTATCTTGTTAGAACTTTCCTGGGGGTTTTGTGGCAAGTCAGAATCCATGCTCCGTGGTATTATTTTCGATTCAATTTACTTGTGCACAATAACCAAACTATATTACGTAATGCACCGCCAACATTACACAATATAGAGCCAAATAACACAAGATTATGGATAAAATATAAATACCACTACAGGGCATTCCAAGAACTAAAAACCCGCCAAATACTTTACCTCAATAATCACAGATAAAAATATATAACGTTATGTTACATAGTATTTGATAAGTCTAGATAAAACTGCATGCTTTAGGACTTTTTTTTTAAACCTAAGAATACACATAAAAGATTTTTTTTCGAACTTTCTATGCTATTGTCCTTTACAGCTTCACCGGACTACACAAACAAATGTGTATGTGTACTTATGCACACGCGTTAGAAGTTATACATACTTCTTTGGCGTACAAGATAAAAATCTTTTCAAAAATTGTGTCTTTCTCCTTATTCTACGTTTGTAAAAAAACGACATTAACAATAGAAAAAAAGGTATTAAATACATTGAAAGTTTTAATACAAAGAAATGCAAATAACAAATACAAAGAAACAAAATGTTGACTATAGCTAACTTCAGGGTGTCGATTTTTCGTGACGGTGTGCGCGCGCATCGTAAATTTACTCTCATCATTTTTCCCTAATAGTCCGGTCATTTTAGACAATTGAAATAAAGAAAATTCCGACAGAGCCAAATCTTCGTAGAGACCTTAGGTTTACCACAAGGAATAAAGTGTCAAAAGTCCCCATCAGTCCCATGTGAGCTTAGGGACTTATTCGGGGCCCAAGGTAAAAATTTTAGGTTTTTTAGATTTTTCTCGAAAACGGTAAGTTTTATCGAAAAAGTACCTCAGGGCAAAGTTGTAGATCTTAAAATTCTCTATAAAAATGGTCCCTATGATTTTTTCTCTAAGACCCACTATTTCCCAGATATTACGCTTGTAAGAATCACGTTCTACATAGTATGCACACATATGCCACGTATATACATATTTAGGTACTCAAGCAAGCAAAAATGCCTACTCGTGTCTCTTTTATGTATACATTATACTATTCTAAGAAAATTTACTCTAAAATCACCGCCGGTCCCTTACCGAATCCCCTCTACTTGAATAACATCTGGCCTTGAAAAACATCTGCCTATTCTTTTGTCCATGTGGTGTCGTTCACGTATACGTGCTTCTTTTAGTGTTGAACGAGCAGTTCGAGTGACTATACGTATTTATTACAAGCGTCTACTATTGAAGTTAGTGCTGATTAATATTTAAAAAAAAAGGCAATGAACTGAACCCTGAAGACTGGGGTTGGAAATTGATAAATAATACTTTGGAACCGATTCGAACTTTACTGCCCCCTGCTCCAGAAAAACTTCTTAACACTATTTTTTGCAATTGCAAGAAAGGTTGTAGTGCCAAATGTGGCTGTAAAAAAGTAGGGTTGCAGTGTTCTCCAGCGTGTACCAATTGCCAAGGTGTCTCTTGCTCAAATGTTCAATTAAATACAAGAGAGGAAAATTCATGTGATTTTGATGAAGAGACAACTGATTCATCTTCATTTGAACAATTTCTAAGCGTTCATCAACAGGAAGGAGAAGAAGAAGAACAAGAAGAAATTGAAGAAAACATGATTGTTGAAGTTGAATATGAAGAGTATGAGTCAGATTAAAGTAATAAAAAAAAGTTAGAACGACAGTTAAACTCAGTAACCCATATCAATAATCTTCATACTATTAAATAATTATTGTTCCTGAAAATAACGTCATAAAGGTTCGTGGAATAGGCCTACCGGGGATACCACGTTAAAAAAAACGCGCCGAGTACACTACCTCACAGGTGGTGTGGAAATGTATGCATATTATGTAGAACGTGATTCTTACAAGCGTAATATCTGGAAAATAGTGGGTCTTAGAGAAAAATCATAGGAACCATTTTATAGAGAATTTTAAGATCTACAACTTTGCTCTGAGGTACTTTTTCGATAAAACTTACCGTTTTCGAGAAAAATCCAAAAAACCTAAAATTTTTACCTTGGGCCCCGAATAAGTCCCTAAGCTCACATGGGACTGATGGGGACTTTTGACACTTTATTCCTTGTGGTAAACCTAAGGTCTCTACGAAGATTTGGCTTTGTCGGAATTTTCTTTATTTGATCACTATTTTTATGTCTAAAATGACCGGACTATAAAGTGCCAAAAGAAGTATAACTTCAATATAACTTCAATAAAAGAACTTAAGTTAGTTTCAATTTTGGGGTGGTTATAGTTTATGTTATTATTGTGTATTAAATTTCTGTTATTCTAATTAGGCCGACCTTTTACTAAATCTAGTTTATTTCAAACATATAGATATATTATATTATGAAGGATTAATAATTAAAATTGTATTTATTGTGCTATCTATTTATATTACCTACAGATCGTCACTGGGTAGCGCTAGGTTATATTTTATACTTACCTTATTAAGTTTTATATTATAGCTTAATACGGGCGAAGTCACAGACTTTTGCTAGTCGATTATAAGAAATTTAGATTTTCCCGTAACTGAGATAACATTTTTATTAGGAACTTCTTTCCATTATCTTTATTTTGGTATCTCAATGTTCCTTTCTTTATTTTATTTGTACTCTGAAAATGCTGTCAAGAGCAGCTGCCAGAATATATCAA
>JACEII010000073.1:2968537-2990398 GCA_014332785.1 Antheraea mylitta | reverse complement strand
TCTCATTGACCGAACGAAACACAACGCACTTTCGACTCCCCTGGTATATTGCGTTTGCGTATTTTGCATTGGCAAGCAATGTTACTTAACATCGGTGTGTCTGTAAAAGGGTGGTACTACCTCGGGCGAATCGCCCCAACTTCCCTGTTGAAACCAGTAAAATAGATTCGGTGTGATTGTACCACCTACAACTATGCAGTCTATATCTAAATAAATAATAGTGATGCACAGTATAGGTATTTATATAAGGGAAATACTACATGAAAACTAAATAATCTGTAAATCGACTAAATAATAATATTATTTTCTTAGTATAACAATAATAATGTGTCACTATTTAAAAGATGTATCCAATGTCGCAATATTTGTGTTTGATGATGACTGGAGCCGAGTATACAAGGTTCACTGCGTCAGTGACCCAAGAGTGACAGTTCACTTTTTTTCACTACTGAATTTCGCCTAAAGCCATTTTCAGTCATAAAAAATATATATAAAAGTATGTTTTCCGGTGAAGTTGTAAAGGCCCTTTCGGACCAACAGCATATAGTCAGATCGAAACAGATATATTGTTTTAATTTCGGAATTAACCTAAATAATTCTAATTTGGGAACTATATATTTTCAGGACGCAAAAGCAAAAGCAGCACAAAAAGGTCCACTAACTCAAGGCGGTATAAAAAAATCTGGCAAGAAGTGATTCTTACTCTTATTTTATTGAATAAATAAATTTATGTTACGTTAAAAAATAAACAAGATCTTTCCTTACCACTATTTTGTATAAAATAAAACTTTTAACTAAGAATACTAAGAGGATCTAATGTTATATAATTTCTGCTATGTTATTTAAATTTTTAATACAACAAAACAACATTTATGTAAAGATCTTATATCTGCATTTAACACTCATATTGTTAATAAATTAAAACAAATAAATAAAATTTGTGAAAAATGAATGGCTGTATAATTTTATTATCTTTGTCACAAAAATAAAAAACAAATCTCTATATGTTCCCGCGAAAATGAAATGCTCGTTTTAGTCACGTAAATATTATTATAAATTTAGTAATTGTCTCGATTTTGTGGTGAGTTGTGAATTTTAAGATTTATGTTAACACATACTTATCAATTTAACCCAGTGGTCTTAACATAAGTAATAGTTTCATGTTAACTATGAAAAGCTATAAGGAAAAATTACTTTACTATAAAATTCGATATATTCGAAATTATTTGTCATAGTTATTTAACATTCCAAACAGTATAATGGTTTAAGATTCTTTTGGTGACTAAATCCTATAGTTCTAAATAGTTAGCAATAGCAAGAGTTCATTTTTTAGGTTATGTAGTGAATTTTTTTCAGTTCTGAAACTATATCTGTTTTCATTAATTTTATTGTTTTTCTTACGTAATAACTATTAGTAATTACGTCATATTTAGAAAAAAATATATATTGTTATTGACAGTATCTTAATTAATTCCCATAATACGTCTGTGCTATATTTAATTGAGATCGATTAAAGGTCTGGTAGTGAAAAAGTGATAAAATTACTTTTTTTATTTATCCATTTTATTAGGGATGGAGAAAAGTAACAGAAACTCTTTAAATTAACTAATAAAATTAAACCACGAGGTGATGATACCTTTAGACATGGTATAGGATTAAAAAGCATAACAATATAGTAATCTTAAGTAGTACAGTTTCTAGGTAATTCTAACAAAACTCTGATACCGCTATTGTATTGCAGCCATTGGGTACTTATAATTTAACCAGTAATAATGGGTTTTATGTAGCAAAATAAACGACATGATATCTAAAAGTCGTATAAAGTACCTAAGCCAACCAGCTCCTTGTTATATTGTATGTATTTGTGTAACCAATACCTTGAACCTTATTTCGTTTTCTCTAAGGTGTACTGTTGTTGTTAAATAGCCCAACAGTCAGATCTTATATGATACGTTAGTTTTTAAAGTGATTGTTATAAGAGAGCTTTTAAATTCTGGTCCGCAACATTTTGTGACGTAAAGTGGCGGGAGTAGTCATTGTGTTGTGTAGAGTGGGAACAGTATGTCGCTTACCTTCGCGTAATGGAGAACAGTGAGACATATGCTCTCCGCGCTAACTTTTATAAGCTTCACTTCTATCGCTGTATAGTACACACAATGCATTTGCATTTTAATCTGTATGTATACTGTGGTTATATAATTTGCATATTTATACCGTATTCCGTTTCGCTCAAAGTAATTTCTTGCTCAGATGCCACCAATACTATCTCGGCCACCAGGTGGGATAAGTAATATAACCATGGAATCAATATTTCGCTATCGTAATTCGCGTTAAAAGAATCAGTTTTCTTTTTCAGATCTTAAAATTGATTTAATTAAAAATATAAAAACAAAGATGGATACAGATTCTAACAAGTCCCGTAATGAATACGGAAATAAAAGTACTTCCGTCATCACTTGCAATGATAACAAAAGTAAATTAGTGAAAGTTATAAACAATATAACAAACTCAAAACTAAATGACGAAGGTGAATTAAAAGTTAAACACGTTGATAGTAATTTTCAGAATGATACCAACACAATATATACAATATCCTTTAAAGACTCTAACGAAATCAGTAATGAATTAAATAAAAATGTATCTGATTCCGAATTTGCTGAGACATTGCGTAACTTCAAAAAAGCCGATAGCACATATAACTTAGGAGAAGAAAACTATTCATTAAATTTTGTCAACGTATCTTTCGAAAATTTGAAATCGGATATCAATAGTTGGGAGTTGAATAACATGTATGAAAATAGCAAGGAAGATGAAAATTCTGAACTATTGCTGAAAACAGATAAGTTAACTCCAAGCAACATGGAAAAAAATTATTCAGTTGAAGTAATACATAAAACAGACAACAAAAACAATATGACTGAAAATGAAGACAAAGAAATGTATATAACAGTTCCAAAGGGAGAAAACATAGAGACAGTGAGAAACTTTTTCAAGGAACATTATGAAATAACATACAGAAAAAACAGTGCTAGTGTAGATTTTACACTGAATGACTTACAAACACAAAGCAATTATACTCAAAGCCATATACATAAAATTGATAAGGTTACAATTGAAATAGAGAGTATCACAGAAAACTACGCGAGGTCTAAGCCAGTTGATAATTATTTTAATAACAACAATTATCTGGAATTTGTTAACGATGAAAATAATTGTATAGATCATAATGAAGAATACCCAAAAGTAATATTAGATACTATTTCTATGAGTTCTACAGAAGACAATGTCTTTGATATAGATAAACTTAACAATTCATACTGTAGCGGTTACAATTCATCCGATTTTGAATTTATAACTGAAAGTGAGGCAGAATTAGGTGGAGTTTCACCAAATAACACGTGCAAAGAACGGAAAAAAATTAACACTGATCGTACAACTAATGATCTGTCTTTTACACGAGAATGTATTCCATCAGGGTTAACATCTAATATAGAAAATTACCAAACTTTTTCAATTAAATCAGACGTTCCCAATGAAAATATCAACAGTAAAAGGAATGAAATACCACAAGGGGATGACTACCTCAATTTATTTAGAGGTATATACGACCCAGTGTTGCCACTTTCAAATATATATTATTTAGAGAATAAATCGGCACAAACTACTGGTATGAACGTGGAATTCGATGGTATCGGTTTTGATATGCGTATGATGCACAGAAGTAAATCGGAGAGCACTGATGATGAATGTAAGTATGCAAAAAAATACAAGTAACTTAAGTAAGTCTTAACAATCTAAAGAAGTTGAAAGCAAAATTGTTTTTTTTTTTTATTTCTATATCTGTTTTAACAGATATAACCTGTATTATTATTAATTAACTTTTACGCTTAAATTAATGTACAGATTTTTAGTTATCACTTCTGTTTCACATTATACGGTTATTGTACCATAATTCAACCAGTTTTATAAATTCGTTTTTTTTTATTTTTCGAATGCTGTAACTATGCTATAGGCCTTGCAAGGCCTTTACAGCTTCACCGGACAACTAAGGAGAGCGGTTAAGGCACTCTGCCGATTTTATTCAGGTAACATGCTTAAGGGTGCACGGCACACCTCTGCTTGGGCTATTACCGAAAGAACCCGATCAGACCTAGCTAAACTATTCATACATATATTCGTTTGTGAGTCATACAATTAAAATTGCATGATTCAGAAAGGCTTACATGTATATCGGAAATGATATAAATTCGGGCATTGACGTGAATACATATTTAAATTTGCTACCAGAGGCAATCCAAAAAAAGCGCAGCTATTTTAGGCCATTCTGCTGCGTTTTGAGATTTTTATTAGTATAACTTTCGACTTGGTGCAGTTTGATATGATGTTCGTTCATGTCTAAATCGACAGCTCTTGTCAAAGTTTATAGATGTTATATAAAAAATTAGTGTAAATTTGTGACTGGTATAATGAGGTGTTAAAACAAAAATTATAAAATGTCCAAAAACCAAATCCAAATGCAGAAGTCGTATAGTATTGGAAAGAGCATCTCAAATGCTACCGAACACCAATAAAACATCATATGATCGAGTCAAGCAGTACCGGCAACGTAAAAAAATGAATGCGGCCGAGTGGATCACACACACCTATAATTAATAAAGTTGTACCACAGCAATGATTTATTAAGTTCATTTATTTTCTGAACCCTTTAAATGGAACAGTTGCCATCATAAACAAAACATGGAAACGCGGAGATCTTCTTATGATTATGACATACATAAATAATAATAATTTAGATAGAAAATATCGCCTGTTACGAGACGTATTCACGTACAACAAACGGAAGTGTACAAAGTCATACCCCTTTTTTATTCCTATAAACTATCACAATACAGTAGTCATTCATGGTGTTGCCAAGGCTAATTAGTAAACGTGAATTCCATTCGAATGGCCATTTTACAATAAACTTATAATGATAACTTATTTTTTATACATCGTGATTTTTATTAATTTATTACTTATTTCACACTTCAACGACGATCTCACAAAACATTACATAAATCTAATAACACGTTAAATCAGCAGTGTGAAGCTATTTACTGGCTTTAGCACGAATGGGTCGGCTTATCCGGGGTATAACACCCTCTCACAGAAAACCGACGTGAAGTAACAGTGCTCGCATTGTTGCGTTTCGTTCGGTCAGTGAGAGCGCCGGAAACCCACCTCTCCTCACCCCCTCCCTTCGTCTTCCCCGCTTAACACAGGCTAGCAACACACTTGCGACCTCCCTGGTGATCATTTAACATTAGATCATTAAAAACTCACCTGTTCGTTTGCCTTCTGTGATAATAAAAATAAAATAATAATTAATAAATATAAATTAAAATAATAATTAATCACTAGAAAAAAATATATAATAATTATTTGTTCTGTCTCCAGTTAAACAAGAGTCCGTAGAAACACGGAAGAAAATAATTTCAACGTATTCAAGATTTAACAGAAAACGGCGATATCTCTACCGAAATAGACAATAAAGAATATCTAACCTATTATTATACTAAATTGATGTCCTTTTATTTACTTGTTCCTCAGTTATCTATACCTAAAAAAGCATTCGAGCTCTTACCACAGATTCATATTATTTCATTACTTTTTCAACGATTATCAACAATTTATGTAAAATTATAACAAAATAAATTCATTCGCGGGGATAAGTGCCATAACTGAGTTTTTGGCGTGATTTTAGTCTGTCATGTATTGGATTTTATATATTATTCATAATCTTGTGTTATTTGACTCTATATTTTGTAAATTTGGTGGTGTTTTACGTAATGTAGTTAGTTTATTGTGCATAAGTGAAGTGAATGGGAAATAATATCACGGAGCATAAAATTGCCACAAAAACTCCCCGGAACGTTCTAACCAGGGATCCACCATCTTGTTAGAATATTGATTCACACAACGCTTAATATTGAAATGATTGTACGAAGTTTGTAATATTATTGACTACGTGATAATGGCAGTAAAATCAGAAAGATTGATTGCCAAAAATAAAGTTAAGAAAGTGCCATAATTTTACCACGAATACAGTACACGGGATTTTTTCTGTTATAAAAGTAATGAGTTTGTCGTCCAAGATAAAAATAACATATAGAAATAATATTTTTTTTTATTGATATTATATTTTTTTTATTGTAGCACGACAAAGTGACTGCACTATACCTGATGGTAAGCATAGTACAATCCAAAAACAGTGGTGACCACCGAGAGACAGATCATCCATCGTCGGTCGCCGCTGTCATGCCGGCCATAATGACGAAAGTCACCTGGTACTGGATATGCACAGGCTGATCCCGAAACGCGAGTCACTATGACGGGCTTTTTCGCCATGTACATGGTGGTTGCGACCCAGTCGGGCTGTAAAACCCTACCTACCACCCCGCTATCGCCATTGCCTCGTTCGTTGATCAGCAGGGTGCACCACGTGCAGGTGAGGTTGGCTTGGGTGTCTCAAGTCTTAAGATGTTACTCGACACCCCTTATAACTGTATGACTCTATAGAATGTCATTTTTTACAGTGACACGCGCTCAGAGTTTAATTATTACGCTCTCTCAACCACTCTAGGCTCCTACAAAATAAACATTATTTGAATTATGTGAAAGCTTAAAGAATTCAGTAACATTTGATTCTCTTGCTTGCTATCTAAGCACTGAGTCGAACGTTTCTGTTTTTTCTAGTAATATTTTTAAGCCGCCTCCTATGTATAAGCCTCGCTCTTTTGCTTTGCGTTTGCTTCGTATTAGAAGGTATCATGGAGTTGAATTTGAAGTAAGGCAGGATTGGTAGCGCGTGCTGGACCAAGGGGAGATCGGTCGGGGGGCTGGTCTCTCCATTGCACTGGTTCGGCCGTCTGGGAGACAGTCTACGTGTGCCAGGCTGTCTCTCTTTAGCGGGAGGCCCAGGATTTTTCTTGCCCGAAGGAAGGTATGGGCGCATAATCACCACTCCAGCCCACGACGTATTGGATATTTCAAACTCTGAGAAATCCACAGTTCTATATTGTTCCCACATACAGTAGTACTACAAGAACATTTCTCAGGTTCAGGTTTCCTCCCGATGTTTTACCTCACCGTCAGCCGATACTGTTACCAATTTAATATAGTGAATGTACGCGAATTTCGAAAAATTCGTTGGCACATGCCGGGTTTCGAACCTACGGACATCGAAATAATATTTCACCGGTCAAACCACTAGGCCACCGCGACTTCTTCTTCTTGAAAAGGCACCATCCCGTTAGATAATTGAAATGATCGCAAAAAAATCATACTATCATTATCTACTTGACAATGGCAGTAATAATCTACTAGGACATTGGTGGCCAAAAATAAAGAAAAATAAAAATTCCCAACAAAATAAAACAACTATATTTATATGAGAAATTTATTATTAATATTTACAAATTTTAACCTAAAACATAATCTAATCGATAAAGGATTATATTAGATCTAAATATAACGTAAAAAAGTGTACTTTCAGAAGATCACTTCAAAATTTTAGACCGTAACTCGAATAATATGAAAAAATAATTTGAAATATCAAATTAAAATACACTGTTAAATAGAGACGAGCGAATTAAATTAATGGATAGTTGTGTAATCTCTTATCAACAGGTGACACACCTGTTCGTTTGTCTCTTATGATATTAGAAAAAGAAACCTTCCCTTTCAACCAATTTACAAAAAATCATGACAAAATTATATACCTAAACCTTCCTCGTGAATCATTCTATCTATTAATGTAAACCGTATGAAAATCCGCCCAGTTGTTATTGAGTTGATCGCGAACAGACGGACGCGATGGAGAACTTTGTTTTATTATATGTAGCGATTATGTTCAAATATATCTATATTAAATAGTTCATATTACGTGTTAGTTAGTTTAAAAAATAATTATGAACCGAAATAAGCAATACTTCAAAACGAAATTGATTTATACTCCGGCTAAATAATTTTGATACTTTGAACATATCAATAGAATTTGATTGAAGAATCAACTTAAAACCACTCGTCTCCACAATTAACGTTCTCATGATAACACAAATTCAGGGAATGCTTAACAAAGAAAAATAAACATAATTAAAAAACATTAAAAAAAAAGGATGTCGGAAATAAATACACATAATTTGATTTCGTTCTAAAAGTTATATATATAAAATTATAAATATATAATTTGGGATTCTATTTGAAGTTATACTTCTTTTGTCGCGTTAGGGAAAAATGATTACGATTAAATTTTACAATGCACACGCACAACGTCACGAAAAATCGACACCCTGAAGTTAGCTATAGTCAACATTTTGTTTCTTGTATTAAAACTTTCAATGTATTAAATACCTTTTTTCTATTGTTAGTGTCGTTTTTTCTACAAACGTAGAATAAGGCGAAAGATAAAATTTTTGAAAAGATTTTTATCTTGTTACATCGAAGAAGTACTTGTAACGCGTGTACATAAGTACACGCACACTTTTTTAAATTTAAGTTAAGAAGTTATATTCATGTTTTCCCAAAGCAAAATATGATAAAATTAATTATTATTTAACTATTTAGTAGCAAAAAAACACTACAAATAGTCATTAACGTCAAATTTATGCATTACGAAAGCCTATAATATCTTCCTTAAGTCGATTTTGATATAAACTTGTTCGACATTCGCATACAATAACTGTTAAATATATCTAGAAAATCCAATTGAAAGTACTAGTCAATTAAAATTAAATTAGTTTCTTTTCTCTGCATTATTAAAAAGAATTCAGAAAAATACGAAAAATATATCGCATCGATTTTTAATTAAAAACCGATAAAATATCCTAAAAAAAACCTCAAATTATCGGTTTTCATCTCAACAAATACGCAATTAAATCGCGATTAGATTAGATAGAACTTTTTATTATATAGGTCGAAATTACTAACAAGTACTTACTTTTAGACGTTTCGAAAACATCAAATCGTATCGAAAATTCTAGATTTAAGACAATCAACTTATAATCTAAATTATTATAATTAATAAACGGAAGAAGGTAATATCTACCACTTTTACCATATTCTTGTATTAAAAAAAATACCATTTCGAATGTTCTCATCTCGTTTTCCTACGATACGATACTTTATTTCTTTGCCTAGTTTTAGCACTAGACATAAAAAAAAATTGTCGTAATTAGGTTAAAACATTTTTTTTTAATAAAATAGATATACTATAATACATAAACTACTTTGTTTATGTGTCTGCTTAGAATTGCATGTTATATAAAGTACATAAGAATTTTTGAAATAGATTTTTGGCTCTGGTCTAAATTTGACTTTTTTAAGTTACGACATTTTCATAATTTGAGCTCAGTTTTAGATAATTTATTGCGGAATATAATATAACTTGTACAGAAACATAGAGATATCTCTATATATCCATCTCGCTTACTCCAGAGTAAAATTAGCTAAGTGCGAGTAACATGACCAATTACTATATATAAACGTAAAGACATTGTACAAACGTCAAATCGAAATATGAATGATTAAAAAAAAATGCATTTCTCACATCGATTTACCAAGAATCATACTAAATTTGATACATTTATACAATATTCAACGCTATAGTATAGAAAGAATGTACTAATTTTCTCGCAAAAGCTCATTTTTTAACGTTCAAAATTGATCGTCTCGACAAAGTAATATCGAGAGATACAACAAAACCACCAATTTAAATCGTTCCGACTGTGATCGCGTTGGAATAACGATAACTGTATCAGAAACGATACGATAAGATGCTTTCGAGACACTAGAAGATAATAGAAAAAAACGAGAGCGCTTTAGACCACACGACTGAAGTAAAACTTCTTTAGCTCCCTCTATACCTTTATATATGATTTTCTTCTGTACGTATGTACGTCACTGAACTCCTCCCAAACGGTTGGACCGAGTTTGATGAAATTTTGTATGCGTGTTCCATTGGATTCGAGAATGGTTTAGATTCACAATTAGACCCGGTAGGTGGCGTTGCGGTTGAATTTTATATATTTTTTCTTATTATCAAGGCAGGACAACGTCCGCCCGATTCGCTTGTGTATTTATATATATGTATTATATATACATGTATATTCATATATATATATAGGCTATCTTCAATAAATATAAATCTCGCTCTCAACGTCCCGTTCGCGTTGTTCGATCACGCGTTTTCGTAACGCTCTCGTGAGCTCACTCCCCAATTCAAGTCTATAAAGAAGTTTCACTCCAAAAAACATAGAGCGGTTTCTATTTAAGAGACCTTCTGCATCGGAATCGTCTCCATTAAAATATAACTCTAAAGATGCGTCCTTTATATGTTTTTAACAGTGTTATAAGACCACAGTTTGCCGCAAGGCGTATAAAAAATAACATTTAATTTCATATATATGTATATATATTTAATATATTAACCTTCTAACATTTAGCTTTCCTTTTGGCCGGCGACCTCGGCGGTGGAGGATCAGTCTTCTTACTCTGAAAACATAAACAAAAATGGTAGTCCGGTGAAGCTGTTAAGACCTTTGCTAGGTCAATAGTGTAGTCGGTTCAAGAAAAAAAAAACTAAATTAATACAATATATATGATACGGACAGATGAGCTATCATATTTCCATCTATGTGAATATACTCTATGTATTACGAACAGATGAGCTGCCATGATTGTTTTTTTTTTTTATATTTCATAGGAAGCAAACGAACAGGTAGGTCACCTGATGTTAAGTGATCACCACCACCCATAGACACTTGCAACACCAGGGGAGTCGCATGTGCGTTGCCAGCCTGTGTGAGAAGAGGAGGATGAAGGAAAGAGGAGAGGGAGAAGGCGAGGAGAGGTGGGCCTCCGGCGCTCTCGCTGACCGAACGAAACGCAACAATGCGAGCACTGTTACTTCACGGGAGTGTTTCTGGGGGTCGGGTGGTACTACCCCGGACGAGCCAACTCATTTATGCTGGAACCAGTAGTAACTTCAACGTGACTACCAGCTGTGTTTACTTTCTACAATTTATCTCTCTATAATATACACATATCTTATACCTTTAAACGAGCAATACTTGTATATTTTTATATTTGTATATATTCAGGATCCCCGAAACGGCATCATTTATTTCCGTGAAACTTAGTATGTAGGTGGTTTCGGGGACGATAAATCGATCTACCTAGATTTCATTCGTAGAAAACTGTTTCCAACTGAGCTTTCAGGCAATTAAAAAATATAACTAGAATATAAAGGAAATTTCGCCGGCACTGTCAAAACAGGAATAACTCATACGAAAACCGACTGCTTAAAAATCCGTCTATACCCTGTAGGAATTCAAGTGACAGCAAAAGAGATATCTTTTTTAATTTTTTTTTTTTTTGATAGAAATGCTAATTTTGTGAGTCAAACCTAACAGTTTATTTTAATTTAAAAATGTTTTTTCAAAAATCGATCTAAGCTCGGTCATCCAGGTACTCTTATTATTGTCACTAACCTCTCTCGTTCTCTTCGCTCTCGGTTCCCCCATTTCCTTCTCCTTTTCTTCTACCTTCTCTTCACTCTTACCCTCTTCGCTATCCTTCACAATCTTGTCGTTATCCTTTGAACTCTTTCCGTTGTCTTTTGTATTCTTCTCATTATCCTTCGAGCTCTTCTCGTTCTGTTTCGGACTCTTATCATTCTCTTTCACACTCTTCTCGCTGTCTATTGAGGCTTTCTCCTTTTTCTCCATCTCTTTTGTACCGGAATCGCTTTCTCTATCGCTCTCCCTCTCTTCTGTCGGCTCGTCAATGTCCATCTTCTCCGCTGCAGCTCCGAGTTCTTTGTCTAATTCGCTTTCCATCTTCTTCTTCTCTGTTATCTTATCGTTTGCTTTCTCATTATTGATGGATTCATTCTCATTCGCTCCATCTGTTTCATTATTACTCTTTGCTTTTTCTTCTTGCTGTAGTTTTCTAGAAGACTGCCGCTTGATCGGGGTCTTTGTGTTGTTATTGGCCTGTTTCTTTGCTTTTGCTGGAAATTAAATTAGACTAATTATTATCAATTTAATTCTACTAGTGATCATCTAATGCTCGAAACTTACGGTACTTTTGTACTTTAGTATTCACCCATTAATATTGTATTCTTCTATCAATTTAGACTATTTTTTTATAATTGAAATCGCCAGTACTAACATTATACGATACTATAATTATATTACGAATACGAAGGAAGTGAATATCCTAATATACTACGTTATTTTTCAAGATCTTCAAATTTTATACGTGTAAAATATGAAGATCATAGAATAAAAAAGAAACTAAAAAACCTCATGAACAGCTCAATTCGAACTTAATTCTCAGTGTATAAAAACTGGAAATCTTAAAAAAATTAAACATGTTCTATGAACGATTAAAATTAGATTTAGTTCGGTGAGAGACTTACTATTGGGTGAATTCTTCTTCTTCTGAGTCTGTTCCTCTTCCTCTGGTGTTTCGTTCTCCAGGGTCGATTCCTCGTTGGCGGCTTCTACCGCCGCTTTCATAGTGTGTGATGTGGGCACTGACATTTCTAAAAATAAAAAAAATACATACTCAAATTTAGGCCACAAGAAGGCACTTATGAACGTCAAAACTACCACTGATTTGGACAGACAATCCAGTCATCGAAAAAAACTGGCAACAAACTTGATGTGGTTTACCCTTTTAACAAATATTTACAATATTTAGAATACGTTACAGATCAAAATCGTTTTTAGCGGATGCAGAGAGAGGAGTCAATTCCAGACATCACCATCGTTCACGTATTGATCCGCTCTATACTCTTATATACATATCTCACTTTTGACACAAAAGGCCGCTTGATACGGTGCTTAAACTCACAATCCGGCAAATCGGTAATATGTCTGGGGACTTTGTTATCAAACCTAACACTATTACCTAAAGAACTGTTACTGGTTTTACGAAGTCTGAACCATGGAATACTATTACCTAAAAAACTGTTACTGGTTACACTAAGTCTGAAACATGGAACACTATTACCTAAAAAACTGTTACTGGTCATACTAAGTCTGAAACATGGAACACAGTACCTAAATAACTGTTACTGGTTTTACTAAGTCTGAACCATGGAAAACTATTATTTAAAAATTGGTACTGGTTATATTAAGCCTGAAACATGGAATACTATTACCTAAAAAACTGTTACTCGTTTTACTACGTCTGAAACATGGAAAACTATTACCTAAAAAACTGTTACTGGTTATACGAAGTCTGAAACATGGAACACTATTACCTAAAAAACTGTTACTAGATATACTTAGTCTGAAACATGGAACACATTACCTAAATAACTGTTACTGGTTTTACTAAGTTGAGCCTTCACGTTTTAATATTAGGTGTGTGCTAATATTGTTCGAATCAAATAATTCGATTTTTCAAATAATTAGCGAATTAATGAAATATCTCTGAATTTTCAATTGTTTCTATTTATATTACTTTAAATCGTGTATCAAAATATTCTACTTACGAATAATATGCTTTTGCGTTTAAAAATCAATTACCCAGAGAATACAATTGCACATTTTCAATATATGTTCATCTCTGTCGGTACCATAAAAAATCTAGATGGTAATATTGGCAAGAGATTCCGAAAAAAATTTCACCAGGGAGTCATTTTCTTCTACTATATTTCAGCTGAATTGAAAATACTCGAAAATTCACTAATAATTTCATAGTTTACGAATAATTCGGAAAAAATTCGAATTATTCCAAAAAAATCCTAATTAATCGAAAACTTTGAGTTAATCCATAATTTTCGAACTATTAAACTCGATATTAACATTCGACTCGCAACGGGACATTCTTTACTTTACTTAGGTAAGTAGTTTACTTAGGTTGTTGTTTAACCCGGAACGGATTCGAACTTACGAATTATTCGCACACCCCTAATTAATATGTAACATAACTCACCCAAAGGCTCGTGCACGAGTTCTAGTAACTCATCGGCTGTTAACTTGGATGTCACCTTCTTGAACTGCAGAACCCTCTCCGAGAAGAACTCCCAGAAGGAGAGACCCTCCGGTGTCGTGAACAGTTCCTGTGGACAGACAGATCATATTATATAGACTAGTTTCTGCCCGCAAGTTTACACACAGCGGAAGCTCTCAAAGAGGAAAAAATATAATTATGAAACATTCCTCATTGGTGCTCTGCTCCTAGTAGTCTTAGCGTGATTATATATATCCTGTAACTTTCCTCGATAAATGAGCTATCTAACACAGAGATATTTTTTTCAAATGGAACAAGTATGTCTTGAGATTAATGCCTTCAACCAAATAAACAAATAATTACCCACCAGCTTTATAATATTAGTTTAGTATAGAGTATAGATGTATAACACCGAGATAACTATAGGATATATAGTATAAACAAATAAAAACCTTATATTTCTATTATAACATTTTAACTTTGTTCTATATTAAGTTATCTAACTGTTTTCTATGCGAGCCCGGACTTACAGCTATATTCAGAACAGAATAGATGATTGACGAGGACTGTGGGTCGGTTCAAGGTCGCACTTAGGTAAGACTTAGGTCTCCCGTAAATAAGCCTTAGGTTTCACTTGGCAATACTTAGATCGTGTTGAGGTAAACCTTAGGTATTTCTTGGGTAAGATTTAGGTCTAAGGTAATTTTTAGGTCTTACTTAGGTAAGTATTAAATCTCACTTGTGTAAGACTTAATTCGCACTTAGATAAAACGTAGGTTTTACTTAGGTAAGACTTAAGTCCAACTTAGGTAAGACCTAGTTCCCACTTACGTAAGTTTTAGGTCTCACTTGACAATACGTACGTCACATTTAGGTGAACTCTTTGGTCTTGCTTGGGTAAAACTTACTTCCAACTTAGGTAAGTCTTAGGTCTTACTTAGTACGACGTAGTTCTTACGTGGGCAAGTCTTAAGTCTCACTTAGGTATGTCTCAGGTCTCACTTAGATAAGACTTAGGTCACACTTAGGTAAAACTTACGTTTCACTTAGGTGTAAGATTTAGGTCTTAGAAAGGACATACCTTCATGTTTTTATATATAGTGTCCGCCTGTTTCCGGATGCGATGGGCCTGCATACTGAACACCAGGGCGGCACTCTCGCTGAGGTCCCACGAGGGAGTGTTGCCGACGTAAGCTCGCATCCTCTTGATCGTCTCCAAGCACGTCGGGTGTTTCAGCAGCATCAGGGGTTTCACCTCTAGCTCTGGAAATACATTTTTTTTATATGGAGGCAAACGAACAGGTGGACCGCCTGATTTTATGTTATCACCGCCATCCATAGACACTAGCAACACCAGGAGAGTCGTAAGTCAGGAGGTCTTGCTAGTGTCCAAGGACGGCGGTGATCACTTACCATCAGATGCCTCGCCTGTTACTTCGCCCTCTATAATAAATGTTAAGAAATGGACAGCAGGATTGACGTAGGTTCGAATCTGGAGCTATAGCTTTCCTCGAAAGGACGGCACGAAACCACATAGTATGGCGGTAAGAACTACGCATTTCTCAATAAATGCTAAAACATACGAGAACCTTTATTTAATATCTAGTCTTGTTCCTTTACTGCAAAATTTAAAAGGCTTCGTGTGAGACATTCGTTACTGGATTTGTGTCGTTACATTTCAAAATAAGCCAAATGCAATTTTTGCCGTCTCTAATATTTTACATCATTTTTTTTAATGCTCAATTTTTTTACATGTAAATTGGTAGTATAGACAGTTCGTTTTGGTGTAATCCGCGAGGGCGGCTCCTGTCCCCCCCCCCTCCACCATTGCCGCAGCATCCTTTCCTTAACATACCGCTTGAGGGCGCTACGTCCACGCCACCATTGTTATTTTGCGCGCCGCCATTATTATAGTGGGCTCCGCAACCAGATTTGCCACTATATAAGAACGCTCTGTGCCGCGAACAAATACGCAAACCACACCGCGAATGAAAATACATATATATTGTGGCCCGCATAAGGGCTGGATACGGACGCTTAACCGCAGTGCTTCCCAACGTGGGGCTGGCGCCCCACAGGGGGGCAATTTGATAGTTAAAGGGGGCCATTTAAAAATCGACACGACTTAAACCTTTCGCTTTGAGATATTTAAATGCAATGCTAGATATCGGTGACAAATTTAACAAAAAAGGCAAATTCTTAAAAAAGATACCGTAAATAATTATTAGCTATAAATTAGTTTTATGTTATGAATATATCAACTGGCTAATTAGAGTCATCAAGTAAGTTTTTCATTATATGTTTTAAAACTTTATTTAGCATGTTTTGATAACAAGTTCACAAGTGATTTCTTCCTAAAACTTATCATTTATATTTCCTAAGGGAATGAAACAATTTTAAACGGTTTCAAAAGGTTAAAAATTATGTATGGGCCATACAAATTTTAGAAATGTTAAGGTGGGGCATAGTCTAAAAAGGTCGGGAAACACTGCTATAGCGTGATTATTCGCTAAATTAAATATGAGTTCCTCGAC
The DNA here is from genome assembly GCA_014332785.1 of Antheraea mylitta. NCBI lineage: Eukaryota > Metazoa > Arthropoda > Insecta > Lepidoptera > Saturniidae > Antheraea > Antheraea mylitta. The sequence continues at coordinate 2,973,860 of JACEII010000073.1, read as the reverse complement.
CGCAGTAGTATTGATACCAGCGATTGGACGCACATATGTCAAGTAAGAGTGTATGTTTTCTTTTTCTTAGCTTAATCGATTGTATACCTTTGAATACCGCGATTGAGCGTAAATCCCTTATATTCTTGCAATCGCTGACCGCTAACAATACAGTCCACATCTTTCTTTATATTAAAACCACAGGTAAATAAACAAGTGATTTCACCACACTTCTGACCATTTCACAGCCACCACTCCCCTCCATACTTATGATGAACATATAAATATCATACAAAGGAAATGCTAAAAACCTAATTAGCAACAAAATTTAAAAATAGAGTAGTATAATCGGATGGGCTAACTACAAAGACCCGTAGATTAAGAACAGCTAGTCTAGAATGTTCTACCACTCATACCAATATCATACCACTTATCTTTGTAGGTGGTAGAGCCACGAAGAAGCTATTACTGGTTTCAGCATGAATGGGTCGGCTCGTCCGGGGTAGTACCACCCGACCCACAGAAAACCGACGTGAAGTAACAGTGCTTGCATTGTTGCGTTTCGTTCGGTCAGTGAGAGCGCCGAAGGTCCACCTCTCTTCCCCTCGCCCCTACCTTCTCTCCCCCTTGGCCTTTTCCCCAAACAAAGGCTGGCAACGCACTTGCGACTCCACTGGTGTTTAGACACTTGGGTCCTATGGACGGCGGTAATCATTTAACATCAGATGACCCGTCTGTTCGTTTGCCTCCTATGACATAAAAAAATCAAGGCAAAGAAACTCACCAGTCATTTCGTCTAACAATTTCAAACATAAGTCCGTATCGGCTTTCTCCAAAGACAGGCAGGTTTTAATCTTCGCGTCCAATTCGATCAGCTTCATTTCAGTCTTGAGGAATTGTAAACGGGCTTTCTTCTCTTCTGTGGACAGAACATTATGTTTATATATAGAACTAGCTGTGCGTTATATAAAAAAACAGCGATCAATAAAGTCGTCTGAACGTATTAAGTCCATTTACTTATCAACTTTTACTCTCGTACTTGAGTCAAGTCATTAAAACTACAATAACTTTTGATAGAGTGAACCGAATTTAATAAAACAAAGAGTTAATGTTGCTCGGAGATATGCTTCATGATTTTCTTTAAAAGGTTTTGTTATCATTGGGGTGTAAAGGGTGTCGAGTAACATCTTAAGACTTGAGACACCCAAGCCAACCTCACCTGCACGTGGTGCACCCTGCTGATCAACGAACGAGGCAATGGCGATAGCGGGGTGGTAGGGTTTTACAGCCCGACTGGGTCGCAACCACCATGTACATGGCGAAAAAGCCCGTCATAGTGACTCGCTTTTGCGTGTCGCGTTTCGGGATCAGCCTGTGCATATCCAGTACCGGGCGACTTTCGTCATTATGGCCGGCATGACAGCGGCGACCGGCGATGGATAATCTGTCTCTCGGTGGTTGCCGATGTTTTTGGATTGTACTATGCTTAACATCAGGCATAGTGCAGTCACTTTGTCATGCTTCAATAAAAAAAAAATGAACGCAATACCTTAGCAGTGATGCGTTTTCACACAACAGACAATTCGAAAAATTTCGAATAATTCGAGCATTACCGAACGATACGAACCCGGCGAATTATTGAAACAGCATTGGATTTTCTATTGTTTCCAGTTTATACTCCAGAATAATAATTAATTATCCTTTGCAAAAAAAAAAACTAAAAGAAAACGGTTACACACGCAATGTTTCAAAATTCTCGAAATTAATCCCTCCAAGATTTTTTTATACATATTCTTAATTTTTTTATCCATGAAAAAAAAATATAATTCGATTCGATTCGAACAATATTCGCACATCCATAAAATATAAATTTAGAAAAAAGAATACACAGCAATAAACAGAGCTTACAATAGAACTGTGTGAATACTTGTACATTATACGTCACTTTGATTACTGAGTTTGAAGTTGCAATAGGTAGTGCTTATAGTATAATTATATAATGAATATATAATATACTAGCCTCTGCCCGCGACTTCGTTCGCTTGGAATTACTTTGGGCTAACGCTAACACGCAGCGGAAGCTCGTAAGAGAAAAAAAAAAACGGATTTTTATACATTCTTCATTAGTGTTCCGCTCCTATTGATCTTAGCGTGATGATATATAGCCAATAACCTTCCTCAATAAGTGAGCTATATAACGTTGAATTTTTTTTTCAAATCGGACCAGCAGTTCCTGAGATTACCCCCTACAACATTATAAACTCACAAACTTCACCTCTTTATAATATTTGTATAGATGATATATTATAAAATAGTATAATTATGGCCACATTTCTCATATACAAGGTAAAATAAATTACCCAAAAAAAAAAATTACCCATTTCTCGTTCCTTGTCCAAAGTCGCCTTTTCCTCGTCTGTTAAATTCAAATCCATCACTAACTGTGTAATAACAGACTGCGTAGTTATTTGACCCTCCTCTGTAAAAATACAATTCAACATTAAACCTCCAAGATCCTATAGGTCACCGAAAATTCTAGAAATTTAATTGCATCAATATTTTAATCTAAAAGCATTGAATGCAATCATTCTTTATAATACTTCGTATACACTGAAATAATTTAGACAAAACTAAAATGACATTTGTACTTATTTTTTAAAAATGTAGAGCTGTAGATTTCTTTGCAATAAAAAAAATTGAGCCGTCACGGGACGCCTGGCACACATTGAAATTGCACAAACATTGAAAACATTGAAATTGTTTGGTATAAGTTATATGCATAAAAGAACAGATTAAGACAGGAATCAGCTATGGCATAATGAAAAGAAAAAGTATTACAAATTTGTTTCTTAAAATAATGACTGTTTTTTTTTACATAGATATACATTTATATCAAAGTACCTAGGCGACCGAGGCTAGCTCGGTTCTTTAAAAAACATTTTTAAATTAAAATAAACTGTTAGGTTTGCCTCACAAAATTAACATTTTTTTTACAAAAAAAAAAAAAAAAATCTCTGCTGTCACTCGGACTCGAACAGGGGTTACACGGATTTCCGAAGCAACCGATTTCTATCTGAGCTATTTTTGTTTTGACAACAACGGCGAAATTTACTATATATTCTAGCTATATTTTTTCATTGCCTGAAAACTCAGTTAAAAAAATTCAATGAATAAAATCTAGCCAAATCGATTTATCGTCCCCGAAACTCTCATATTAAGTCTCATAGAAATAGATGACGCCGTTTCCGAGATCCTGAATATATACAGATATAAACTAATTACAGAATTGCTCGTTTAAGGGTATTGATTAGATAAATATAAAATAGAAAAAATAAAAACTTATTTGAATCTTATGTTTATACAGATAGGGTTGCAAATGTTTTTGAGTATTTCGTTGATAGTGCAAAGTTCATGTTTTGCGTCGCGACGGCAACAACCCTCCGCCTATAGATGTTTCACACAAATAAATAAATAAAATACAGTCCCACTTCCGAAACTGATTTGGGGTTTTGGATTGGGATTGTGTTGAAACACTGATATTTCCTACTCACCCAATTGCAGTTTTAACGTTATGGCGTTGGCAGCTGCCTGTTTATCCCACTGTAGTCTGGAAGTGTCATTCTTGAAGCTAGTCGGTCGCGACTGGAACAATTTGATTCCCACATATTGTCCGGTAGGTAGATACGCTATCAATATGTTGTCTTTCTCTGGGTCATCTGTGGTATTAAAAAAAATGCGAACATGTACAAAAGAAACACACGATAGAAGTGAAAACTTGTAAATTAATTCATGCACATTAAAGATCATATTATATATTTTTACTATACTAATATTATAAAGCTGAACGTGCTAATCTCAGGAACTACTGGTCTGATTTGAAAAATTCCTTCCGTGTTAAATAACTCATTTATCGAGATAGGTTTATATATCATCACGCTAAGGCCAATAGGAGCGGAACATCAATAAGGAATGTTTCAAAATCGGGGTAACGTACGTATTATTTAAAAATATTTTCACATTCTACCGTAAACGAGGTCGCGACTTAAAGTTAGCGTTAGCCCAAAGTAACTATTCCACGCGGAACAAGTCTCGGCCAGAAGTTAGTTAATAATAAATCTTCTTAGAGCCCAATTAAATAAATCATTTTTGTAATAATTATTCTTAGGCTTAAAAATTCTGACCCACAACCTGTTTGTTTGACGAAAAGCAGTGGACGTGAACACGGTGTCGTGTGGAGTGGGAGCAGTGTCTCGGTTGTCTTCAAATATTGGAGAACAGTGAGATATACGTTATTCGAGTTTTTTTTTTATTTCACTTTTCTACCGCTTGAGTACTACATTCATTTTTTTTTTTTTTTGGTTTTTTATTTCATTATGACATGAAGCAAACACCAAGTCTGAAGTTAAGCTGCATATAATACCGATGACCCCTTTTTTTATACAATAGTACACATTTGTAGTCATGTTTTTTAGATCCCAATAATTAACAACACAAATATGATTCTACTACTATTAGGGATTCACAAAACTTTTGCAGCTCCAAACGACCTCAACCCCGTGTTAAATTAGTGCTTCTGGACTGTATTTTTATTTGATTTCTAATAAATTATGCTTATAAATATATAAAAATTACTAGGCAGTTTATGACTTACAGAATCGTACAATGCGCAAGTGCCAGACTCTTTACTACAGAGAATGTAATAATATATCTTAATACCATAGACCAGCGGTTCTCAATCATTTATACTCGATGGGAAAATAATATTATAAATTCGTGACACCGATACATATTTCAATGCAAAATTTTTGATGGTACAGGGTAATCGAAAGTTCGTAAATATCGTGACAGTTGACAGGTGCTAGCGACATATCGAAGTGTCATGAATTCACGATACGATCAATGGTTGAGAGCGGCTGATATAGCTTCCTCTTCGACAAAACCTCTTTAATAAAATCATAAAGCACATCGAGGAACATTTACTTTTTGTTTCATTAAAAGTTATTATACTTTTAATAAAGACGGCGCATAAGTACGAGAGAAAAGTAGATAAGTAAAAGGATGTAATACATTCAGACGACTTTATTAAATACTGTTTTTTTAGATAAGGTTTCACACGGACGAAGTAGCGGGCACAGCTAGTTACCTATAAAACTTACTGGTCTTATTGCGTCTGACATAAAATGACCAGTTTGACATTCTTTCTTGTATATAAATTATGAGAGTCTTTTACTAAACCAATGTTTATTGCATTATAATAAACCTATCATAGTCATCTTTAGATCGGCTGTTTCATGATCAGCCAGTTCTATATCCTACTACTGAGACTTGTATGACATACGACTGT
>JACEII010000073.1:2899131-2963537 GCA_014332785.1 Antheraea mylitta | reverse complement strand
CTTATATAAAAATCATCAATCGAGAAGACACCACATTGCCTCATTTTTTTAATTCAAATTTATTTTTATATCTTCCATTTTCATTTGGATACATTCGTAATATTTTCAATGCGGTTTCATTTTCTTCAGACGTAAATTCCGTATCCCTACAAGGAACAGTCTTCATATGATCTGAGTATTTCAGATTAAAACCCATATCTCCATTTCGTATCGACATAACAACCGGCTTTTCCAAACATTTCGGTTTGGATTCATTGAATAAATTCGACAATTGACCCAATTCTGGTATGCGGTTATCTTCAAAACTATTTGAATCTAGATTTTTATAAACCTTTTTTAATGATGCCACAGAACAAGACGACTGTGCACGGCTTTGAGCTAAGTTCTTCACGCTCAAGTTATCTGATATCTCTTCGGTTACAACATTTTCCGTTGGAATTAAATTATCATCGTTCAGTACATTCAGAGAACCTAATATAAGTCCGCCTAACGAATTACTTTTACGAAGTTCTACTTCATTTCTATCATTTATTCGATGTCTAGGGTAATTTTCAATGTCCATAGACAAATTTTGATTCAAACATTGGTCGATTGGACCAAAATCCATCCAACATGCATTATTTACTTCGGCATAACCATCATTGGTAATTTCACCAAAAGCGTTATTAATTTGGTTCAAATATCGATCAATCCTATCTGATAGATGTAAATCACTCTGTATGTTGTTATTATTAGTAATTTCGTCAACTTCTTTTACGATATGATATCGGGCTCCATTGACTCCAGTATCATTTTCTTTATTAATCTTTTTTGTTGGCGGTACAAACTTTTTTATTTTATTTTTTGCCATTTTCAAACCAACGTCCTTTACCATTTTCTGTGTGCCAAACTTTGGAACCGATTTAGCTGTATCTTTCTGGATATTAGAATGTTTTTCAGTACATTTTGTATCAAGTAATGACGTAGAGTCTGCAAATTAATGAAAAAAAAAAAAGTACAAAACGGCAAATTTTCGTATAGATAACCATAAAAAAAAAACAGAAATCTAATCGAAGTTACGATTTTATTACATAATTGTTATTGTTATTTCATATCTTATCTATTTATTCTACGTAATAAACGAAATAATCATATTAAAACTAGACATATAACATCTAAACGTTTTAACCAATTAGTGAAATTACTTGTTATGTGGCCTTTTTATATGTTCCAGTAATCGAATATCTTATCTATATTAATAAATCTGTAGGTTTCATTTAACTATATTTTTGGCAATCAATCTTTCAGTTTATTACTGCCATTGCCACGTAGTCAATAATATTACAAGCGTCGCACTATCATTTCAACATTAAGCATCGTATGAATCAATATTTTAACAAGATGGTGGATCCCTTGTTAGAACCTTCCAGGGAGTTTTTGTGACATCTCAGAATTTCATGCTCCGTGGTATTATTTTCCATTCACTTCACTTATGCACAATAAACTAACTATATTACGTAAAACACGACCAAATTTACAAAATATAGGGTCAAATAATACAAGATTATGAATAAAATATAAAATCCACTACATGACAGAATTAAATCCCGCCAAAAACTCAAATCTGTACTAGTTATATGTGTACATGACATATTTTCAAATTTCGAATCCTGCTGTCAAGCTATTAACGTCAAATTTGATATTTGTTTTTTTTTTCCTGTCTCGACTTTAATGACACTCAATACTCAAGAATTGTATATAATTTTGCTCAATTTATAGACTTTCTTAAGAAAAAGAAAATTATATTTCGATTTGTAATATTCCCAAACGATTTTAATAAAATTTCATAAACAGGCAGTACCTATATGTAATTCTGAAATATGAACAATACTTTACATATAAATCGTAACTCCAAAAAACGATTACGTCCGATTTTTACGTACCCGGGAGCACATTATATATTTACCATACTAACATATGTACGTACAAATATTTGAACAGAATTAGTATATTCTGTAGCAAAAAATTAAATAAACATTCGAATATCATAGAAACAGAGTTGTTGACATATTTTGTATACATATTTTATTTTTTAAAACTACACATAGTTTTAAGATAACCTACCGTTAACTTTCTTCTGATACTCATTTTCATTATCAAAATAATTCTCATATTCTCTTAAGGATTCACCAATGGCGAAATTATCATCGTAATCACTTAAAAAACCAGTATTAATGGAAAATAAATCTGATTCGAATGTCTTGTTACCGTCCATATTGAATGAATGAAGATTATTTCGTAATAACTGTCAAATAATTTTCGCGGTATTCTAGGACATTAGCAAAGGTCATCGTATCGTACAGCCACCGATATAATATATAATTTCTGAAGTAAAATTAAGTAAGACATTTTTTTTATATATAACATATAGGAGGCACACGATCAGGCGGGTCACGTAATGTTAAGCGATCACCGCCGTCCATAGACACCAGGGGAGTCGCAAGTGCGTTGTCGGCCTGTATTTTGGCAGAATGGCGGAAAGGGGATGGAATGAGGAGATATAGGGAGACAAGCGGGAAGGGGAAGAGAAGAGGGAAGGGGGAGAGAAGAGGGGAGGAGAGATGGGCCTCCGGCGATCTCACTGACCGAACAAAACGCAACAATGCAAGCACTGTAACTACACGTCGATTTTCTGTGGGTCGGGTGGTACTACCCAAGTCGAGCCAATCTGTTCATGCTAAAACCTGATATAGCTTCAGCGTGGCTCTACCACTTCCAGAACATATCATCATATTCTTTTTTAGTTAAAACAATAAAATGTCTATAATATCTTAATATCAATATTATGTGAATATTATAACGATAAATATTAAATTGTAATAAACTCACCTGACTTAAAAGGTTCTTTCAGGTCTTCTAATTCTGACTGTAAATTAAAAAAGAATTAATTAAATTACGAGTTACAATCTATGATCAATATAAAAAGTCATTAGCCAATTATATATTACATAACATTTATATAACAGGCAAATAGAAAACATCTACTTTAAATATATATATATATATATATAAGGTATATGGGGCATTCCACGCCAAATAATTTTTTTCAAAATTTTAACATTTTTTTTATTACTTGGTCAACAAAACTGTTGTTAGAACTTTCCAGAGAGTTTTTGTGGTAAGTCAGAATCCATGCTCCGTAGTGTTATTTACGATCCACTTCACTTGTACACAATACCTAAACTATATTACGTAAAACACCACCAACATGACAAAATATAGAGCCAAAAACATCAAGATTATTAACTGGCCTGTACCCGCGACTTCGTTCGCGTGGAATAGTTACTTTGGGCTAATGATAACACGCAGCGGAAGCTCTCAAGAGGAAAAATGCCTTGATGTTGAAACATTCTTCATTAGTGCTCCGCTCCTATTGGTCTTAGCATGATGATATATAGCCTATAACCTTCCTCGATAAATGATCTATATGACATAGAAAGAATTTTTCAAATCGGACCAGTAGTTCCTGAGATTACCCCCTACAACGTCACAAACTCACTAACTTTACCTCTTTATCTTATACCTTTAAACGAGAATTCTTGTATATCTGTGGTCCGGTGAGCTGTTAAGACCTTGCTAGGTCAATAGCGTAGTCAGATCGAGAAAAAAAAAAAACAATTTTTATATATTTGTATATTTGCATATTATAATATTCAGGACCTCAGAAACAGCGTCATCTATTTTCGTGAAACTTAGTATGTAGGTAGTTTCATGGACAATAAATCGATTTAGCTAGATTTTATTCATAGAAAGCATTTTTTAACTGATTTTTAAGGCAATGAAAATATATAACTAGAATATAAAGGTAAATTTCGCCGGCGCTGTCACAACAAAAATAGCTCAGATGGAAATTGGCTGCTTCGAAAATTCGTGTAACCCCAGTTCGAATCCGAGTGACAGCAAAAAAGATATTTTTTTATATATATTTTTTTTTTTGCAAAAAAAATGAGAATTTTATAATAAAAACCTAACATATTTTAACTTAAGAATGCTTTTTTAAATAATCGAGCTAGGCTCGGTCGCCTGAGTACTAATATTAGCCATATTAATAAAATATAAAAATCACTACATGTCATTCCAAGATCCTGGCAAAAACTTTCAAAAAAATCTCTTCTCACCTGTGTAACGGCTGTGAAATGTTTGATATTCTTGTCCTTTTCATTCGTATCTGGTTTCTCCTTCTCTTTCTGAACTTCTTTATCTTTATCCGAGGCGGGGGAAGCTCCGCGACGTTTTTTAGGCGCCGGAGACGGTAGTGTCGCGTTTTCTTCTGTCTGTTCATCTATATACCTAGAAATTATGAATCACATACAAAAGATTTATTAAAACATATTAATTGTACTAGCCTCTGCCCGTGATTTCGTTCGCGTGGAATAGATACTCTGAGCTAACGGAAACACACAACGAAAGCTCTCAAGAGTCGTATCGTCACGCTAAGCCCAATAGGAGCGGAACACCAATGAATATATAAAATTAGGGATTTTTTCCTCTTGAGAGCTTCCGATGCGTGTTAGCATTAGACCAAAGTAACTATTCCATGCGAACCGAAGTCGCGGGCAGAGGCTAGTCTTTTATGTTTGTAATCTGAGTCTCGGGGTATGGTGTGGTACATAAAACAACAGTTAGCTATGATTCAGACACTTGCTTATTTTAATATGATTAACATCACAGACAGACATTTTTAAAAACAATTGAAATATATTCCATTACTTATTCCAAGATGTAAATCGAATGATGTAGGTGGCATCATTTTTTTAAAGAAAAATCTAAAATGTACAAACAGATTAGATTTACATTTTTTTATAAGTATAGAAGACCACATTACGCACATTTTAACGAATAAGAGACCAGTCTCAAATTACTCATTAATGCACAAAATTGCATATGAATGCAAGATAATATAGTGAAAAAAAATAGGTTTTCTCGCTCCCGCTCTCGCATTGTTATTTTGCTAATCAGCCATATGGGTAAAATATCTAATACCTTTAAAGGAGCAATTCTTGTATATTTTTATATTGTTATATATTCAAGATCTAGGAAAAGGCGTCGTCTATTTCGTGAAACTTAGTATGTAGGTAGTTTCGAAGACGATAAATCGATCTAGCTAGATTTCATTCATAGAATTTTTTTTTAACTGACTTTTAAATAAAGCTAGAATATAAAGGTAAATTTCTTCGCCGCTGTCAAAATAAAAATACCTCAGATGGAACTCGACGGCTTCAATAATCCGTGTAACACCAGTTGGAATCCCAGTGACAGCAAAAGAGATATCATCTTTTTTTTTTTGTAAAAAGAATGAATGAATGAAAGAATTGTAGTGGTAGAGCCCCGCTGAAGCTATTTTTGGTTTCAGCATGAAATGGGTCGGCTCCTCCGGGGTAGTACCACCCCTCTCACAGATAACCGACGTGAAATAACAGTGCTTGCATTGTTGTGTTTCGTTCGGGCAGTGACAGAGCCGGAGGCCCACGTCCCTTCCTCTTTCCTTCTTTCCCTTTCCTTCCCCTCCCCCTTCTCCCATATACAGACTGGCAACGCACTTGCGACGTCCCTGATGTCGCTAGTGTCTATGGACGGTGGTGAACACTTAACACCACGTGACCCACCAGTTCGTTTGCCTCCTTTGATATAATAAAAAAAAAAAATGCTAATTTCATGAGGCAAACCTAACAGAATGTTTTAATTAACAAAAGAATATTATTATAGTTACAAGAGAGATATCTTTTATTTTCATTTTTTATGAAAAATGGCTGATTTTGTGAGATAAAAATGCTTTTTCAATATCCGAGCTAGGCTCGGTCACTCAGGCACTTACACAATTATAAACTGTGGAAAGATTACACAATTCCTAAATAATTTTGTCAGTCACAATCGCAAACACGATTAAGATGATGCAATCACATTTCGGCAAGTGACAAATATTATTATATGGATTTTTATACACATGTAGATTTGACTTTAAAATCTACACAAGGTATTCTATCCAATTTTTTTAAAAATCAATAATATACTCAGAGTAGTTCATAAAATACGTTCTCACTTATGAGCGGGAAGGGTGAAGCTTATTGTTTCAAATTGTAGAACGGTAAAGCTGTGAAGCGTAGTCAGTTCGAGAAAAAAAAAAACTGTTTCAAATGACAAGGGAAATTGGAAGGTTTATAGAAACGTGATGTTCCCAACTCATCAAATTATTTTACATATTTATCTCTTGTAGTTGAGCATATTGTAGACTAAAATTCGTTGACCGATAAAAAAAAAAATAGGTATTTGTAACATATACATATTTATGTATACCTTTGTACATGTACAATGAGATCTGAGGAGGCTTAATTGTTCCACAATAAATGTGACAAAGACTGATGAAGTGGGGGAGTGGGCTGGATCTAAAAAAGTAATCGCGGAAAATATTTTATGATCAGACCTTTAGAATTATTGACCGCAATTTAATCTAATGTTAAGTGAGGATGTGGTCCGAGATAGAGATGCTTTTTGATATTTCTAAACTTGAGGATAAAAATCTAAATCTACCTTTTTTTTCTCGAACTGTCTACGCTATTAACCTAGCAAGGTCTTAACAGCTTCACCGGACTACTAAGGCGAGCGCTTGCGGCACTCAGACGATTTTATTTGGGCAACTAGCTCAAGGATGCACGGCACACCTCGGCTTGGGCTGTTGCCTGATACATGCAATTCGCGACCTATCTGAGCTAACCTAAGCTACATAGCTACTACCACTATAATGTTGTCTCATTATAATGTTTCCTTCACCAAAATTAAACGGATCTAATTAGAGTATTCTAGCCTACATCTATCAATGTAATGTCTGAACACGTAACTTACCGTTTCGGCCGTATCTTTCTACCGCTTCTGCTTACAATTTCATCTTCTTTCTTTTCTTCTTCCTCGTCTTCTTTCTTCGGCTCTTCCTTCTTTGCCTTCCCACGAGGCGTCTTCGGTTCCTTTACCGGTTTCGCCGGTGTCTCCTTCGCTGGGACTTTAGCTTCCGCCTTTGATTTTTTTCCTTTCGGCTGAATAAAAAAAATGAAACCTAATAAATAAGCCTTAATAAATCGATAAATTTAGTGACAAATTGCATAAGATATTGTATTATCATGTTACCAGTTGAAAATATCATCTTGTAAGAACGTACAAAGTTAGTTATCTTTCTAGACTTTAAACCCATAGTTACTTAAATCTCATTTTGACTATTTTATTTGACCGATTTCGACATTTTTTTTTTGTTGCTCTTATGACGTCATTGAATGGTGCTTAGTTATCCAGACCCGGTAAGTAACGTTGTTATCGAGATTTCGAAATTCATTTTTAATTTTCTGACGCAACTGTTAAATAGATTTTTTGAGACTTCTCACTTAAAAAATTGATCCTAAATTTTTCTGTACCCATTTTTTTTTAACTAAATAGGTTAAACACCAACGTTAGCCTACCGGGTCCGCTTGTAGGTACGTACAATCAGATCCGATTGAAGTGCAAAGCGGACATAATAAAGGAAAAGTTTATTACCTTCCCTTCATCAATAACTAAGGCACCGGTATCATCTGAATCGTCAACAGCCGTCTCATTCTGTGTCGTGTTTGCAACAGACTGTAAAGGAATATGAAACTTTACCAACCTCAATGTTAAAAATCTGTCGACTAACACACAGAAGTTGTAATTTAGAAATTTTAAACTGCTGAATATCATTTCTTTAAGTAGTAGGTACTGACGATTTATTTTTTTAATCGCGTGTATTTACTATTTTTAAAACGGTAACAGTATTGACTGAAGCTGGAGGAAAACATCATGAGAAAACATGAACCTCAAAAATGTTCTTAGTAGTAGTAACACCTTATGTGGGAAAATATAGAACTGTGGATATCTCGGAGTTTGAAATCGCCAACAGCAATTGCGTGATGATTACACCCATAACTTACTTCGGGAAGAAGCCTATGGCCCTAGAGTGCAGTATTTATTTTTTATCAACAAACGACACGAAGAGCGCCCTCTAGGGCAGTAAAATTCAAAACTAACGGCGACCTATGACAAGTCAGCAATCTATAACTGATTACAGCCATGTCGGCTTGCATGCCTCTTAATGGTTTTGTATTAGGATGAGTAAAAAAAAATCGACTATTTTTTTTTACTTTATACTCTGAAAAATAGGTTGGTAGACACCTCAAAAAAATATCTCTCAGTTTTTATAGGAAAAGCTTCCACCTCTCAGTTTTTTTTTATTTTTCCTTATTATTATTAGAAAGAAAAATGATTCATATCACGGTATTCACTATTTGAAAAAAATATCAGGTCTCTTATATTTGTGGGAGATTAAATTTTCTACAAAAAAAGGTCTCTTAAATTTTTTTTGTAAACCTAACCGTTTAAATATTATTGCAGGTTGAATTTTGATTATTAATGATAGAAATAAAAGAAAAAAAAATCTGCCTGAAAATAATCAAATTTCAACCTTCAATAACTTTTGAAAGGAGATGTTTATAAAAAAATTGTAAGAGACTTTTTTGTTGAAAATTCTATCTCCTACAGATATATGAGAACAGATATTTTTTCCAATAGCGAACACCGAGATATGACTATTTTTTTTTAATAATAAGGAAAAAATAAAAAATATACTGATGTGCGGAAGATTTTCCAATTAAAATAAAGAGCTCATACTTGGAGATATTTTTTTGAGGTGTCTACCAATGTATTTTTCAGAGTATAAACTTAAAAAAAAAAGTCGTTTTTTGGACAACCCTATTGTGTATGTACCATTAATAAAACAATATTAAACCCAACATTCACGTAAACATAAAAGGGAGATAAGAGCTTTTATGATAAAGGGGACACGGGTTAGATATCTCGTCTGTTCATGGCAGTATATATACAGAAATGATTGATGTATCAAGATTTTATAAAACTTGTCTATATACTGGTAAGCAAAAAAGGAGTAAAAGAAATTGTAGGCGCACGTAAACATACACACACACACACACACACACACACACACACACAGAATGGAGTCGAAAGCGGAAGTATAGTATACATGACGACATAAGAGAGCGTCATGCTGTTTTCCGTGACGACATACGGGTCGATCTTACTGCCCAGAGGGCATCAATAGATGTTTTACGGGATATTATGTCAGTCTGCTCAACAAGTTACAACATATTATTAGATTTGAAACCATGGCTCGAGACTTGATTTTTAATCTATGGATTTGTCACAGAACATGAAAACAAACTAGCGACTTCATATTCCGATTTGCCTCAATACAAATCCAATCATTTCACTGTCACAAAAAGAAATGTACAATTAAAATATTAATTATAGTAATTTAGAATTGCTTTTTTTTTTCGAAATGACTACGCTATTGACCCAGCAAGGTCTTAACAGCTTCACCGGACTACTAAGGCGAGCGCTTAAGGCACTCAGCCGATTTTATTTTGGCAACCAGCTCAAGGGTGCACGGCACACCTCGGCTTGGCTGTTGCCTGTTGCATGCAAAATCGCGACCTATCTTAGCTAACCTAGTTAACTATTCATATATGTATGAGTTGTGAGTTATGAGAGTCATATATGTATATAGAATTGCCATTCCTTTATCCTTAAGTTGTCTTGATGTTATATATGATATATATAAATACACATTTATATCTACAGTAGTGTGCCCGCCGGACGTTGTTTCGCCCTCATAATAAAAAAAGAACCGTGACAAATTATATACCTAAACCTTAAGGATGAATTGCTCTATCTTCTGGTGAAAACTACATGAAATTCCGTTCAGTAGTTTTGGAGTTTATAGCGAACAGACAGCAGATGACTTGGTTTTCTACTATGTAATTATCTATGTTCTGCACATTTATATTCAGGAGTGCTTAAAAAGTTTTGCGAGGACTGTACATATCATCATTTTCGTTTAAAACCTTGTATCTTTCAAGAAACAATGCTTTGTATGGTTTTGGAGTCTACGCATATAAAAATATTTTGGAAGTCATATTTGAAATATTATAAGAAGAAAGGCGGTCAATGTCTATTTCATAAAAACTCATTTGAGAGAATGTATTAAGTCCATTTACCAAAGTAGATAACTTTTTGTCTCGTACTTACGCCACGTCGTCATTAATATTATAATAACTTTTGGTAGAGTGGACCGATTTTAATGAAACAAAGACCAAGTTATCCTCGACGATATGCTTTATGATTTTCTCTGGTGTCTTATTATGAACCATAGCACTTTAGTAGGGATGCGTTTTCATACAAACAGACAGACAGACAGATATTTCTAAAAATGATAGAAATGTATTTTATTACTTACTAGCCTCTGCCCGCGACTTCGTTCGCGTGACTTAAATACACTAACACTAACACGCAGCAGTTCTCAAAATGAAAAACATCACGATTTTGGAACATTTTTCATCTGTGCTCCGCTCCTATTGATCTTAGCGTGATGATATATAGCCTATACCATTCTCGATGAATGAGCTATATAACACTGAAAGAATTACTCAAATCGGACCAATAGTTCCTGAGATTAACCCTTTTTTTTTATTAACGTGGGGAAATCCCTAACGGATACGCTACCCTTCCGGGGGAGAGGGTAGGTTATGTCCGATACGCACGGACTAAAACCCCACGGTGTACCGTCCGCCGCATGGAAGGGGCAGCCAGGGATCGAGCATGCTCACTGACCTGAAACTGCCCCTGTGGCAGCCTGGCGAGTGAACACCAGGCTTCGCCCTACTATAGAGAGGCTACTGGGTACACCACCAGCAGCCTCCCCTCGTCAGCCTCACCCGTGCAACGAGGAGATGGGGGGCCCCGCCCCATCCCCTCAGGTTTGGCGACGGTTTTGGGAGGGACGGGCATTACGCCTCGCCCCTCCCGCTGCTCTTCTTTGGCGGGGAGGACCACTTCTGGGATCGACCTCCCGGGCCCTCTCCGCTGCCTCCTTCTGTGAGATGACGGTACTCGCAGAAGGAAGCCACAGCAGCCCAGACGTCCTCGCTGCCGAGCATGGCCGAAAACACGCCCGGCAGCGAGAGATTGTCTCCCACCGCCGCAATCAGGGCGCGGCGCTGATCGCCCCACGCGGCGCACTCCGAGAGTGTGCTGCGCGCTGTCCGTCTCAGCGCCGCACTCGTGGCATGCGGCGGTGGGCTCCCTGCGCGCTATCAGGTGCAAGTACCAACCGAAGCATCCGTGCCCGGTCAGCACCTGCACCAGACGGTACGTCAGGGAGCCCTAGCCCCTATTCACCCAGGCCGACAGGACCGGGCGGACGGCGTCTATGGTAAATCTTCCGTAATGCTCGTCCGCCAGGTGTCGGCCCCACTTCTCTAATTGCTACAACCCGCAGCGCAGCGATCTCCCTGGGCGCCGGAGGTTGACCTCGGGATTTTCCTGCCGCCGCGTAATTGTATACGGCGGCAAGAGTTTCCGCCTCCAGCTCCCAGGGTAAAGAGCCCGCGAGCACCATGGCCGCCGCCGAGGAGACCGTGCGGTACCCGCGGATCTCCCTCAACGCCAATGTGCGCTGCGCTTTGCGCAGAACGCGAACGTTCGTAGCGCTGAGGGAGTCCGCCCACACCGGCGCCCCGTAAGCGGCCATGGCCCTCACCACCCCACTATAAAGACGGCGGCAGGCAGTGCCCGGCCCTCCCGTGTTCGGGAGAAGGCGGCCGAGCGCCGCCGCCGCCCCTACTATACGCGGTCCGAGCCCTTTGAAGTGGGGCTCGAACCGCCAACGCCCGTCCAGGGTGAGGCCCAGATATTTCATCGTGGACCCCACCCTGATACGTACTCCTCCCACCGTTATATGGGCCCCAGGGGGTGGCCCCTGCCGATGCCCGTGGAACAGCAGGTCCTCGGTTTTTTCGAGGGCCACTCTGAGGCCCAGTCGGCGGATGCGCCCGACCACGAAGGTCGTAGCCAGCGTGGTCAGGCGCACCAGCTCCGTCCATTCCCTTCCCTGGGCTACGACTAGAGTGTCGTCCGCGTAGCATATTAGACGCGCTCCTGGAGGGAGCGCGCCGCGGAGCACCCAGTCGTAGCCCAGGTTCCACAACAAGGGCCCCAGGACCGAGCCTTGTGGGACCCCACAAAGAGTCCCACGTCGGACCGTCCGCCCTCTGCTGTCTGCGCAGACGACCTCCCTTCCCTCGAGGTACGCCTTCAACAGCCGCCGCAGGTACGGGGGCACCTCGAAAAATCGGAGCGCCTCCCGTATTACTCCGTGCGGCAGGCTGTTGAAGGCGTTGGCGATGTCTAATGACACCGCCAACAGCCTCTGACCCCGGGAGGTCGCCTGCGCAGAGAACTCCTTCAGGAGGCTCAGGGCATCCAGAGTTGAACGCCCCGACCGGAAGCCGAACTGCACGTCGGACAAGTTCGGCCCTACGTCTTCCAGGTGCCGGACGACCCGGGAGGCGGTCACCCTCTCGAGCACCTTCCCGGTGTCGTCCAGCAAGACGATGGGCCGGTATGACGATGGGCCGGTATGCCGACGCGCTGTCCGCAGAGCGGCCCGCCTTAGGGATAAGGACGAGTCGCCCCGTCTTCCAGGGCTTCGGAAACTGTCCTTCCGCCAGACAGCGGTCGAACAGCCCCCGAAGCCGCTCTCCGAAGTGCCCCATGCAGAGGGCCAACACCCGGCCCGGGACCCCGTCCGGCCCAGGCGCCGTCCGCTTGCCGCGGAGGCACTCGACCGCCTTACCCATTTCCTCCTTCGACACCGGGGGAGGACGGTCCAGCACCTCCGCCACACACGCGAAACGCGAGGGCGGCGGCATAGGAGGAGGAGGCCGCTCCGGAGGGTCGGGGAACAGCTCTCCCACGACCCTTTTGGCCACCTCTGGCTGGAGAGTTTCCGTCGTCGGAGGCGCCCGGCCCCGGAGTTGTTTCCGGACAATCCGGTACGGGCGCCCCCAGGGGTCGCTCTCCAGCGTTTGAAGGAGCTCCTCCCATGCCGTCTCCTTGGCCCGGCTGATGGCGGCCTGCAGAGTCTTCTTTTTCTGCCTGTATTCGCCATACAGCCGGGCCTCTTCCTCGTGGGCCCTGACCCTTCTCCGGCGGCTGCGCCCATACAGCCACCGGGCCGCAGGGCGTGAGAGCATCACGGAAACGGGCAGCGGACGCGTCGATATCCTCACTGTCCAGGGGGGGCGAGCCCCAGGCCTGGACGATGGCCGCCTCCTCCGCCTTCTCCCTGTCGAAGCGGCTCATCGCCCAGCGGGGGAACGTCGCACCCCTCCGGGGACGGTCGACCTGCTCGTGATGGGAGGTGGAGACCTCGAACCTGATATAGCGGTGGTCCGATAGGGTCTCCACCCTACAAACCCCAAGATTACCCCCTACAACGTCATAACATCACAACGTCACAAACTCACAAACTTTACCTCTTTATAATATTAAGTATAGATAGTATAGATTCCTAGACATGTAGGGAATTTTTTTTTCACGAAAATCGATAAAGTACAAACACAATCGATTTACATTCTTATTATATGTATAGATATAGATAACTTTTGCCCGCGGCTGCGCTTACACTCGTATAGATTAGAACAATCTTTTGACAACATTACCTTCTTTTTTATGTAAAGTACACTATGTTTGTAACTTTGGCAATGTGTATGCAAACTTTCACTATGATCGGTTGAATAGTTAGTTAATAGTATAGAAACCGTAACAAACAAAATTACTTTCACACATAATATTAATATATCAGGCAACAGCCCAAGCCGAGGTGTGTCGTACGCCCTTGAGCTAGTTGCCCAAATAAAATCGGCTGAGTGCTGCAAGTGCTCGCCATAGTAGTCCGGTGAAGCTGTTAAGACCTTGCTAGATCAGTACAAAAAAAAAAAAAATTAAAATATTAGGTAGGATTACTATTGGCCTTTTTGTTTACTCTAACACAATGTATTTATAATACTAGAATTATTTACAAAACTTAGTAAAGGATCTTACCTCATCAATTACTGTATCATCTGCTGCAGTTGTATCTACGGCTGTGTCATCCATTGTCTCGTTTATTGCTGAATCGTTTGCTGTTTCGTTAGCTGGTTCCACGGCAACCTGTAATTAATATTTTTTTTTTTACTTTATTTTAGGCAACCAATATTTCAGATTATTACTGCCACTGTCCTGTAGTTAATAATATTACAAGCGTCGTGTGATTATTTCAATATTCTAACAAGATGGTGACTCTCTTGTTAGAATCTTCTAGGGCGTTTTTGTGGCATCTCCGTGGTATTATTGTCCATTCGCTTCATTTATACACAATAAACTATATTACGTAAAACACGACCAAAGTTACTAAATATAGAGTCAAGTAACACAATATTATGAATAAAATATAAAATACACTACATGACATACTAAAATCCCGCCACAAATTCTCACCTATAATTATTATAAAACAGTTGTAACATTGAATGGCAATATTTACAGAGAAATCTATCATTTGCCATCAAATTCATTTTAAGACTATGGAATTGAAATATTTGTCTTTATTCATATAAGTTAATATAACATTTCACGTTTCTATATTCATTTTCATCGTGAATTATAAGGTTACCAATATATTCAGGCTGAATGTTTGGACAGTAGCAATATTTATAAAGGATACTCTTCACTCGATTCTCGTTCTACATCAATTTAAAAAATAGATGCTTAATATTTAAACTATCTAGAAAAATACAAAAAATATACACAATCCTCTACGCGTCTTTGCTTTACAAAGTGTCAATGACCGTCAAGTGATTTCACTTTCATTTGAAAGGGAAAGTGGGAACGTCAGGAACAAAGCAGAAGGGGTTATTGTCCATTTTATTATCAAAAGTTATTAACTCAGGTTCGCCCATTGTAGCTTTCCACATCGATCATTGCACCTAGATTGTGTTCATACTTTTGAAAGTCTTGAACCAAATTCAGCTTAGGTTTTCTTGGTTGTTTTTTTTATTGTAGCACGGCAAAGTGACTGCACTATGCCTGATGGTATGGACAATCCAAAAATAATAGCGACCACCGATTGACACACTGTCCATCGCCGGTCGCCACTATCATGCCGGCCTGTAATAAGCTGGATATGCACAGGCTGATCCCGAAACGCGATCCGTAGAAGCGAATCACTATTACGGGCTTTTTCGCCATATGCATGATGGTTGCGACCCAGTCGGGCTGTAAAGCCCTACCATACCGCTATCGCCATTGCCTTGTTCGTTATTCAGCAGGGTGCACCACGTGCAGGTGAGGTTGGCTTGGGTGTCTCAAGTCTTATGATGTTATTCGTCACCCCTTACACCCCAGTTTATTAGTATTTATTTTGATATTATTATTTTATATGTTAAATGTGACCATAAAGTATCACATCCTAGAATACTGCGAGCGTTTAAACTTGGTAGAATGTGATGTCGCAACCTTGACGGAAAACGAAAATCTATGTAAAACCTTTGATTCAGTATTGATGTTATAAACAAGATGTTAAATAGAAATGTATAAATAATTTTGGAAGTATTAATAGTCTTTAAATTTTAAATTGTAAAATATGTACAATCAAACCAAGGATCGGTAAGTAATTTATAAGCAACAAAGTCAGCAAGGACAATTAAAATTATAAAGACTTTATTGACAGTGTTTCAATGAAGCTGAATTTTTTTTTTCGATCTGACTACTCTATTGGCCTCGCAAGGCATTTACAGCTTCACCGGACTATAATGAAGCTGAAAATGGCAGATATAGACTTAAGCACATTAGAAAGAAACTACAAACTTTTTGATGCATAATAAACACGCGGTATGTTTCAATATTATGCATTTCATTTAAATTTTGTTGATGTGAGTACAAAAAACACAATATTTTCTATCTGTATGATCAAAATTCAATTGCCGAATGTATCACTTCAAAATGGCTGCACATAATAATCTATAGTTTGCTTTCATTTCATACGTCTTCGCATTAATCCTATGTTTTATTGTCCACGCAGTACTTTGGCAATTATGTTTATTTTTTTATATCATAGGAGGCAAACGAACAGGTCGGTCACCTGATATTAAGTGATCACCGCCGTCCATAGACACCAGCAACACCAGAGGAGTTGCAAGTGCATTGCCAACCTGTGTTAAGAGGGATGGGGAAAGGGAGAGGAGAAGTTAAGGGAAGAGGGAGGTGGGCCTTCGGCGCTCTCACTGACCGAACGAAACGCAACAATGCAACCACTGTTACTTCAAGTCGGTTATCTGTGAGAGGGTGGCACTACCCCGGACGAGTCGAGCCATTCGTGACGAAGCCAGTAATAGCTTAACAAACTGAAGGCAAACAGATATTTCTGAAAATGACTGAAATGTGTTATTGTATCACTTATTCTTAGACAATAGCAACATTTTTTTTCATAAAAATCTGAAAAGTACAGCTGCCTTATATATAGATTCCTCTTATATATATATACAAGACTAGGCGCAGCCCGCGACTTCGTTCGCGTGGAATAGTTACTCTAGGTTAACGCTAACATGCAGCGGTAGCTCTCAAGAAGAATAAAACTCGATTTTGAAACATTCTTCATTGGTGCTCCGCTCGTATTGGTCATAGCGTGATGATATATGGCCTATAACATTCCACGATAAATAAGGTATAAAACACTGAAAGAAATGATTAAATCGGACCAGTAATTCCTGAGAGTACCCCTACAAAACCACAAACTTTACCTCTTTATATTAGTAT
The DNA here is from genome assembly GCA_014332785.1 of Antheraea mylitta. Taxonomy (NCBI): domain Eukaryota; kingdom Metazoa; phylum Arthropoda; class Insecta; order Lepidoptera; family Saturniidae; genus Antheraea; species Antheraea mylitta. The sequence continues at coordinate 2,946,791 of JACEII010000073.1, read as the reverse complement.
AGATATTGATTTACCTCAGGATTAATGCCAATGACTTGCTCCAAGGGGACATTATTAGCAAAATCATGTTCAATCTGCTTCACTCCGTCATTGAAATCTCGCCTTTTCACTGTCTTAGTTAAAAACTTATCCTTATTTTCAGCATAATCGAATATCATATTCGGTGGTAAATTTGCACTGAAAAATACATACATCTTTGTATAGAGATATTTGTAAATAACTGAACAGTGTCTTATAAGAGAATTACAGTGAGTTATGTGATATCAGCTGCTTAAATATTTTTTTAAAGGGCAACAAAGAGGTAGAAGGCTCCCATATAATGGTAAATTATTTCTATAGTCTATTATTGTGCCTTATGAGATATAAGTACAGTATAATCTCACTAATACGGCACTATTAAAAACCGGAGGGTACTGGATTATTAGAATGTTCGGATTTATTGGATTGTAGTGAAAAAGTCATAGGTGATGAATAAAATAAAGCATTTCATAGAGAGAATAAATGTGTGTAATGAATTAAATTAACATGTACATATGTCATTACATTATTTTAAAATATAAATGTGATAAATTTTGAGGTTAGACTGTTAGTCGACGATGCAACGACCAGGACGCACAGGGCGATGGGGCGTGGGCGGAGGGTGCCAGATTATTGGACGTGCCGATCTAACGAATTGCGGATCTAACGTGCCTAAGTGCCGGATTAGTGAGATTATACTGTAGTAACAACCTCCCAGTGCTTTTTTGGTGGGGGCACACAGTGACTTTATAGACACTTTCGAAGATATCGAAAAATCTCCATAAGGACAATAAATAAAATGTAAGGGTTTGAAAAAAAAAACAATCTTGGGAACCTTTATAGAAAAATTTGGTTTTTTTTAATAGGCCAGAGTTACACAAAATCTAATCTATTTTTCTTGAACAGTTACCACATCGCACAGCGATCTGTCTCTGAAGTAGAGATGGTAAAAAAAAAATTATGGACATATTTTCGAATATTAACGTACCCCAAAAAAATAGGTGACAAAAAAGCCTGCAACCTCCTACCACTTTATTCTTGTTAATCTATTCATATAATGAAATTACAGTTCTTTTGAGTCACAGTCATGTTAAACCTACTGACGTTATAGGCGTTGGACTACGACCATACAATGCAGAAACTTACATAGATGGTTCTAAACCACTAATTTTTTGTATTTCATTGACCCATTGTTATTTTTTTAATGTCCAACAAAGTGGACAAGAATTACCCAGTTACAGTATAAAACATAAAATTTGGTAATGAAAATTATAGAAAAAATAAATTAGAGAATGAGAGATAACCTTCTACAAATAAATAAATATATATTATAAGAATAGTAAAAAATAATACATACTTCTAATATTTAATAACTCTATTGTGAAGAATATGACAGTTCCGCATAACTTGTACTGACTTATAAACAAAAACCATAAACTAAGATTAAATTATAATTTAAAAACAACAATATTACTTACGTTTCTCCAGTACCATAGAAATATACAAAATATTTCTTTCCATTCATCCTTTGAACCTGAAAAATTACATTATTTATAGTATAGCATAAAAAAGTTATATTAATCAAAATGTTTTTTTTTTTTTCATTTATATGTATGAAATGTATCAGTATTTTAATAAAAAAATAAATAGAATACATAAATAATATAAAAGTATCTATGCTATCTCTGACTTTTTTATTGAAATTATGAAGCTCTAGAACTCTATCATACATCTCTCATCATTAAGACAGTGTCCGTAAGACATGTTTCGTTCAACTGTTTTTTCTCAGACCTACTTTGCAAATCTGACTACCACGAAAAAATCTTTTCATTTTTCATGTTAAGATATAGCCTAATACACTCTGAAATAACATGGCTGTATATTGCTAAAAAAAATTTCAAAATTGGTTAAGTACAACTAAGGATTACCCCTACAACTCCACAAACTTACAAACTTTACCTTTTTTTTCTCTAATTGACTATGCTATTGATCATGCACTAGCAAGGTCTAAACAGCTTCACCGGACTACTAACACAAACTTTACCTCTTTGTAATATTGCTACAGATTACAAAAACGATTTTAGTGTATGCACATCATTCCCATATTGATCCACTCTATAATAGCCTTTTGACACCAAAACCTTCTTGACGTGGCTCTTAAACATTGTATATTAACCCATTATTAACTAGGCACAAATTAACTCAAGTTTTCACTGCCAAATGTTGCCAACTGATTGTGAGTTAACTTCGCATGCCTTTTTCATTCCCAAGCAGTTAATACAACAAAGAATACCAGAAATAATAGGCAAAGAAAAAGAGATACATTCTCAGTATGATTACCAAACAACAATATGCAATATTGTTTTTTTTTTTAAGTTTCATAATTAATTTAAACATGTTGCCTTTTAGCTATTTTTTAATATGTAAGATTATTTTTAATGGAATATCTATCTTATATATAAAATTCTCATGTCACAATGTTAGTAACCATACTCCTGTGAAACGGTTTGACTGATTTTTATTAAATTTATATTCATATTCAGTAGGTCTAAAAATCTGGTATCTATTTTTCATACCCGTAAGTGATAAGGGTTGCCCACTCGTAACTTTTTTTATTTGGACAATTTTTTTTTATTTTGTTATGAAGTATTAAAAAATACATACAATCCTAAATTTTCACCCTTCTAACAACAACCCCTAATTTTTAAGTCATTTTATTAATTAACCACTTTTCATCCCACTCAATAACTATTCAATTATCACTTGGTAAGTTACTCCAGAAAAACAGGTTCTAGGCTTATTTTAAAAGATTTCTCACATACCATCAGGGTACGTGTTTGAGTGAGTCCCTGGATAGTTTGAATTCACAATTGGAAACTGTAGGTGTGGCTGCAATCGGGTATAAGATTTATTAAATTTTTTCACATTAAAAAATACCATTGAAACCAGTGAAAACCAATTTGATGCAGACAAAGATGCACGGGTCAGCTAGTATTACTATCTATACTACTATTATAACGAGGTCAAGTTTGTGAGTTTGTGGTGTTGTGATGTTGTAGGGCGTAATCTCAGGACCTACTGGTCTGATTTGAATAATTCTTTAAGTGTTATATAGCTTATTCATCGAGAATGGTTATAGGCTATATATCATCACGCTAAGACCAATAGGAGCGGAGAACAGATGAAAAATGTTTCAAAATCAAGATTTTTTGCATGTTAGTGGTAGCCCAAAGTATCTATTCCACGCAAACGAAGTTGTGGGCAGAGGCTAGTATAATGTAACTTGAATATATCTCATTGTACATATATAATCTAAGAACAAATAGTTAGCAAGAAGTCTCCCACAATTGGGCAATAGTCACATTCCATAGCATACATGTATACCCATACCTATATTTTATTACCAATGTTTTAAAACAACCAATATTTTCATAAATGGTGGTGGCTGAAATCAACTTCGAATCTTTTGTTGTTAGATTATCATTGGAGTTGTTCTTAATGTACATGACACTGGCAGAGTTATGGATTTTTCCACAGAGGCCAAGGTCTTAATTTAAAAAAAAAAGGCAACCACTATCTTGTGTAAATACGCATTCTGATTACAGTCCATTAATAGGTCACTTACTGGCCATTATGATTACTAATATAAATCATTTTTAATAACATTGTGTTCTTCTTTTTTAAATTAACTGTGTCTTGTGAAGCAATACACAATTCCGCCAATGTCATGTAGATACAGGGTGTGTGATGTTTGTGGCAAATAGTGTCATAAATAAGTTATACTTTTCATGAAACAACGCATTAACTTAAAAAAAATCATTATTAAGAAAAAAGTAAGTTTCTATCTGTATTGTTTTTTGTTTCCTTGTATCTGTGTAAAAAACGATACTTGATGCTATTAAATTATTTAAAAATGCAAAGGAATCTTATATATAGATAAATATATAAATTCTTGACATATGTTTAATATACTATTTCCGGTAGATAAGAACAAAGTAGTAAACAATCTGAAAATTTTCTAATTTAACCAATATAATACACACTAGTTAAAAATGTACAGTATATAGGTAATGTTTAAATAAATTATTTTAACATATCATTATGCTTAATTCCTGATCTTTATTCTTACTCTAATTACAGAGAACAGAGCACTATTCTGATGTCTATATAATAGATATAACGAATTTATAATTGGACAATACAAAACTCAATTAGGTATGTGATATAAATAAATAAAAGTTACACATTACACCCACCAACATACAAAATGTATTCAAATTCAAATATTCGCTGTTGCTATGTCAACGATAATGAAAATTTTAAATTGAAGCTGTTATTTACATAGCGAGGCCTTGGAAAGCGCAAAGCGTCACCACAATGTCTTCCCGCCATCATCTTATCAGACTAAGCTATTAGAATGATTGTTTTGATACTTTCGTTCATTATTTTTACATAAAACGATACTTACTCTGGCAGGCCATGCTGGATATCCTTTGACTTTTGCGAATATGAAGTCGCCTGATTTGTATTCTCTTACTTTTTTGACCATTTTCAATGTGTACCGTTTTGCACTAATTCCTCAATCACAGTCACAGCTCAAAGCTTGACAGGTCCTGAAAAGTGAAAATTCACAAGTTTTACAATAGTAAAATCTAATTGCTACAAACGCATCTCATGCAAATTGATAGTAATTGCTCATTTACTTTTTACTGACGCCGAGATAAGAAATAACCTATAAAAACTTACCGCGGCAATGAATTGACGGCAAGGAAATAAACATGGCGTTCGTCAATGTTACCATATAAATGACTTACGATTATAAAAGTATATAAATATATTATTATAAAAACGTAGTAAAATACATACAGCATTACAAATAACATAGGACAATTAATTACCTTTCCAGCGATTTAGTATTTGCACTATATATAATATTTTGTTTATTATACTTTTGTGCTTGAAATTCTGCTATTATTTTATCATGGAATAATTAGCCTTTGTTTTTTCTAACTTTATTTTTGGCAATCAATCTTTCAGATTATTATTGCCATTGTCGCGCAGTCAATAATATTACAAGCGTCATGCGATCATTTCAATATTAAGCGTCGTGTAAATCAATATTCTACCAAGGTGGTGGATCTCTTCTTAGAACCTTCCAGGGAGTTTTTGTGGCATCTTAAAATTTCGTGCTCCGTGGAATTATTTTCCATTCACTTCACTTATGCACAATAAACTAACTATATTACATAAAACAACACCAAATTTACAAAATATAGAGTCAAATTGTGAAACACAAGATTATGACTAAAATATAAAATCCACTACATGACAGATTAAAATCTCGCCAAAAACTTCCAATTAGCCTTTGTCTATATATAGTCTGCTATGTAAAAAAATAAGTTTTGTAAATACTAACACAATTTTTTGTTAAAAGCAGCACTAGAACCACCCACTTTTTTCTAGTATCTATGAATAATCATAACATTTTTCGCATAGAAACCCAGTTACTTTGAGTGGTCGTGTCAGGCGAATGCTTCGGATGAGCATTTTTTGTGTAAACTGAATTGATTTATTTTAATTAAATTAAAACTAAATGTGCTAACAATGCAAGTGTAGTGTGAGCCATGAGAGTCATAGTTGTTCAAAGAAAAAATCGTAAAACTTGAAAAAGGGGATGTAATAGTGAAACAAAAATGGCTTCAGGTGATTCAGATCACATAGAAATGATGGAAAGTGCTGTAAGGAAAACAGATAACGCAACAGGACCATCGGGATCTGACGACGATGGTAATTTTCTAAATCCAATAATACAACATTCCATTACTATTATCCTTAGTATGATATGTTTTCTAGGCGGATTATGTGGTATGTAAAAATAATTATCGCATATCTTTTCTGCTACAGATCGTGACGCTGTTTCGCTTGCTGAAAAAAATGCTCCGTACGATGTGAGTTAAACTTATTTATTCACGTTTATGAATTATCAAAAATAATCATGACACAAATATTTGAACAGTGTCTACTCAGAGAAAGTGGCAAACAATTATCGACAATTATAACTTATGTATGTCATGTTATTGTGTAGTTCATATATTTGCTTACTCTGGGCTGATACTTTGAATTTAGTTCTGTATATTTGTGTAGTAGTTACTAAGATATAGGGCTTCTATCATCAGGTAGTGTAACCCTATTTATAAACATTATAACTCAAAATAATTAGTGTGTATTACCCATATGCACCAATGAAGCGTTTAATTAACTTTTTAAGCTTATATTAAAAGCTTATAGAGTTCAAAATTGTTATAAGATTTCTGCCTAATAGTATTCTAGCACCCACCTTCGACTTTTTGTCCATTGAATTACAAGATAGAACTCATTAACAATAAAGCTAATTAGCACATAGTGACGAGTTATAAATAATATAAAAATCATATGACTTAATCCTAAGGTGTGCCAAATTTTATTATAATTGGTTAAAAATGTTCATATTCATAGATATATATATATATATATATATATATTACTTTACCACACATTTTATAATATAAAAAAGGTAAGTCTATACTAATATTATAAAGAGGTAGTTTGTGACATTGTAGGGATTAATCTCGGGTATTACTGGTCTGATTTAAAAAATTCTTTCAATGTTATGTAGCTCATTTATCGATAATGGTTATAAGCTATATATCATCACCCTAAGAATAATAGGAGCGGAGCACCAATGAAGAATGTTTTAGAATTGGGGGTTTTCCATCTTGAGAGCTTCAGCTGCGTGTTAGAAATAAAGGCTATCTCTATTCCATACGAACGTAGTCTCAAGCAGAGGCTAGTTAACAATAATCTTGCTTAACTTTGCAAAATATCACTTAATATAAAAACCATTATTTATTTTTTATAATAGTTATCCTGTTTTCATTAACTGTTACATGTAGCTACCAATGTGCATTATAATGGACTTTGCCCGGTAATATTATTGATATTTTGAATAATGGAAATAGAGGGTTATTACTTACTAATATAAAAATATGATTTCATTAATAATTAGTCTTATTGTTGACTTAGAAGGTAAAATCTCATCAAGGAAAATGATTAATTATGTATACTAAACTTGTATATTCTCAATAAAGGCCAAGGCTGATGATGATAGAAAATGAGATATAAAAGAAAATTAAAACAAACTATACTTCTATACTAATATTATAATGAGGTAAAGTTTGTGACATTGTGACATTGTAGGGGATAATCTCAGGAACTACTGGTCCGATTTTAAAAATTCTTTCAATGTTATATAGCTCATTTATCGATGATGGTTATAGGCTACATATCACCACTCTAAGATCAATAGGAGCGGAGCACCAATGAAGAATATCTAAAAATTGGGCTTACTTTTTCCTCTTGAGTGCTACTGCTGCATGTTAGCATTAACGGAAAGTGATTATTTCATGTGAACGAAGTCATGGGAAGAGGCTAGTAATTATATAAATATGAATGTAGACAACATTTATCAAGCATAATAGTAATGCTATCATTATTAGAGGAACTTAATTTTAAATTAACTGTTATAAATAACAATATTGTTAATACAATAAAAGTGATTCTCCAAAAGTAGTGTAGGACACATTTTTCTTGCATGTTATATATATCCTTACTAGTATTATAAATGCAAAAGTAAGTTTGTTTGTTACACTCTCAAACCTTAAATACTCAACTAATTATCACAGAATTTTGCATACATACTATCAGGGGTAAAGAAAATGACATAGGATATAATTCAACCATAAACAAAAATATAGTGTGTGGGAGTCTCTCCGCATGGAAGAAGTGAAACTTGTGGAAATGAAAATAGGAAGGGGTAGAAATTGATTTTTTGTGAAATCATATTGTTTCTTTAAGACAAATTTTATTAACATTGCTTATAATTCACAATTGATCACATCTTTTAATTATCATTTTCAAGTGGAGAAATATCCAAATCTATAACATTTACAATGGTATTATGATAACTAAAGTAAGATATGAAACGTTTGAGTTCAATTTTTTCAATATTTTTTACAAAAATCAGCATCTATAGAAATCTGAATCTGAGAAATGTTCTTCTAGTACAGTAGTGTGTGGGAAAGTAAAAAACTTTGGATTTCTCAGAGCTTGAAGTAAACAGTATGTCATGGGTTGATGTGGTGATTATATCCATAGTCTTCTTTGAGAAGAGTCTTTTGACCCTACAGTAGTTTTCTTACAGGCTTATATGATAATGATATATTTATTCCAGTGAACTTGCATGGACAAAATTTAGTAAAAACCAGAATCATTACATTATATGAAGCCTTTTACAAATTCTTTGTTGTTGTTAAATATGTAACTGGTGTTCTAACAATTTGATTTTTAAGTAGCCTATATTTATATATAATCATTTTAAAAAGAATTTTAGATCTGAGGTTGTTAAATTATAGGTTGCTACTTTTGGAATGCATTGTTTACTACTTAGTGTTTCTATCCATATCTGTTATAATGGATCACAGTAACATCGGAACTGATGTTTTGTTTCATAATTTTTTTTTTAGTGTATTGTCAATGATATTATAACTAAAAAGCTGCAGATATGTAATACAAATATCCTATTTTATTTTAAAAGCTCCCTTGGTATATCTTCGAAATCCAAAGTTCAATTTTAATTAAACTGTAATTAAATACCCTGGAAAATATCTCCTTTCTGATAAAAAAAAAAAACAGAATAAAGGAATCCAAAAGAGTTAAAAAATGAATTCCTACTTTAGTGTGATTGTAATAACGCTGCTCACGCGATACAGTGATACAAAACCTTACATCACTGCTACAACATCACACACATCACCTAAACACATGTGCACGCTTACACGCTGTTTTTCCTTTTCAGAGAAATAAACGACAAAGAGTACTATCTTTATTTTCCCTATCCTATCGTATCCTATATAGTTAAGAATTTTTCCGAAACAAAATACATATAGGAGTTGTTGAGGCACGCATGCTTGGTACTTCAATAACTCATATACGTATATCTAGATGGCTTAGCTTAGGTTAGCTCAGATAGGTCGCGACTTTTGCACAAAACAGGCAACAGCCCAAGCCGAGGTGTGCCGTGCACCCTTGAGTTAGTCGCACAAACATCCCAAATTGGTTGAGTGCCTTCAGCGCTCGCCTCAGTAGTTCGGTGAAGCTGTAAAGACCTTTCCAGGTCGACAGCGTTTTCATTTCGAAAAATAAAAAATTAGATTGTAATACTTTACAGTTTACACAATAGATATGGGTTGGATCTTATATTTTCATTCCGTTTTCTAAGAAAACAAAACTGATTGTTCAAGCAATATGTAGTAAATATCCTCATCTAAAAATAACTCTTTTAGTTCTACAACTCTAAAAGTAAATTCTTGGAAGTTATTCACCCATTCCAAGAATACGTAAATTATATAACAGTTTCGAGTTACCGGCAGACATGTGAGATTCATTGCCAAAATACTGAAAATGTATCAAAGCTTCTCAAGTGAAAAGTCTTTTTTTTATATTGGAACATGACATTTAGGTGGTAGAGCCACGCTGAAGCTATTCAGGGTAGTACCACCCTCTCTCAGAAAACCGACGTGAAAGTGACATTGCTTATTGTTTGCGTTTCGTTCAGTCAGTGAGAGCACCAGAGGCCCACCTCTACTCACGTTACCCCTCTCCTTTTCCCTTACTCTGTACCCCAATACAGGCTGGCAGGCAACACATTGCGACTCCGGTGATGTTGCAAGCGTCTATGCACGGTGATGATCAACATCAGGTTACCCATCTGTTCGTTTGCCTCTTATGATATAAAAAAAATCAAATTGACTGCACTGTACCATATCTGTACTAATATTATAAAGAGGTAAAGTTTGTGACCTTGTAGGGGGTAATCTTAGTAACTACTGGTCCGATTTGAAAAATTCTTTCAGTGTTATATAGCTCATTTATCGAGAATGGTTATAGGCTATATATCCTAATGCTAAGACCAATAGGAGCAAAGCACCAGTGAAGAATGTTTCAAAATCGGGGTTTTTTTCCTCTTGAGAGCTTCCGCTGTATGTTAGCATTAGCCCAAAGTAATTATTCCACGCGAACGAAGTCGCGGGCAGAGGCTGGTAGTAGATATATTGTGATTTAAAAACAACTGCGACTACGGAGTGCTTCGCAGTCCATCGCCAAAAGTGATAAATTGGTTTTAGGCCAATGATATTACAATTAAAGAGGTTTAGATACGTTACCTACATGATATTTTGACAAAACAAATGGCATGATAACGCACACGTACGTAAAGTGTATTAGGTAAACTGTAGAAGTAAGATAGCATATTCTCAGTATCGGTGGAGAAAACGAAATAGTTATATGTTGCTTAGATACGGGCGAATTGTCGATGTAGCCGTAAAAAATAAACTTTTTTTTTATATATTATATAATAGGCAAACGGACAGGCGGCTCATCTGATGTTAAGTGATCACCGTCGTCCATAGACATCAGCAACACCAGAGGAGTTGCAAGTGCGTTGCCAGCCTGTGCTTAGAGGGATGGGGGAAGGGCGAGAAAAGGGAAGTGGAATGCAGAGGAGAATTGGGGTGAAGGGGGCAGTGGGCCTCCGCCATTTTCACTGACCTAACGAAACGCAATCATGCATGAACTGTTACTTCACGTCGGTTTTGTGTGGGTCGGGAGGGTGCAATCCCGAACGAGCCGACCCATTCACGTTGAAACCAGTTATAGCTTCAACGTGGCTCTATCAGCAACAGCTAGCGCCGAACTAGCTAGTGAAGTTTTAACAAGGCGCTATCGAAGCACTTATGATCTGTATTTATAGTTATAATATCTTTAGGCTCAGTAAAACCAGTAACAGTTTCTTGGTAACGCTTTTTTGTAGGTTCCTTCAACGAAGTCACCCAAAAACATTACCAATTTACCATACGGTATATACTATACAGTGAGTTCAAGCATCTTATCAAGTGGGTTGTAATTTATAATGCTTTATCTTTTTATTAAGCTATAGCTGATTACTGTCGTAATTTGTTCTTTTATGCATATAACTTATACAAAATAATTTCGATGTTTCACATCTGCCAGGCGTCCCGTGACGGCTCAATTTTTTTTATATTGGTATCGTATAGTCGCGGACACAGCTAGTCTGTATGCTTGGTACACATATGTATATGTTCCAACAACTCATATATGTATGAATAGTTAGCTTAGGTCAGCACAGATAGGACGCGAATTGCACGTATCAGGCAACAGCCCAAGCCGACGTGTGCCGTGCCCCTTTGAGCTAGTTGTGAAATAAAAGCGGCCGAGTGACCTAAGCGCTCGCCTTAGTAGTCCGATGAAGCTGTTAAGACCTTGCTAGGTCAATTGCATAGTCAGTTCGAGAAAAAAAAAGAAGCTAGTCAGTAATAATAATGAGGTTATTATTTAACGATGATTTGTACAATGTATTCAATTAATAACCATGTTTGTGTCTGTTGTAATTACAAACAAATATCATTGACAACATGATTCAGAATAATTGATATTATGAACTTTGTACTAATCTATACAATATATGCTTAAGATCTATATGTATGTTTGCTTGATAGATGAAAACAGAACGAAATATGTATCTCATTTTGCTCTTATGAAGAACGTGAAGCGATCGTGACTCAGGTGTTATATATTTGGACAATGTGTCCATCGCCTTAGGTTGAAATACCTAATTTCTGGAGTAACTAATTCTCGCTTAAGTTTTTTTTTTCGAACTGACTACGCTACTGTCGTAGTAAGGCCTTAATAGCTTCACCGGACTGCTTGAGGCACTCAGCCGATTTATTTATGACAACTAGCTCAAGGGTGCACAACACACCTCGGCTTGGGCTGTTGCCTAGTTTAAGCAATTCGCAATCTAACTGAAGCTCTGTTACCTGTCACGCTAAAATATGCAAAGTTTAGAATATACTCAATTTGTTTGTTAGTGTTTAGTAACTTTCATAATTTATTTTTATGTTTTTTTATCTTTTCTATATTTTTTTTTAATGTTGTGCCCAGCGTTAATAGGGATACAAATATAATTCGTTTTCTGTTGTTGAGCCAGAATAAATAAATAAATACATCCAGTAGTTTATGATTTTTTCTTTATGTAGAAGATCAGAGACAATACCGTCGCTAAGTCGTACTACTTTAAAAAAAAAATAGATACAAATGAAGGTTATTAATAAGCTATTATCATTATTGAAGATATCCAACGACCTTGACTGATTTGCGGAGATGTGATTTAGTTTAATTCAATGCTAATTGTAAACCGTCGTCGGAGACTCGACCGTGGAGCGTTGTCGCGTTTTATAACACCTGTATAAACTATACATCCTTCCGCTGAGTAAATAAATGTATGTACATATGAGTTATTCTTCAATTTTCTAGAAATGCGAGCATTTTGAATAATTTAATTATGTAATCACTTGCATTTTTTTATACCATATAAGAGGCAAACGAACATGCGGGTCACCTGTTGTTAAGCGATCACCGCCGTCTATAAACACTATCAACTCCAGAGGAGTCGCGAATGCATTGCCAGCTTATGTTTGAGGGAATGGAGAGAAAGGGAGAGGGGAGGGGAAATGGGTCTTCGGCGTTCTCACTGATCAAACGAAACGCAACAATGCAAGCACTGCTATTTCACGTCGGTTTTCTGTGAGAGGGTGGTGCTACCCCGGACGAGCCGATCCATTCATGCTGAAACCAATAATAGCTTCAGCGTGGCTCTACCAAATGCAGAAACTACCTTGCTACCTTTAGCCCGCGTGTTAACGTTGATTTTTTTTTGAAGTGCATCTTTTGGTACGGTGGGAATAGGTTTTTATTAAACGTAAAAGATATAGCTATGAATGTATGCTAGTTGTCGAAGTAATAATTCATTTTGATAATAAGTCCTAAGAGAATAATAATAGTTTCAATGGGTTGATAAATTTATTAAAGACTAGTCCCTGCGCGCGACTTCGTCCGCGTAGTAATAGTTACTTTGGGCTAACGCTAACACGTGGCGGAAGCTCTCAAGAGGTAGAACAATTCCGATTTTGAAACATTCTTCATTGATGCTCCGCTCCTATTGGTCTTAGCGTGATGATATATAGCCTATAACCATCCTCAATAAATGAACTATATAACACTGATAGAATTTTACAAATCGGACCAGTAGCTGATTACCCCGTACAATGTCACAAACGTTACCTCTTTCATAGTTCGGTGAAGCTGTAAAGACCTTTCAAGGTCATCAGCGTTTATATTTTGAAAAAAAAAGTTACCTCTTTATAATATTAAGTATAGATTAGTTAGGAATCGGGGTAAAGATGTTATTTCACAGAGATTTGATATAAGTCAAAGGAAACTTCTAACCTAAGGTTTGAACACGTGAAGGCATGTTTTACTTACACTATCAACAAGTAGTACTTAAGTAAATGTACGGTACTTGCACGATTAGTTATGTGTATACAAGATTATAGTTGTGAACCGTGTCACGCAGGTTTCATGTTCATACTTACATGAGTTATTGAAACATACATGTGTACCAAGCATACATACCTCAACAACTCTTATATGTATTTTGTGTCGGATAATCTTTCTAAACTATTTCAGTTCGATAAGGGAAAAACAAAAATAAAACCCTTCCACTTTTATGTGTAAGTATGTGAGCGTGCACGTGGTGATAAGTGTAATCAAATGTTAGCTTTACAGGACGACTATACTGTAATGAAATGAGATGGCATCTGACCGTCAATACTTTCGAAGAACTCCGTCGTCTATCTCGCTAACTTTTTATGTTTTTTTTTTTTTACCAAAGGCCACTCTATAATATGGCGCCTGGTTTATCCATAGTGAATCGGCCCAAAAAAATATTGAAACCGTACATAGAGTAATTTTTTCTCGAAGTGACTACCGCTATTGACCTAGCCAGGTCTTAACAGTTTCACCGTGCTAATCCGTACTTAGAGGATATGTAGGTACTAATAAGATACTACAATCTTGAAAATAGCAGTTCCGTAATTTTGGCTTTCGAGAAAAAGCCAAATGTACAAAAAAATCGATTTACTATACTTAGCGTCTATTGGCTTTTGCACTTTTTCGTATGATTTTTTAAACATTTTATTTCATATAAACCTTGCCCTTACAAAAATAATATCCAAATAAGTACAGCCGTTCTGAAATGATGCGTTTACATACATTCGGAAATTGATTTTTTATTCATATAAAATTATTTGGAGAATATTACAATTTTAAAGTCGCGTATTCGTCTTTTATTAGTTAACTAAAAACTTTTTCAATGAAATCACACGGACGTATCTTTCGCACGGTCTCTTCGGGTCACAGTCAGTGTTGCCAGCCGTTTCACGAAAGCCCGGATTCAGTGTTTCTAGAGCTTCAGAGATATTCTCATTCCTTAGATATGTAATTCTGAAAAGTAAAGCGATAAGAGAAATCACTATCTGACGGTTTAAAATTAACGAAGTTAAATTTTATACAACACAAAAGAAATAATAACTTTATGAACGGGCCTGGCGGACATTATCCCGGCTTGATTATAAAATAAAACACCTTGAAAAATTATATACTTAAACCATACTCATGAATCAATTTATAGACTGGTGAAAAAAGCATGAAAAAACAGATCTAGCGCTGTATTCACCAATGACCAATGTGGCGTCACAAGAGAAATCGTCCTCGGTCGCATAAGACCAAACGTGGTAACTAAAGTGTTTTAAATAATTGTATTAGTATATTACTAGTGGGCGCCCAGTGGTCGACATTCGATCATAGTTAATTGATTTTTTAAAGTTTGCACTTTATTAGGGTTCTTTTGTCAAAGGGTATATACTTCTATAATCAAAGGTTTTCATCATGGCTATTTAGTTATTTGCCATTTGCCATGATCTTTATTATATAATCATTTAAAAAAATCTAAGTGTAAATGAAAATGAAAATTCTTTATAAATTGGAAACAAAAAGCCATGTGGTAAAGTTCAAATTTTAACCAAACAAAACATTACGAAAATTAAGAAATTTATCGCAACTGATGACATAATTTTCAATTAATTTTATACGACACCATGGGGTGGTATTTCTGAGTGATATTGAATTAAACGTAGTCTGTTCATTATGAGAAATAGTGATATGCCCAATATCATCGTTTGGAAAAGTAATGGATGCACAATACAATCAAATGGTGAATCCAAGACAAAGCTGTTTTTAATACTTCCATTAGCTTTTGAAAATAAATTATTTTTTGTTGATACATAAGGTTGAATTGCAACATTGTAACCGCGGAGGTCTAAGTCATGGTTACATCTATCTATATCTATCTATACTATAATAAAACGGTAACAAGTCGAAATCTGTACATTAAATATTTTTTGAAAATTTTAATCAGGGTAGACTATGTTATCGATATAGAAGCCAAAAATAATCTTTTTACAATTTTTGTCTGTCTGTCTGTCTGTCTGTCTGTCTGTCTGTCTGTCTGTCTGTCTGTCTGTCTGTCTGTCTGTCTGTCCCTATGCACACGCATCACTCTGAAAGTACTGAACCAATCTTGATGAAACTTGACATAGTGATAACTAATATTACGAGATTACATCAAATATACTTTTTGTCTCATAAAACGCAAAGGGTTCTCCAGGATAAAGGATTAAAGTCTAGAATATAAACCCGAATTACTCTGAAAGTACTGAACCAATTTTAACGAAATTTGACACGGTGAAAACTAATATTAGAAGACTACATCCAGGATACTCTTTGTCCCATAAAACGCAATGAGTTCTCCAGAATAACGAAAAACAAAAATTTGTAGTTAACGTAACTAGACTTTTTTGCGACACCTTAGTACAAGAGCCGGCAACGTTAAAAGAACAAGAATTTTAGAATACCTGGTTCTTTAATACATCAATATATTTTTTTTTAAATCATAAGAGGCAATCGAACAGGTGGGTCACGTGATGTTTAGTGACCACCACCGTCTATAGACACTAGCAACACCAGGGGATTTGTAAGTGCGTTTTCAACCTGTATATGGGGGAGTGTAAGGGAACCTTCGGCACTCTCACTGACCGAACGAAACATTACAATGCAAGCACTGTTATTTGACGTCGGTTTTCTGTAAGTATTCTGGCAGTATTAGCCCGAACGAGCCGACCCATTCATGCTGAAACCAGTAATAGCTTCAGCGTGGCTCTACCACCTACAGAAATTATCAATATATCAATAGACAGAATTTAGGACACTTGGTAGCGGGTTAACGTTGTATTTTTAATAGGCATTTTGATTTATGATTAATCAATAATAAGTTTAGGAACATTTTTTTCGGTAACTTTTAAACGCAATTAAACATTCAGACACATTTTTTATAAACAATCATATATATACCCGCTGATATATTTTATAAATAAAAAAAAGAATGTGGTGTCGTGGGACACCAGGTAGGAACGAAGTTCTTTCGGCTAATGTAGAATCGACACTATTTGGAAAAAAAAATCGTGCTCAATTTTATGTAATCGTAATTCAAATTATCAATTAAAATAACAAAATATGTCTCTTTATTTTTGTTTGACAACATAAAATTACATAGAAATAGAAATAATTACAAAAAAGGAGAAAGAGAAAGATATTATACACTACTCGCTTATGTATACGACTGTCGCGCCTGCGCACGTCTCATTTAACTGTTTTATTCCATGCACTTTTCGTTACAGTTTTACTATCACATTTTTTTCAGTTCGGTCGCGCAGCAAAATCTCTATCTCCTCCAAGCCTGCCGTAAGGAACTTCCCTCCAATAATAAATTTCAAACCAATTATTTTTTTTCATAGCAAAGAACCAATTTCATTTTATTAAACATTATTGACCACCATATACAACGATAAACGTAAACGTATGACTTGGGATTGACGCCATCTCAAATATATGCGTCGTCGACCATCAGGCTATACAAAGCCGAAATACCTTGGGTCGGCGAGGTGAAATATCTTGGTGTTACTTTAGATAAACACTTAAATTTCGATTCACACACAGAAAGAGTGCGAAACAAAGCCGTATGGTCTTAGGTCGTTTCTATCATTTGCTTTGTCATAAGAGTAAAATATCCCCCAGACAAACTCACTTTATACAAAACTTGCATCCGTCCGATTATGACGTACAGTTGTTCGGTCTTTGCACATGCGCAAAATCGTATTCAAAAGTTGCAGGTTCTCCAGAACTGAGCCCTACGTAAAATCACCGGTGCGCCATGGTACGTCCGGAATAAGGATCTCCACAGGACCTGGAGATGCTTTCTGTCTGAGCGTATATAAAATCACTTACAGGTGGTTATTTCGAAAAAGCCGCGAATCATCCCAGCCCGTTAGTGGTATCCGCCGCGAACGATGAACCCGTACCCAACGCTGCGCAGTATAGAAGACGACCGCGACACATTTTTACCGACCCTCCTGATTCAATCACGTCAGCGAACGATCAGTACCAGCCTGTCTCTTCAAACAGAGCGTGTTCTCACCCACGCCCGCATAACCGCAGATCACGCCGCCGTGGTCTGGGACTAAATTTCGCTCCCGTACACCAAATTAGGCCCTTCTCGGCAACGGCTCAAGCCTAGATCTGTTCCCTGGGCGTGGAGCCCTTGAGTACGCTGCTCACGCGATACAGTGACACAAGAGTTCTACCCTTATTTTTCGATATCCTATCCTACATAGTTTAGAGGATTTTTTCCTACACAAAATATATATAGAAATTTTTGAGGCACGCATGCTTGGTACACATGCATGTTTCAATAACTTATATACGTATATAAGTTACCGGACTACTAAGACGAGCGCTTAAGGCACTCAGCCGATTTTATTTAGGCAACCAGTTCAAGGGTACACGGCACACCTCGGCTTGGCTGTTGCCTGTTGCATGCAAAATCGCGACCTATCTTAACTAATCTAGCTAACTATTCATATATGTATGAGTTGTTGAAACGTATATGTATACCAAGCATACACGCCTCAACAACTCCTGCATATATTTATTATCGGAAAATTGAGAGTTTTTTAGTTCGATAAGGAAAAAAGTAAACCCTGCCACTTTCATGTGTAACATGTTTCATTCATCTTCATTCAGTGTTTCATGGGTTTCACGTGTGTGGGGGTGATCGTGTAGTGTTGTAGCAGTGATGTATATTTGTGTGTCACCGTATCGCGCAAGCAACGCACTCAAGGGATCCCTACCGAGGGATTGAACCTGATGTATAAAACTGGCTTGGTTTGAAGGTGATAGGTACTATGTTGTGAGTGGTACAGAGATTATTTATAAAAATATGTTGGAAATATATTTCAAATACGTTTTTGAAACAGTTTATAACACTCTTAGACAATAGTTTCAAGCAAGTGACATTTGACGTTTTCGGCGGGATGTTTGACGCTTCGATGCGGTGTTCATATATTTTTCTTTAATACAATGGAGTATAAAAAGGTTTTAATACAAGTCGAAGATAGTTATGATAAAGTAAGTGGTAGAGATGTTTATTCAGTTTTATGTAGGTTAGTTTTTATTTTAATTGATCCTGGTAGATGACGCTACGAATGGGTACTAGGTTTATTTAAAAAATAAATACATATAATCTGGGTATATGTTTAAGTGAATCCGTGGATAGTTTGGATTCACAATTGGAAACGGTAGTTGTGGCTGCAATCGGGTATCAGTTTTATTTGCGGGGTGGTAGGGCTTTACAGCCTGACTGGGTCACAACCACCATGTACATGACGAAAAAATCCGTAATAGTGATTCGCTTCTGCGCGTCGCGTTTCGGGATCAGCCTGTGCATATCCAGCTTTTTGTAGGCCGGCATGATAGTGGCGACCAGCGATGGATAGTGTGTCACTCGGTGATCGCTATTGTTTTTGGATTGTACTGTGCTTACCATCAGGCATAGTGCAGGCATTTTGCCGTGCTACGATAAAAAAAAGAAACAATTTTTTCGCGTGATAACCAATTTGGTGCATACGAAGTTGCACGGGTCAGCTAGTTTATGAATAAAATTCTTATTTTGATTCTACAAAGTATTATTTGGCTCGTTTTTTTTTTAATTCATCATTTGAAGTGAGTTCACCATGACAATAATAGATATATTTTTTAATATCATCGTTGAATGTAGAATCAAAAATGGTAATTAAAACGTAAGAGTTAAAAAATACATATAGTCGAGCATAGCAACTTCTTTCACAACCTTTTTTGAAGTTCGTAATTATTGACGGCTGTCAAAATGTCTTTTTTATTTACATGTGTGTATATGTTGTGTAAAATTCGAGTAGTAGTGTGTGTAGTGCATATTTTAATTAATTTAATGTACTTCTAATGCATTTTATATAGAATAAACAGCTTTCTGCACTTCTCCGCCATATAAACTTTAACTATGCCAAATTTCAATTTCACCCGTCGACGGGAAATATGTAAAAAGAGGTACAAAAATTTTGCTTCACGTATATATAGATACCATTGATTTTCCGTGTTATTTTGTCAACGGAATTTTGGAAATAGCACCAGTGACAGAGAAGTTGGGGAGTAATAGGTTAGCAAGGTATGGGCATGTCATGGGGAGAGATAAAGACTATGTAACTAGAAAATATTTGAGTACCATAGTGGATGGATATAGGAGTACAGAAAGACTGAAAAAGGTATGGATGGATTGTGTGAAAAATGATATGTGTATAAAAGGTG
Source organism: Antheraea mylitta (assembly GCA_014332785.1). Lineage (NCBI taxonomy): Eukaryota > Metazoa > Arthropoda > Insecta > Lepidoptera > Saturniidae > Antheraea > Antheraea mylitta. Next base: position 2,927,027 of record JACEII010000073.1, on the reverse strand, counting down.
TTGATACTGAGATAACATGTGACAGGGTAGAGTGGAAAAGGAAAACATGTGATGAGATAAGAGTAAATAGAAGAAGAGAGATTTTGTCATGTGTATTTATTATTTCTTGAAAATTTTAATTGTGCAGTTGGCAACACTGGTCACAATCAGCCGCTTACGAAACACCCGCGTGGAAACACCTCGAATAACCATTGTTTTTACGATGACCTCGTTAAGACATTAAATTTGATTCTTAATGCTGCCTGGCCTGATGAAGTGCAAGTATGACAACAATGGGATTCGACTGAGTTAGGTGACGATGTGACAAAGAATATAGAAACATTGATAACATCTTTCAAGGGAGTCTTGAAACTACTATTCCTATACTATACCTATTTCCACCTTTAGACCAGCTAACTCCTAAACAAGGGTCCAGACCTATTATGAGACGTGGCAAGAATTGTCTATACTCTATTGGTTCTTTTTAGGAGATAAAGGTTAAAAAATTTGAGGTTTATAAAAAAAATTCAAGGTGGTAGAGCCACGCTGAAGCTATTACTATCTACCTCCTCTCCCTCCCTCCAACCCACACTCTTCCCTTCCTCTCCCCCAGCCCCCAAACACAGGATGGCAACTCCTGGTGTTACTAGTCTATGGACGATGGTTATCACTTAACATGAGGTGACCCGTCTGTCTATTGCCTTCTATGATATAAAACAAAAGTTATTATAAATTTTGGAGTGTAATCCTGTCGCGAGACATATATAAGTGTGGTCTGTCAAATTCACTTGAGAGTTATTATGGACTCATGAACTCTCTGAACCTGAGAAATATACTTGTAGTATAACCTTATGTGGGGGTGATAAAGAACTGTGCATTTCTCAGAATTTGATATCGCCAAAAACGTCGTGCGCTGGTGTTGTGATTATGGCCATACCTTCCTGCGTGAAGAGGAATATGATTGTCCATTATCTTACCATGCTTGTCATGTCTACCAGCATTTAACTAGATTACAACTGCTTTTAAACTTACTATTGCATGACGTTCGGTTAGATCATTGAATGGGAAACTAGTCATCCAAAAGGGTCAATTTAAACATTACAGAACTGAGATTTATTCAAAGAGCCTTTTGCTTTATAGTTTATGTTTATGGAAATAATTACGAAATAAATACTCTCGAACTTGCCTTTGCAATATATCTTTTTGCGGGCGACTTGCTGTACTGTTATTGCTTTCTAAAAATATGCCTGTAGGCTTAAATTTCATAAATGTTTGGTCGTCTATAACAAAGATAGTTGATAAATAATAATCAGTGTCAGCCCAAAACACTTTATGGAAGAGCCGCAACTAAGGAGAGAAAGAGCCGCATGCAAACTGCGACTCGCAGTTTGCCAACCACTGAGTTAGACGAATGTAGAGAAATCTTTTTTTTCATATCATAGGAAGCAAACGAACATGTGGGTCACTTGATGTTAAGTGATCACTACCATCCATAGACAATTGCAACACCAGGAGAGTCACAAGTGCGTTGCCAGCCTGTGTTGGGAAAGGGGCGAGGGGAGGTAGGGAAGAAGAGATGGGGATTGTGATAAGAGGTAGGCTTCCGACGCCAAACCAAACGAAACGTAATAATGCAAGCACTGTTACTTCACGTCGGTTTTCTGTAAGAGAGTGGTACTACCCCGGGTGAGCCGACCCATTCGTGCTGAAGCCAGTAATAGCTTCAGCGTGGCTCTACCACTTACAAAATCTTGATGATTGAGTCTAAATGGGAGGATTTCAAGCCGAATCATCACGATACATAGCTTTTCAGGACACATATCCTTATGATTATTTGAAGCCTGAATCATATACACTTTTTTAATAACGGTATAAATAATTAGCCTTTGCCAAATGGTAGTTTTAATTTAAAAAAAGCAAAATAAAATAATAATAATAGGGGCGTAAAACAAATTTACTACTGTCTGGGGTGTAGGTTTCTCTCTAGATTTCCTATTCAATACACATCTATCTGGCAGTAGGCCAGTTAAGTCTCCGCATGTAGAAACCTCTTCGCACTGACGTTCGTAAGACGCTAGAGCGTTTATTAGATGTCAAGTTATATCACGCGGTTTTTATACGTTTATTTGTTTCCTCAAACTGGCAATATTATTGTAGTGTCCGTTACTGTGGTACAGTCCAAACGAGGTCTGAGATAGATGTAATAGAAATCTTATCGGTGACAACTGTTTTTTTAAATACGGTATAGGTTTTAGCGTTTGACTACAATCTAACTTTATATTAACCTAGTTTTTGCCCGCTATTTCGTCCGTTTGGAGTGGTTACTTGGGGCTATCGCGCAGCGGAAGATCTCGAAAAGAACAGATTTTGAATCATTCTTCATTGGTGCTTCGCGTGATGATATACTTTATAGTCGATAAATTACTGGAATATCTTTTTTAATCGCATCAATAGTTCCTGAGTATCGCGTTCAAGAAAACTCTTCAGCTGTATGATCTTAAGTATAGATAACAATGTGGACCAAGATGTTAAACACTAAACTTAAAGGGATTGGGTCGTAAGTGCAGCTTCTCGCACACGCCCATAGATGTTTGGTGATAGTCTTTCAACTTCAGGATGGTAGTTAGTCTTTTTTTATGTCATAGGAGGCAAACGAACAGGTGGGACACCTGTTGTTAAGTTGATGTTGCCAGCCTGTGTTTGTGGAAGGGGAGGGGGAGGGGAAAGATGAGGTATGGTTGGCCTTCGGCGCTCTTGCAAACGAAACTAAACAATGCTAGCACTGTTACTTCACGTCGGTGTCTCTGTGAGAGGATGGTATTACCCCAGGCGAGCCGACCCATTCATGCTGAAGCCGGTAATAGCTTCAGCATGGCTCTACCACCTACAAGTAGTCAGGCGGTTTTAGAAAAAGCCCTACATCGCTGCCTGATTATAAGTGGTTTTTCGGCCCTATAACATGGATGACCTTCGAATTAGTAATTAATTAATTCCCTTATTCATTAAGTAACCCTTGCGAGTGAGTCGGAATTCTCAACAAAGAGAAACATTTTCATGAAACCATAGCATGGGATAAACCTTTTTCTAAGCTCCCACTGCGAATTTCCATCATCAAGTTAAAAAACTGTTGGTAAGAATCTTTAAATGCACTTCAGAGCCAGGCGTCTCTAGGTTTAGCGTATTTACTATCTTAGATTACGGCGACATTTATCAACAGATAATACTGTATTCAAAAGTATTAAAAAAAAGATAATATGGTATACTAGCCTCTGCCCGCGAATTCGTTCGCGTGGAATAGTTGGTTTGGGCTAACTCGAACACGCAGCGGATGCTCTCAAGAGACGAAAACCCCGATTTTGAAACTTTATTCATTGATGCTCCGCTCCGATTGATCTTAGCGTGATGATATATAGCCTATAACTATCCTCGATAAATGAGCTACATAACATTGAAAGAATTTTTCAAACCGGACCAGTAGTTGTTGAAATTACCCCCTACAACGTCACAAACTCACAAACTTAACCTCTTTATAATACTAGTATATATTACTAAAAAACTTATTATAGCTTAGAGACCAGTTCTATACTAGAAGTTGCCTGCGTTTAAACGCAGCGTACATCCGGCGTCAGTGTGAAAATAACTTGGAAGCGCCAAAGCACCCATTGTCTGAGAATGACTCAGAATTGTCATATTTTACACAAAGTGCGTTGACCGTATATGCCTTTATAGGGTACGAGGCTTTGTGATTCGCTAGTATAGCGGTAAATCTTATATGGATATGGTGTAGTTATTTAGAATGGTTATTGTGTTTACTAGATTATTTTTTTAGTTGTTTTCTTTATTAGTAAATAGATTCCAGTGCCGACTTCACAGGGGTGTACCTACTGATAAAGAAAATGACAATTAAACTTCCGTTTACAGATTGTTAGGTGGTAGAGGCACGCTGAAGTTATTACTGGTTTTAGCATGAATGGGTCGGCTCGTTCGTACCACACGACCCACAGACAACCGACGTGAAGTAACAGTGCTTGCATTGCTGCGTTTAGTTCGGTCAGTGAGAGCGCCAGAGGTCCACTTTCCCGCCCTTCCCCCTACCCCAAATACAGGCTAGCAACGCATTTGCAACTCCCCTGGTATTGCTAGTATCTATTGGACGGCGGTAATCATTTTACACCAGGTGACCCACCTGTTCGGTTGCCTCCTATAATATCTATATATTAATACGTGAAGCGAATTTTGTTTGTATCCCTTTTTAACCTATTTCCCGTGAACGGGTGAACTTGAAATTTGACATCGTTAAAGTGTTTATATGGCGGAGAAGTGCAGAAAGCTGTTTATTTTATATAAAATGCATTAGAAGTACATTAAATTAATTAAAATATGCACTAATCACACTACTGCTTGAATTTTAAACAACATATACACACATGTAACTAAATAAAAAAGACATTTTGACAGCCGTCAATAACGAATTTTAAAAAAGGAAGAAAGGAGGGAGGTTGCTATGCTCGACTATATGTATGTATTTTTTAACTCTTACGTTCCGATTACCATTTTTCATCCTACATTCAACAATAATACGAGTATTATAACATATAACTATTATTGTAATGTTTATTATTTTTTATGGTGAACTCGCTTCAAATGATGATTTAATAAAAAAAAATGAGCCAAATAATACTGTGTATAATTAAAATAACAATTTTGTTCATAAAAGTAATCCATGACTTAGACCTTCGCGGTTACAATGTTGCAATTCAACCTCATGTAACCTCATGTAAAGAATTTATTTTCAAAAGCTAATGGTAGTATTAAATACATCTTTGTCTTGGATTCACCATTTGATTATATTGTGAATACATTACTTTTCCAAAGGATGATACTGGGCATATCACTATCTCATAATGAACAGACTACATTTAATTCAATATCATCCAGAAATACCACCCACCCATGGTGTCGTGTAAAATTAATTGAAAATTGTGTCATGGGTTGCGATAAATTTCTTTATTTTCGTAAAGTTATGTTTGCTTAAAATTTGAGAGCTTTTTTTTACCACGTAATTTTTGTTCCAAATTTATAATTAATTTCAATTTTCATTTATACATAGATTTTTTTTACGTTGATATAATTAAAGATCATGGCAAATGGCAAATAATTCTTACATATTTGTTATATAAATAATGGTTCTACAGGAAAATTGAATCGAAGTAAACTCAAATACAATTAAATGTATGCGCACACAGTCTCTCACGGGTATCTCACTCTAACGCGTATAGTTTAGGTGAACGACAGAAAGAGATAAATAACGTTTTGTGTTATTTATATATCGTGTCTGTGTCGATATGCTTTACTATGGATATAAATTTTTGTATATTTAGTAACATTGCAATATTGTCACAAAATGTACGTAATCGAGCATAGCGAGATTAGAAAGAAATAACATATTTAAGGTGATAATTATTGATACTGTATCCGTTTAAGTTGATTTCGAATTATACGTCTCCTTTTTTTTGGAACATAGTACCTGGACTACCGAACCTAGCTCGGTTCTTTAAAAAACATTTTTAATTTAAAATAAACTGTATGATTTGCTCACAAAAATGTTATTTTTCATAAAAAAAAAATATATATTAAAAAAGCTATCTCTTTTGCTGCTACTCGAACTCGAACTGGGGTTAGACGGATTTTTGAAGCAGCCGATTTGCATCTGAGCTATTTTTGTTTTGACAGCGGCTACAAAATTTACCTTTATATTCTTGCTATATTTTTAATTGCCTGAAAATTCATATAAAGATAGTTTTCTATGTATGATATGTAGCTAGATTATCGTCACCGAAACCACCTCTACATACTAAGTTACACGGAAATAGCTGACGCCGTTTCCGAGATCCTGAATATATAAAAATATACAAAAATTGCTCGTTTAAAGGTATTAGATAATAAGTATAGTGGGCTATCCTTAAAAGATAGATATATACACTCACATACTTCTTTGTAGATCTATAAAAGGGGAATATCCCAACATTTTGTTATGCCTCAAAAGGATTAGGCAGCGCTTTCCATGAAAACCTCCAAACCACAGTATAAATATGAGAGACAGTACGGATACTACCTACAAACACTCGAAAACGGCACACTCACACAAACAGGCGCATCTACGAGAGGTTTTAAAAGGTACTCTATGGGCAGCACCGCAAAAACCGTTTAGGGGTCTCGTCGATGCGCCTATTTGTGTGAGAATGCCGGTACGAGCGTTTGTAGGTAGTTTCCGTAATGTCACTTACACTGCCAAGGCGGCTCGACTCTTTCCAAAATTTCCAATATTTGTCGTTGTATTCCAACCAATTTACATAAAACCTTGACAAATTATACCCCAAAATCTTCCTCATGAATCACTTTATCGATTGGCAAAAACAGCATGAAAATCCGTTTAGTAGTATTCGAGTTTATAGCGAACAGACGTAGCCGAAGACTTTGTTTTATACTATGTAATGATTATACTTTTGCCACGTTACGTTACTTTATGTTTATTACACGTATTACATATTCATCATTGGGATTATTTCCTTTATGGCGGCTCCATTCCTTTATTGCCATTTTTAAATTGTAATCCCCAGTGCACCGTGCCGTAGCGTTCACTGCCCGATGGATGAACTAACCGGTTGCGTCAGTTCCAATGTTCTGGACATCAATTGTAATACGCATCATCTTCTTAATTTCAGCCCGCGGTCGGCCCTTCGGGTGCCATCGGCAAGGTCCACAAATCCGACCGGAAGATCGGCCATCGTCGGGTCGGCGAGGGCGGCGAGATCACATATAAGAAGATCCAGTCGTCCCAGATCATGGGTTCGATCCAACTCGGTGAGTATTGAAATAATGTGACGAAGCCATTGTAATTTTTGAAGTGGAACTCCTTATGAAAGGGCTATGAAATTCTGATCCACAATTATTTTGCGTGATGGAAAGTGGTCGGGGTTAACAATGTGCCGGGTAGTGTGAAAGTTGTGTGACGCTTACGTTCGGATATTGGAGAAAAGTGAAACATACACTCTTCTCGCTCTTTTTTTTGTTTTTTGTATTCACATATATGATAGAAGGCAAACGAACAGGCAGATCACCTGATGCTGAGTGATCACCACCGTCCAAAGACACTTGCAACATCAAGTTTCAAGTGCGTTGCCAGTCTGTGTTTGGGGGAATGGGGAGGGGAGATCGAGAGGGGTGGTTAGTATCCGGCGCTCTCACTGGCCGAAAGAAACGCAACAATGCAAGCACTGTTATTCACGTCAGTGTTTCTGTGGGTCGAATGGTAGTACCCCGGACGAGCTGACCCGTTCATGGTGTAACTAGTTATAGCTTCAGCATGGCTCTACTTCCTATAAAATGATATATGTCATGGTAATATTAATATATTACTACGAATAAGTCCATAACAAAAAGTGTATTTTTGAAGTTATACTTCTTTGGCGCGTTAGGAAAAATAATGAGAGTAAATTTTTACGATGCGCGTGCACATCGTCACGAAAAACTGACACCCTGAAGTTATTACGAATGCGCGCGCACACCGTCACGAAAAACCGGCAACTTGAAGTGAGTTATAGTCAACATTTTGTTTCTTTGTATTTGTTGTTTGTATTTCTTTGTATTAAAACTTTCAATGTATTAAATACCTGTTAGTGTCGTTTTTTCTACAAACGTAGAATAAGACGAAAGATAACATTTTTGAAAAAAAAAAATGATCTTGTTAAGCAAAAGAAACATAAGTTCTAACGTGTGTACATAAGTACACACATACTTCTTATTCTACAAGACTTATTACATTACAAGTTTCCGCCCGCGACTTCGTCCGCGTGGAATAATTACCGATTACGCAGCGCACGCACCGAAAACTCTCAAAAGAAAAAAAAAAAAAAAACGATTTTGAAATATTCTTCATTGGCTATTTGTATAAGCGTGATATGCTTACATACATTCGCCAAATGATTTTTGTTTATACATAGCCTAAAGCTTTCTAAAACACAAATGTAACTCTCCGTTACCCGAGTCTGCGAAGTCACGGTCAAAACGTTGTATATAAATTTAGAATGATTATGAAAGCAAGTGCCAGGCCTCATGTGTATTTTGTAAACATAACAGACTAACCTCACCGGTATATGAATGTGCAATGGTTAAAATTAGCTCCCCGGCTACGTAATCAGAGATCATTGATGCGTTTAGATTTGGATGCGGCAAATCCGGTTTTGAAATCCACTGTACGACAAAACTTTTGTAATACGAATTTCGTTTCGAATTACATTTTAATTTCAGAATTACATTTTAATTTCAGAATTACATTTAATTATTTTACTCATCGGTCATCCAAATAAGACTAGTATAGTTTATAGTGATATTGTAATCCAAAAACGATTATTCTGTGAACGAAATGTGGGTGTTAAATACATTGTAAATTTCATATGTCAAGGGCACTATGATAGGTATAAAATTGTTTCAAGTAAATCGGTTGAGTGGCTTATTAAGCACTCGCCTTAGTAATAAAATTTAGATTTAGGTATTTGGGTATTAGTAATTTTTGAAACATTCTTCATTGGTGCTCGATTCCTATTGGTATCAGCGTGAATATATATAACCTATAGCCTAACTCGATAAATGAGTTATAATAACACCGAAATATTTTTTCAGACTGAACCAGTAGCTCCTGAGATTAGCGCATTCAAGCAAAGAAACTCTTCAGCTTTATAATATTAGTATAGGTTTTATCATATTTGGAATTTTCACTTCCGTTGCGTGTAAACTGCACCTATATATTGTTTCATGATGCCACTAGTAGTCCGGACCTTGCTAGGTAAACAACGTAGTCAGTGCGAAAAAATAAAAATGATGCCACTACATGAAGTTACACGAAGATAAATTATGATTGTAATCATTAATACAGACATAGAGATAGATAAAATCATGGACAGTCGCCTAGTACATAATATTACGTTATAATTCGCTAAATTCTATCATATATTTACAAAGCTAAATGTATAAATATATGAGTTAGAAGAGATAATTAATTGGCTGAAATACATATTTGAATTTTATTCACATCACCGTTACACTTAAGTTTGCTTAAAGATGTTAAAAAGCGTTTGAGTAAATAGTATGAAATAATGTTGTGAGTGTAAACAAGGTTTTTAACTGACTCGAGTTGATTTAATGAACATTTAAATACCCTAATATATAAAATTCAAGTCCAAAACAGTTTAATAAAAAGTTCAATTGTTTCGTCAACTGAGCGGCAAAGTATGATTCGAGTCAGTAGCACATTATCAAGAAGCATGTGAAAGTTATTTCGGATACGGTGACAATAATTTATAATAAGTAACATATCGTTATTTTGCTATTTATCACCTGTTATATAACAGTGTCAAAATCACTCCACTGTGATATCTATTTTATTCATATAATAATAAGAATGTAAAGGTGAGGTGTCTGTAAGTTTTAGATTTTTGTAAAAAAAAAAATGTTGCAGATTTCTTTGGAATAAGTAATTAAATACTGATTGAAACAATCAGTTTTTGAAATATATCTGGCCGTCTATCTATTTATCTCTCTGTTCATTTGAACACGCGTCGTAGCTAAAGTACTGCGTTTATAAAATTATAAAGCATATCCTCGAGTAATGTTTAGTATTTGTGCCATAAAAATCGGCTCACTCTATCAAAAGTTATTGTTATCTTAATGACGACGCGAATTAATTACGAGAGAAAAGTACATAATTAAATGTACTCGCATTAGACTCCACGCCGACGGAATCGCGGGCACAACTAGTGGAAAATATAGAGTAGTTTGTAGGTGGTAGAGCCACGGTGATGCTATTATTGGTTTCAGGATGAATGGGTCGGCTCGATCGGGGTAGTACCACCCTCGCACAGAAAAAACCGATGTGAAGTAACAGTGCTTGCATTATTACGTTTCGTTCGGTCTCTACCCCTTTCCTCTCCCCCTCACCGCCTCCCGCCAATTCTCCCCAAATATAGGTTGGCAACGCACTCGCGACTCCCCTGGTGTTGTTAGTGTCTTTGGACGGTGGTGATTACTTAATATCAGGTGACACGTCCGTTCGTTTGCCTCCTATGACTTAAAAAAAAGTTATAGTCTGCGTGTCTTATAAGTGATGATGTTGTATTTGAAATTGTTTTAATAAGTCAATATCAAGCTGACCGGTTTGTAAAATCCGCTAAATAAGAAAGTGTCACTCATGACCGACGCGTCCAGTTGTTCCTAGCTCTGTGTTTCCGCCAGTTACTCCACTAACCTGGTTTGTTTTATAACGTTTGTGCTTGCGGCTTATTTATTAGCAAGGTCGGGTTAATGGTACCCTATTTGTGTGCACTGTTAGTATTCAAATGTGCGAGCGAGGTTTACGAACTTTTTAGCGATGACCTTTGTTAAAATGAAACAATCTTTTTCCTAATTTTCGATCATTTATGTTCGCTTCTGTAGTTACATTTTACTGTGACAGACGAGAACAGATGTTTTAAATCCTACTCCTAATCCTTTTTATTGAAGAGTGGAAAATCCTACATTGGATATCTCCGGACTGCCGGGGTAAAGCGCGAGGATTATGCCGGACTCATATGGGCTAAAAACCACTCTGACTCCTTGTGCGAGTGTGGACCAGGGTGCGGTCTAACGATTAGCATGCTCCACCGTGGCCACACGTTTGGGTCCTCCGTGGACGGCCGAGACATGGACCCTCGTCTCCAGAGAGAGGTTATTGTTCTCTCTCCTGCCATATGTCGAAGCAAGCAAGCCGCGCTTCTCCTACACGGGTACGCCTTTGTGGCAATAGATAGCGCCTGGAGATTGTCTCAATGATTACCTACCACGATTTTTCGCCGCACAAAAACGTTGCGGATCAGAATTATACATACCTTGTCATATTTCGACAACTGGATGTCATTGATGACGATGACGATTAACTAAGTATGCTCGCGACTCTAAACGCGTTTTAGTAGTTTTTCTTGCTGGAATACTATTGCGTGCTATACTTTGGAATAACGTTAATAAAAGCTCTCAAAACGAAAAAAAAAAGTTTTTGAAACATTCTTCATTGGTGCTCCGCCACTATCGGTCTTAGCGTAATAATATATAGCTTATAGTCTTCCTCGATAAATGAGCTAAATCGAACCAGTAGTTCCTGAGATTGGCGCGTCCAACCAAACACACAAACCTTCCAGCTTTATAATATTAGTATAGCTTAAAAATAATATAAAAAAATAATCAACGGTAAAATTATGTTTTACTTAATATAGCGCTTTAATTAATATAATATCAATATACTAACAGATGCCGTCAGAATCAAAATAATGACTCAATGATTGTTTTTCATTGTTCAAGCATTTGCCATCGGAAACATATCCTGTAGACATTTAATGTTTGTTTCTCGTACTTCGTCTGCGTTGTTTATTATCGCAATATATTTTATGGACAAAGGTAAACATAACATAAAAAAATGATAGTAAATTTATGCTTTCCTTACATTTTTGTAGTATTTGTAAAAATAGTGTCTTAAAATCAATAATTTTATGTTAGATGAAGATGTCGAGATATCTTTCTCTTCAGATAAAATTAAGAAAATTGCTCAGAATCTATCCAATAGTTTTGGCGTGGTGTGCGTACGACAAAAGACCTCTATAATTTTATTTGTATAATAAAATAATATTATATTATTATAAGATGATTACGTGTTATTAGACGTCTATGTAATATGTTGTCGTTGTATTTGACAATCTAGTGTATACATACAAACGCATAGTTTGTATAGCACACATAGTCATTCTTTGATACTGATGTATAATTATTATTATCTTCTTATGCAAATTATAAAAAAATTCGTCATATTTTACTTTTAGAAATGGTTCATGTGTTAGGTTCTACATATACCATGCCATATGTGAATAGTATCCGCGGGACGTTCGCTAATTATTTCTTCCACTCTTTTATACGCTAGAAGATGAAATGGTAGCATTATTTAAGAGCATTCGCTTAAATAAACTATCAGGTTGAAATCATAGCTTGGTGATAAGGTATTTTGAAACCGCCATCTGGTCGACTAGGGTTCAAGCTCAGAATCCTACCGACAAGAATAGGAGCGTTCCATGAGCTACAGTCCAAGAACAACCCAAATAGGATTACGTTAGCATCTTAGGCCATGCGTAACTTCACGTCAGATTAAACCTGTTTAATAATGAACAAAAGAAGTTCAGTCAAAATAATGGAATAATTGTGTCCTTTTTTTTAAAAAAAAAAAAAACAATTTCTTTATAGGTATTACTGAAATTAGTCTTGTTTTCACAGATACTGGTATTCGGAACAGTAATTATGTACATTTTTATACGGTTTATTAATTACTCAAACAATATGGACTGCACAAGATCAATACAAAATATCGATATTGCATGTCCACAGCTCAGCACAACACATCAATCCTATCAAAAACCGCTGAATGCGGTAAGTTTTCATAAAAACAAATCCGTATTTCAATATTACCCAGTGACTGAATGTTATCTTGATATGCGAAGGAGCGACGGAACATTCTTCCCTAATACACGTAGTCCGGTGAAGCTGTTAAGACCTTGCTAAGTCATAGCAATATAGTATAGCGTAGTCAGTTCGAAAAAAAAAAAAAAACCTCTAATACACTATTATTGCGTTTGTCATATATATACGTATGTTCAACCAAGCTCGTCCATGAGTTATCCTCGTTTTTTTTGGTTTGAAATAAACCCAACTTCGTTTTACTCTTTTAATCGCAATAATGCAGTGGTGACCTTGAGGTTATTTGCAATAGTTTGTAGGTAAACCTTCCTTTTAACCAGGAAACTTTATAACAATACACACTGTTTTACATGATTATCTTTTCGGCTACCGCGACGATTGTCGATAATAACCTTAATTTTTTTTAAATATTAGTAGATTATTATAATCAAACTAGCTGTACCCGCTGCTCCGCACGCTTTTTAAAAATTGTATTAAAGAATTATAAACTTGTGAGTCTATGTACAATTATAGAAATGCTCTTTGAAAACAATTCTAAATACGACACGCACGCCACTTACAGTAAGTAGCATGTAATGTATACAAAAGATATATAAATACTAACAATGTATCTTTTTTACCGACCCTCCTGATTCAATCACGTCAGCGAACGGTCAGTACCAGCCTGTCCCTCGAAACAGAGCGTGTTCACGCCCACGCCCGCGTAACCACAGATCACGCCGCCGTGGTCTGGGGGTTAATTTCGCTCCCGCACCCCCGATTAGGCCTCCCACGGGAGCGGTTCAAGCCTAGGTTCGATCCCTCGGTAGGGAGCCCTTGAGTGCGTTGCTTGCGCGATACGGTGACACACAAATATACATTACCGCTACAACACTACACGATCACCCCCACACACGTGCACGCCTACACGCTTACACATGAAAGTGGAAGGGTTTACTTTTTTTCCCTTATCGAACTGAAAAACTCTCAATTTTCCGATAATAAATATATGGAAGAGTTGTTGAGGCGTGTATGCTTGGTACACATATACGGTTCAACAACTCATACATATATGAATAGTTAGCTAGGTTAGCTAAGATAGGTCGCGATTTTGCATGCAACAGGCAACAGCCAAGCCGAGGTGTGCCGTGCACCCTTGAGCTGGTTGCCATAATAAAATCGGCTGAGTGCCTTAAGCGCTCGCTTTAGTAGTCCGGTGAAGCTGTTAAGACCTTGATGGGTCAATAGCGTAATCATTTCGAGAAAAAAAAAAAAAAAACAATGTACCTAGTGCGGTTCACCATCAGCTACATATATGGGAAATTAATTCACCATATATTATAATTATCTTCGTGCTCACTAACACTGTGTAAGGAACTAATAAAACAATAACTTAAAATATTATCATAAATATTTACATTTACATTACTTTGTCATTATAATTACGATTTTGTATCAAATTGTATCATGGACTTCTTTACGTAATACGTTTATGGTTTAAAATCTTATTAGGAAGACCTCTTCTACCTTCAAATTTACTAATAATTATAATATCGAATTATAAAAAATTAGTTAATAATTTTTTCTCTAATTACAAATAAAGATTGAGTTGAAATCTTGCTAAATTTCATACAGTTAGTCTAAAATAAAATAACCTCAATTACTTTTTATAAGGTAAGGAGAAAGTCCCCGGAAAATCGGACTGGAGGAAGTATTGTCGGTAAAGCCACGGTTAACAGCTAGTATAACCTAAAATCGCCTGAATTACTTTTTATAAGGTTAGCTATCTGCCAGTGAAAGTCTCGTGAAGATTGGTCTAACCGTTTTGGAGATAGTAATACGGGCGAAGCCACGGTTAACAGCTAGTATAAATTAAAATTGCTTGAATTACTTTTTATAAGGTCACCTATTTGACAATGAAAGTTTCGCGAAGATCAGTTTAACGGTTTTGGAGATAGTACTGCGAGCAAAGCCACGGTTACCAGCTGGTATAAATTAAAATTGCTTGAATTACTTTTTATAAAGTCAGCTATCTGCCAATGAAAGTTTCTTGAAAATCAGTTTAACTATTTTAGAGAGTACTGCGGGCGAAGCCACAATTAACAGCTAGTCTAAGTTAAAATATACTAAATTACTTGTTATGGTATCCCCTATCTGTTAGTGAAAGTTCTGTGAAAATCGGTCTATCCGTTTTGGAGATACTATTGCAGACAAAGCCACGGTTAACACTTACTCTAATTTAGAGTAGCCTATGTCACTCTCAGTAATTTCAGCTATCTGCTAGTGGAATTCCTGTCAAAATTGCTCCAGCCGTTTTGGAGATTACCCGGAACAAACAGACAGACAGACAAAAATTTTAAACATTGCATTTTTGTTATCAGAAGCTTGTATACGTTCATAGAAAATCAGTGAAAAAATTTTATTTCGCTGTTACATACAGACACTTCATTTTTATTACATGTATAGATATTGTGCTTCGCGGTTTCACTCACAAGGGCATACTTGAGGGTGTACTCTTAATATTAATTGTCTCCATAAAATGATATCTAGTAAAACAAAACTTCATTACATAGTGTAAAATGAAATCGCTTTCGCTGTCTATTGGCTTAGATCTTTTAAACGATTCAACGGATTTTAAAACATCAGCAATAGATAGAGTGGTTCAAGAGGAAAGTTTATATGTATAATACATACATAGTATGGGTATAGAAAAGCTCAAAAATTCAAAAATTTGTAATGTGATGTCGTAATGAACATATTTTTGTGCGCTTAAATCGCAAACGCTGGCTAAACCTTACGAGATAGATCAAATTAATGTATTACGAAATTGTATCTTAAATAGTATTATTGGTCACTTCACACTACCCATATTAGGTGCCCCATATAATTCTGTAGGTGGTAGAGCCACGCCGATACTATAACTGGTTTCAGCATGAATAGGTCGGCTCGTGTGGGGTAGTATCTCCCTATCACAAAAAACAGACGTGAAGTAACAATGCTTGCATTGTTGCCTTTCCTTCGGTCAGTTTCCATTCCCTCTCTTCCCCTTCCTCCTTCCCGACTAATACAGACGGGCAACGCACTTGCGACTCATGTGGTGTCTATGGACGGTGACCTACCTCGATATCTTCAAAGAACGTCAGTGCCTTTTAAATGTGGGTTACAATTTTAATCACATACGTTATGAAGGTTTTCTAGCTTGGTAAACATTATGGTCTATATCTTGTCTGGTATAGGATAGGCACTAAGACACACCTAGGTGATCAGATATATACTATTCATTTCCTGGGTCAGTTACATCAAAGGGCACATGTAATTTCATAAGCTAATATCGACACCGTAATATAGAAAATAATACCAACGCCATCTATTGGCAAACATTTTAAACGATGTTCAACCTACCGTCTATTAAATGATTACTATCAATATCGAGTAGGTAATCATATTACAAGTTAACGTTCCTTTTGGAGTTTTTGGCGGGCTTTTAGTCTGTCGTGTAATGGTTTTTATATTTTATTCATAATCTTATGTTATTTGACTCTATATTGTGTAAATTTGGTGTTTTACGCCATATAGTTAGTTTATTGTGCATAAATGAAGTGAATGGAAAATAATACCACGGAATATGAAATTCTGAGATGCCACAAAAACTCCCTGGAAGGTTCTAACAAGGGATCCACCATCTTATTAGAATATTGATTCACACGATGCTTAATATTGAAATGATCGCACGAGGCTTGTAATATTATTTATTGACTACGCGACAATGGCAGTAATAATCTAAAAGATTGATTGCCAAAAATAAAGTAAAAAAATGTATATTACAAGCGTAATGACATAATTTTAATGTTCTAACAAGACGGTGGCTGCATTTTTAAAACTTTCTTTGGATTTTTTTTAGCATCTCAATATTCATACTTCGTAATATTATTTCCCATCCACTACACTTGTGCACAATAACCAAACCATATAACGTAAAACGCCAGCAATGTTACAAAATGTAGACCCAAATAACACAACATAAAGAACATATACTAGTATTATAAAGCTGGAGTGCTTGTTTGCTTGCTTAGTTGAACAAATGAAAAATGAAAAATGTTTCAAAATCGTTTTTTTTTTTCTAATTTTGCGAGCTACCGCTGCATGTCAGCTTTAGCCCAAAGCAACTATACCACGCTGTCGATGTCGCGAAATCCACTACAGTGATATTCCAATATCCCCCAAATAACTAACCCATACAATTTTATTTCAATTTTTACAGGAATACAGCACGCTATCGGTGGTTTAGCGTCGAAACCGGAACGCGATCTGTTAATGCAGGACTTCATGACCGTCGAAACGACAAACTTCCCCCACGAGGGCTCGAACCACACGCCCGCCCACCACTACTCGGAGTTCAAGTTCAAGACTTACGCTCCTATCGCATTCAGATACTTCAGGGATCTGTTCGGTATACAGCCTGATGATTTTTTGGTAAGTCTATATCTATTAATTTACGAGTGCTCGAACTTTGATTATAGAGAAAAAAAATTAAGCCGTCATAGACGCCTGGCAGATGTGAAATATTCGAAATTGTTTTGTATAGGTTGCATGACAGGACAGATTACGAAAGGAATCAGCTATGGCATAATGAAACGATTAATAATTATAAATTTGTTCTATAAAATAATGAGTGTTTATTTTATTACATAAATAATCATTTTTATTAACCACAAAATTTCAACTAGGCGCAGGAGCGGTGTGTTTGGCGGCATTTATCAAAAGGTACTAGGTCGTCGGCGCGTGACGCATAACACTAGTGCAACAAGTGTTTTTTTTTTTCTGACTGACTACGCTATTGACCTAGCAAGGTCTTAACAGCTTCACCGGACTACTAAGGCGAGCGTTTAAGGCACTCAGCCGAAGGAACAAATGGCCTACAAAAGATTTTGAGTCTTATATACAGATAGGATTGCAAAAGTTTTTCAGTATTTCGTTAATAGTGCACTGTTCGTGTTTTGCGTCGCCACGCCAACAATTACGTTTAACCTCCGCCTATATTTAAGTTTTATTCAGCTTGTAATGTTTGTTACTTCGTTTAAGTCAAATCTTCCAAGCTGAGTTGGAACCGGTTCCTTCCCACGACTTTGCAATTTTGCCACCATCCATGTTGGAAAAAAAATACGATTAAGATTTGTTGTTAATCATTTGTTGTTATTGATTTGATAATTATGCTGATTTCATGATAATAATTTGTTGTTAATCATTGATGTAAATGAATTGTTGTGTGTGCCGTCTGCGAGTATTATGCTAATAATTAGATTTAATTCTGAATATTTATTTTTACACATAACATTTCTGAACTATGCAATATACATTTGTTTTTCAGTTTTAAACGTGAGAACTTGAATAACTTGTCTAGCACAAAAACTTTACGAAAATATGCCCCGGAGTTCATAATGTTAATACTCTAGAAACGATTTATAAAATATATATTTTCCCACTTAAATTAATGTTTTTGTTCGATGTTAGTAATTAATTATGTCTGAAACAAAGACAATGAATAATCCTGTGGAATGTATGTAGTTTGAAAAATAATTGTAGAAGTCATTTTAATGGTAAGTCTTTGAAGGCAAACTTGATACTCGCAACTACTTATAAAGTATTATAATACAAAATCCTCTGCCACGTCTGTCTGTTTGTTTATTCGTGGTAAACTCAAAAACTGCTGAATGGTTTTCACCAGTTGATAAAGTGGTTCAAGGAAGGTTTAAAAAGGTTTTTTTTTATTATCAGGGCGGAATAACGTCCGCCGTGCCGACTATTTTCATTCGTCATTTACTATTAGCTGTGCCCACGACTCCGTCCGCGTGGAATTCAATGTAAAGTGGCTAATAAAATCATCTGAATGTATGAAAGTCCATTTACTTATCTACTTTTCTCTCGTACTTATGTCGCGTCGTCATTAAAATTACAATTACTTTTGATAGAGTGAAGAGATTTTAATGAGCCTAGGACTAAATATTACTCGAAAATATGCTTTATGATTTCTTAAGGATTTATCGTGAACGCAGTAATTTAGCAGTGATGCGTGTTCATACAAACAAACAGTCAAACATTTCTAATAATGATTGGAATGTATTTTAATACTTATCCCTAGAAACCGGCAACATTTTATTTCACGAAAATCTAAAGAGCACAGACTCGTTAGATTTTTTTTCTTAACTTTATTTTTGGCAATCAATCTTTCAGATTATTACTGCCATTCTCGCGTAGTCAATAATATTACAAGCGTCGTGCGATCACTTCAATATTAAGCGTCGTGTGAGTCAATATTCTAACAAGATGGTGGATCCTTTGTTAGAATCTTCCTGGGAGTTTTTGTGGCATCTCAGAATTTCATGCTCCGTGGTATTATTTTCCATTCACTTCACTTATGCACAATAAGTGTAATAACTATATTACGTAAAACACCACCAAATTTGTAAAATATAGAGTCGAATAACATAAGATTATGAATAAAGTATAAAACACACTACATGACAGACTAAAATCCCACCAAAAACTCCCACGTGTAAGATTTACATTCCTATTATAAACTAGCTAGTTATATTCCCACAGACTCTATACACGTGCCTAAACTCCGTTAAGCTTACCTAGTGTTCTCCGAACAGGACGGGAGCTAGACGCTAGGTCAGCATACGCCAATAACCGATGTGAGGAATAAGTTAAGGTTTCTCGAGAGATTCTAGCATCGTCTCTCGTTAGGTTAAGACATAGTTTTAGAGGTCTCAAAATCGACCAAGTTAGTTTTAAGAATATTTCTTTGTCTAAAATCGACATTATAGTAATAAAGGTCTAAAATCGACTATTAGTTTTTAAAAAAGTCAATCCCAGCGCTCCCGAACTTAACTAGCTTCTGCCCGCGACTTCGTTCGCGTGGAATAGATACACTAACACGCAGCAGTTCTCGCAAAGGAAAAATCATCCCGATTTTGAAACATTTTTCACCTGTGCTCCGCTCCTATTGGTCTTAGCGTGATGATATGTAGCCTATAACCATTCTCGATGAATGAGCTATATAATACTGAAAGAATTATTCAAATCGGACCAGTAGTTCCTGAGATTACCCCCTACAACGTCACAACATCACAAACTCACAAACTTTATCTCTTTATATTAGTATAGATATAGATTTAGTATAGCATAGATGATTTAAGAAATGAGGCTATACATTCGTATAAAACGAACCTAAATATATATTTTTAATGGTGGGAAATGTCGTTAGGTATATAAATAACAGTAACTAACAGTATTTTTTTTAATCAACGGCCATTAGTTGTGTTCTTTTTCCTGTCACAGATAAAATACATGCGTGTTCAGAGATCAGTCCAAATAGTCGAAAAGTTTGCGTAACACTTTGCAATGTTTGTACTCATTTGTAAGGGGGAATTTATAAAAAAACTCTACTTCCTTTAGTAGTGTTTGTTTTCTAATTATCTCTCTGTATACAAAACAGTATTTGTTAACGTTCGGACGTGTTGATGGGAGGATTAGAAATAATTTAATAAGTAAACTAACTATACTTAGAATCGGAGAAAAGATAATATTTTTTTAAAACTTGGAATTTCCATAAAATTATAAGAAGATTTATCATTATTAATAGTTTTTTTTGACATGATTAACTTTTTTGAATCAATGAGCGCCGGCCGCATGCACGAAAAAGTAAAAGTAATTGTCACGTTCAGCCTGAGCCGAGCGTGCAAGCTAAAGCGCGGAACAAGCGATAGAGAGGCGCGATCGGCCTAAGCGTACGGCTTGTATAGAACATTTCTACTGATATACCAGGTGACAGGTTAGACACTCGCAATCTGCAATGACTGGTGCCAAGAGCTACAATGGACGACCCGGAGTTTATAACTTTTGACAGTAAAACGGGGCAGAAAATCCTCTTGTTTTGTTCCTGACGATCCCACGTTCCACTTCAAATGAAAGTAAATTCACCCGACAGTCATTGATACTGTGCTTTCACTGTGTATATATTTCTAGATAACTAGGTAAAACATTAAGCACCTAATATTTTAATTGATTTAGAACGAGAATCGAGTGCAGAATGTCCTCTATAAATATTGCTACTGTCTAAACATTCACCTTGTATATAAGAAACTGGATGTCTCATAAAGTTACACGATAAAAGTAAAACTATTGTATTACAGGGAAATGTTATAATAAAAAAAAAATACAAAAAAAAGCCAACAAACGCGGTGTTCCAAAATGTCAAAGCCTGTGAGGAATTTTCACCCCAAAAACTTAAAATCTTATGATCGGCTTCAATTGGGCTTTGTTCATTTTAAAATGTAATACCCAATGATATTATACCTAAAAAGCTATATACGTCATAAGCGCTTCGACAGCGCCTTGTTAAAACTTGCCTAACCAGCTTATTTTTGAAGGCTGCCCCGTCAATCCGCCGTATGTAAGCAACATATAACTATTTCTTTTTCACCACCGGTATTGAGAATATGCCATCTTACTTCCACAGTTTATCTAAGTCAGTGTGGAGTTACAGTATCACTTTACGTATGTGTGCGTTACCGTGTAATTTGTTTTGTCAAAATATCACATAGGTAACGTATCTACACCTTCTTAACCGACTTCAAAAAAGGAGGTGGAGGAGGAGGTATGGTTTTCGGTAATGGTAGAGCCACGCTGAAGCTATTATTGGTTTTAGCATGAATGGGTCGGCTCGACCGGATTAGTAGTACCACCCACTCACAGAAAACCGACGTGAAGTAACAGTGCTTGCTCTGTTGCGTTTCGTTCGGTCAGTGAGAGCATCTGAGGTTCATTTCCCATCCTCTCCCCTTCGCTCTCCTCTCCCCATCGCTAATTTCCCCATCCCCCCAAAACACAGGCTGGCAACGCACTTGCGACTCCTCTGGAGTTGCTAGTGTCTATGGAAGGCGGTGATCGCTTAACATCAGGTGACCCGCCTGTTCGTTTGCCTCCTATATGACATTTTTTTTTTTAATTTTTTAAATATACAATATGATTTTACAGATGTCAATGTGCAGCGCGCCATTACGCGAACTAAGCAACCCCGGAGCGTCCGGTAGTATATTCTATTTGACGAACGACGACGAGTTCATAATAAAGACGGTGCAACATAAAGAGGGCGAGTTCCTCCAGAAACTACTGCCAGGATACTACTTAAATCTCGATCAGGTAAAGCTCATTCATCTGTCTATTACAGTTCCAGCTATTCCGGATAATACACTAGTCACGAAAATTAGCTCCTTCAAGAGGGTTACAGTCACGTGTAAGTAGCAGCTACGGTGGGTGTGAGGCTTTAAATTTTTTGTGCACCTTTGAGCTAGTCGTCAAATAAAATCGGCTGAGTGTCTTAAACGCTCGTCTTAGTAGTCCGGTGAAGCTGTTAAGATCTTGCTAGGTCAATTGTGTAGTAAGTTCGAAAAAAAAAAAACAATTTTAAACTTTTTAGGACTTTTTCAGGATACTTTAGGGTTGAAAAATTACCAAATATATCCTTCGTCTATCCATTATATCCAATGCTACACGAATTTATCCGAATACCCTTAAGTATGCAAATTTTTATCGTATTTTTTTAATCAAAATTGTCTTTTTGAATTTATTTTTTTTATCGAATAGCACTTACGGCTTTTATAAAACCCTGCATCAATTTCCTGTACCATAGTTATTATCCTTGTTATTTATTGCTCGTGAAATTCAAAAAGGACTATTTTGTTATGAACGGTGATAGCTCTGTGCCTCGCACGGACTATACTCCCCCATTATAACCCCATTTATGTCCTTTGTACACTTTTTAAAACTGATACATGCAATTCGCGACTTATCTGAGCTAACCGAAGCTAAGCTACATGTTCATACTTATATGAGTTATTGAAACATATATGTGCACCAAGCATACGTATTTCGACTACTCCTATATGTATTTTGTGTCAGATCAGACTCTGATGCGTACAACATAATTGGTAATAGAATAGTTTTATTCGACAAAAAGATGTATGTCTTTAATGAATTGATTTTAACCACAACAAAATAGTTCTTATTTTCTATATTATGCTTTCTTCCATCGATATATGAATCATGAAATTGTATGCAATTTTGTGTATAATTACGCATCGCCAAGAATACAATCTGTGTTTACAAACAGACATGTGTAGAGTAATGTGGCATGATCTGTCGTATCATTAAACGATTTCCGTACGTTCATGCATACAAAAGTCAAACTGCTATCTTATCAGTTAACCGGTGTAATGTTATTGATTGTTGAACCCACTATAAATAATATAATGTAATTGTTTATTAAACATGTCATCATTATATTTGTAAAGGCGTTTTTGAAGTTATACTTCTTTTGGCGTGTTAGGGAAAAAATGATGAAAGTAAATTTTTACGATGCGCGTGCACACCGTCACGAAAAACCGACACCCTGAAGTTAACTATAGTAAAAAAATAATCTTTGTATTTGTTGTTTGCATGTCTTTGTATGAAAACTTTGAATGTATTAAATACCTTTTTTCTATTGTTAGTATCGTTTTTTCTACAAACGTAGAATAAGGGGAAAGATAAAATTTATGAAAAGATTTTTATCTTGTTATGCCAAAGAACTATAACTTCTAACGCGTGTACATAAGTACACAGACACTTTTTTTTTGAGTATTTCAAAGTGTCATCTGCAGTATCCGGTATTTGATTTGGCACGTAGGGTATTCAAATATTAAAGTTTTAATTTTACAAAACTTTAAATTCTATCCGATTCCTCTAATACAAAGCAAAGGAAATTGCATCAAAACACTTTTGACGTGATTACTTTTATCTAAGGCAGTGTGGGGTTAAAATATTACTTTACGTATTTGTGTGTTATTGTGTCATTTGTTTTGCCAAATTATCGTGTGGGTAACGTGTCTACAGCATCTTAACTATAAAATCATCGATTAAGAAGTAACAAATATAAACCAGATAAATGTCTTTTTAGATTGATTTCATTTAGTACGTCGGGAGAAGAGAGATAGAACTGCTTAGGATCCGCTTGCTTTAGTTTAGTAAAGAATTTTCTCTCTATCGCACAGCGCATTTTTTTTTTCAATATCACAGGAGACAAACGGACAGGTGGATCACTTGATGTTAAGTGACAACCACCGTCCATAGACACTAG
The DNA here is from genome assembly GCA_014332785.1 of Antheraea mylitta. Classification (NCBI taxonomy): domain Eukaryota; kingdom Metazoa; phylum Arthropoda; class Insecta; order Lepidoptera; family Saturniidae; genus Antheraea; species Antheraea mylitta. The sequence continues at coordinate 2,903,341 of JACEII010000073.1, read as the reverse complement.
TAACACCAGGGGAGTCGCAAGTGCGTTGTCATCCTGTGTTTCGGGGAGGGGGGAGAGGAAGGGAGGTGTGTGGGTTGGAGGGAGGGAGAGGGGGTAGGTCTTCGGCGCTCTCACTGACCGAACGAAACGCAACAATGCAAGCACTGTTACTTCACATCTGTATTCTGTGAGAGGGTGGTACTACCCCGGACGAGCCGACTCATTCATGCTGAAACCAGTAATTCAGCTTCAGCGTGGCTCTACCATCTTCGTAATAACTGGGATAGATGAAGACCACGCCATACGAAGGCGAATCTAGTCGGCTGTGTCGGTCTCGACGTGCCAAATCAAAATCTGGGTACTGGGTGCCAAGTTCTACAACGTTGCCAGTAGCGGTTACATATTAAAATTTCCTTTACAGAACCCCCGCACGTTACTGCCAAAGTTTTTCGGTTTATATTGCTACCAGTGCAACAGTAAGAACGTACGGCTGGTCGCCATGAATAACCTGCTGCCTTCATCGGTGACACTTCATCAGAAATACGACCTTAAGGGATCCACGTATAAACGAAAGGTTTGTGATTATGCTAGTCTTGTTTTTGAGGTGGATCTGATTTGGGTTCTCTAGTAGCTACTTAAGAACTAAGTCCATGTGCAGAGTATCATATGTTAACAACGAAATATGTTTTGGCAAAAATATTTAAGTTAGCAACAAGATACACCATAGCAACACCATTCGAATTAGAAATAAAAGAGGCTTAGCAACATTAATCGAATTAGCAAAAAAAAAAACTTGAGAGGTGTCAAGGGACACCCGGATGGAACGAAGTTCCTTTCGATTAATTAGTGAAGGAATTGTAATAATTTTTTTTTTTTTTTAAGTTATAATAATATTTTTTTTATTATTAACAAATATAATGTTATATAAACTTAATCAGTAGGCTCAATTTTCGTAACAATTGGCTTGTGGTAACTGAAGTAGGAAACATATGTTTGGGATCATTATTATTATTATTTTTTATTATTTACAAAAAACTTGTATACACTCAACAAAAATAATCGTCGCGACACCACACTGTTCAATGCGAAATAGAAATGAAAATATCTGGCTTGCTTTCTATAAGAGAGAGAGAGGCAGACAGAGAAACATGCGACGCCGCACAGCTTACAATACTATTGCAAAATGTGTCGTGACAACTTTTCGTAAGAATTTTTTCCGTCTAGCCCCCTTTCACAACGCGCGATAAGGAACTTCGTTCCAAAAACTCTTTAGCAACAATAGTCGAGCTAGCAATAAAAAACGTTTTAGCAAAAACACTCGATTTAACAGTAAGTCACAAAAAATTTGCGGTTATGTCAATTCCAGGCAACACATTACAATACTCGGAAGTTGTAACAAAGTTTTAATACTTTCTGGAATATCTAAAATAAAGATATGCCAAAAGTGTTGCCATATACATAAATTAATACCAAATATGGTGTATTAATTTACCGAAATATAATCAAAAGTATTTATTTAAAAGTTTCTATATTTGAAATACTTCAGGCAAGCAAATCAGAAAGACAGAAAAGATCACCCACATACAAAGATCTAGATTTTATGGAACATCACAGCGAAGGCATATTCCTAGAAGCGGACACCTATAATGCATTAATAAGGACTATGCAGAGAGACTGCAGAGTCTTGGAGAGTTTTAAGGTATGTCAAAATATATGCTCAGTGATATTATTTCCCACCCAATTCACTTGTGCACAATAACCAAACTATATTACTTAAAAACACCACCAATGTTCCAAAATGTAGAGGCGAATAACACAAAATTATTAATAAAATATAAAAGTGACAAAATGCATTTTGTCCGGTTTTACGCCTACAAATATATACTTACAGTAAGTACATTATACATGTCTTACTGGTGGCGAATTCATCCATACATTTACCTTTTACGTTATACATTTTACTTTATATTCTAAGCGAGTGTTCCGTACAATGATAATTATTTACGTAATAATAATGTCGGTTATTTTCAAATCACGTTACCTAAACATACATTGATCGTTATTTATAAAATATCACATTACACATAGAGAATATTAAATATAGAAAAAATAAATACATAAATACGACAGTTCATCTATTCGTAATACATATAGAAACATGTCCATATAAAAGAAATACGGTAGCAATTTTGTCCGTAACAATGACATTTCAAGATCACGCCGGAAACTCTCTTATTATTAGTTACGACTTGTGGTATTTTTTTTCTTACAGATCATGGACTACTCTCTTCTCGTTGGTATACATAACCTTGACGAGGCCCAAAGGGAGAAGGCAGAAGCCAGAAACCGTGCCGATTCGGGAGCGAGCGATGGGGACGAACCCGAAGGTGAACCCAAGAAAAGTGGTCTCAATAGAACCAGGTAAGGAAGATGTATAAAGATGTCTCTTCTCTTCCAAAATATTCCATCTTTAAGGTCACTATTTATTCATTTCGACCCCTGGGTTGTCCAAAACCAGAAAGGTGTAAACTCCATACGAACGAATTTAGTCCTCAAGAGGCACAGGGCGACAGACTGTTGCCACCTAAACTTAAAAAAGTACCGGATCTATTACTAAACTTTGAAAAATAACAAATTATCCATTGTAAAATTATAATTTTTATGTAGAATGTATTTTTAAATTGTATTTTTAACAATTTACTATGCCACAAATTTGAAAGAGAATTAAAAATATGATCCGCCATTTTGAGGTTTGAGTATTAATAAACTATCAAGATAATGAAATGGTAAACAAAACAGAACGAAAAAAATATCATTGAGTAAATTGACAGTTATTAATGTGACATTAATGACACCAGAAATGTCAAATGTTAAAGTAATGTTGTCACATTCATTTCACTAATGTCGCCCTACGATGTATGTAATGATCCGTTAATATGCATCTTAAAAAAATTAACTGAATTTTATTATGTAACAATTGAAACATCCTACATTATTGAATATACCCAATATATATTAGATGATTCAGGAAATCAAATAATACACATTTGGCTCGTTTCTTTTGTCATATTACAATTGCTATTTTATTTACTTTATTCGGTTTTCAACTTTTGAGTTTACAGTTTTCGATGTTTCCGAACGTATTCGAAATATTATATAGCGCCATGTCACGACATTTTCTGGTAGTAGTAGTTTACCATCAATTGGTAACAGTGCAAATACTACAAAATTGTACATGATTGCTCTGTATGAAATAGCCTTTAATTTTTTTTAATCGCAATTTTCATGGTAATACAGATATACAAATGAATATAAAAAGCAAAACCATGACTACATTCAAAATTTGAACAAAATCGTTAGAGCCGATCCAAAGATTATGAAATAAATTTATATATGCATTGTTATATCGTTCATAATTATTGGGTTGTATTCTATTACTTTATAATTTATACACAAATTAAGCATACGTATGTAGACCCCGTACTACCGCGTTTTTTTTTTTATTTTAAGGGAACCTCCGTCGGTTAAATTCGGTTTGGTTTTGCGCATTTCGGCTCAAAATATGGATTAAAACTTATTTTTTATTGGTGCTTTCTATATTTTATTTTATATTTTCTAGAATTCAGGATATATCCGATTTACCTGTTTAATACTAGTGAACTGTACATCTTTCCATAAAAATACTAAAGGAATGCTACAGTTCACAATTCATATTATATTTTCACTAGCTTATGCCCGCGACTTCGTCCGTGTGGAATACTTAGTTTGGTCTGATACTAACACACAGCGGAAGCTCTAAAAAGGAATACAAAATTTTCGAAACATTTTTCATTGGAGCTCCTCTCTTATTGGTCTTAGCGTGATGATATATAGCCTACCGCGATAAATGTGCTATCTAACACTTAAAGAATTTATGAAATCCAAACAATAGTTCCTAAAATTAATGTGTAAAAATCTAAACAAACAAACCATCCAGCTTTATAATATTACTATAGATAAATAATTGTTTAATGTATAGTTTGTTCTGTTAAAAATATTTCAGATCTGAACAAGGCAAGGAGGATTTCGGGACGCAAGTAAAGAGGACACAGTACGATATCTGTAGAAATCTATATACATACTTAAATGTTGCCTGTCCCTCTCTAATATATAGGATATTTCGGATTGCCTGTTCCTCTCTAACTATCATTACGTCACGTGGTTCTAATAGTGTTGCAAAATTTTGAAGGCA